>WBMW01005741.1:621777-731960 GCA_013396635.1 Penelope pileata | reverse complement strand
AATTTTTTTTTTTGTTTTTTTTTTTTTTTTTTTTTGGCAGTAAAATGAAACTGGTCAGATATATGCAGAGAGGGATGAAGTGGCACTGAGTGCAACCACAGCACATTCATTGACAAGTTTGATCTAACAGTCATAAAAATACAGCTTGCATTGTTCACCAGCAAACATTTAATGCAGGAGGAGGGTGAGCAGCATTTTGCACAGGTTGAAATCTCACTAATTATATTGGTATTAATGGAAGGAGGATGTTTCATGACCTGACAGAGAGCTGTGTTTACACACTAGAGTCTTTGGTGTACAGCTCAGACCTGCAGAAAGATGCCAGCATCTGAGGACTTCATAGTGAGTGTTAACTAAAGAAAACGCACACTGAAGAATCGATGCTAACTGCAAAAAATGCAAACCACGACAAATCACTATAAACACTGCAAGGTATGTAATAGTTTAAATATGTTTTTTGTTCCTTGAAAGGCCCAATTTTGATCTATATAAAAGTTCACGGAAGTTTTGCTATTGCTGAGAATGAACACAGTCTCATGTTGCAATTATTTGTAAAAGAAAACACCTTAGGAACTAAAAGTATCTCAAAATCACATTGGAATTTGGCTTAAGTCTGCAAAGAAGCGATTGAATTAAGTGGTATTACTCACCTCCAGCACCTCACAAATCACTGTCTTCAATGAGGCAGCATCAAGGCCTGCATAAACCATCACTGTCCTCCTGCTCTGCTTCTGCTGACTCAAGCCTCTTCACCTACTCTCCTACGGGAGCTCCATCTGCCCACTTCTATACTTCATTTAAATCAGAACAAAGAAATACAGGCTGATAAATAAATACATAGTTTTGCTTTTAATGTGGCAGTTTCTCTGTAAACCTAGAGTGATGTAACGAGCACAAGCAGAGCAGATGAGGGCCATGGGGACATTAAACAGGCAACAGCGATCCCACCCACTACTTCTTGCCCAAACCCAGCTTCCTGATGGCCTGTAAATAAGCTTGCTGCCTTCTCCCCCCCAGGTCCTGCAGCAGTGAAAGGCAGGGAACAAGCTGCAGCTGAAGAAGTGCTGAGCCCATGAAAGCCGGCCAGGTAAATGAGCCAGGATTGCCAGGCAGCTTCAAGAGGCAGAGCGTCTAGGGGATTCATGATGGGGTAACAGATTTACAGCTCTCATATCTGAAACAAATATTGCAGCGTGGAAAACCCACTCTGCACTTGCTGGCTATCCTCTCTGACTCTTCTCTTTGTGTTTCCTCTTTGCATTTCTCCAACGCTGCCTTACATCTGTTCTTACTCCCTGCTCCGGTCTGCAAAAGCTAGGGCACCAAAGATGGGACAGACTTAGTGGACATTTTTGCCTTGCTTGGGTATGCACCTTGAGCTCACGCTTCTAACTGCCTCTTGTGATGAAATCCTTGGGCTTTGAAACCCAGGGTGTGACAGGCCCGCTGTGTTGCTGTCACATAGAAGTGGGGAGCACAGGTGGAGCCATGCATCCCGAGTCTGAAATCAAATTGCTCCTTTTGGCAAGTCAGGCCACCAAGGGGATGACCCTTGTTTCCGCAGCTCCTTCATGCCGGCATCACTCTCCTAAGCTGCTGCGTTGTCACTCAGTTCCCACAGCAGATTTATGTGCCAAATCCTAAGCAGAAGGGGCCAGCATGCTCCACTGTCACCCTCCAGGCCTGCTCTTTCTCCTTCATCATGCTCTCCTTGCCCGCCAAAACACTTTGGCTGCTTTGGATAAAAGCTAAATAAATAAGAGGCAGGATAAGAGACACAGAAGAGAAGCCCTTCAAAAACATCCAGGCGAGCAGCCCCGCTGCCAGGGGAGTCCCTGTGCTGGTGGGCTCCCTCACCCCCTCCTCATCCTCTTTTATTTCCCTCACTCCCAGTGGGCTGCGGTGCCGGCCTGCGAGAAACATGACAAGGTCACACTGTTTGATTCTGATGCCAGTTTCAATTATGTCCTGGCTTTTATAACCAAATCAAAATACAAAAGGCTAAAATAGAAAAAAAAGAGGGGGGGGGAGAAGAGACAGCAGAATCCAGCTGCAGGCTGGGAAATGACATTTCAATTTGTCAATTGATCCAGTCCCTCTCCTCACCCTCCTTTTTTTTATTCTTTTCTCTCTCTGTCCTGTAAATTAATTAGCCCGTTCATCATGTGGAAAGACTGCACCACACGGGGCTGCCCAGAAATGGACTGCAACAAAGCAAACCTGCTTTCTATCTGGGTATGGGGACCAAAGATGTGGCCACAAAACAGTGACAGTCATGTGGAAGAAAGGTCCCAATGTGTTCAATTTTCAGGTTTTGGGCTGGCCTGGAGAGATCACAGATATGCTTTCCATAGGCTCTCCAAAGCACCTATGCACATGAAAAGTAGGTAGCTACCTTTCTTCATCAGCTTAGATTTTGTCCAAGCTTGGGAAACAAGGACTAAGAAGGCATTCAGCTAAATGAAAAGCTGAATTCAAAAGTCCTGAAATGCCTTTCTTCTTCCTTTTTTTTTTCCCTTCTGCACATTATGTTATTAGACTGTGGGACTTGAAGCTGAAGGAAATAATTGAAAGGAAGACTCTCACAGTATTGCAGACAGGGCAGGATAGAGACGTATTGCAACATCCAGAATTATGACAATGAATAACAGCAACATTTCTAAAGGCATAATAAAGCTTCAGAAAGTAATCTGACTCCTAAGTCTCATGACTAGGGATGAAGCTTAGCACAAGGATCGGATTCTCCAAATGTGCCATCTTGCACCTTTTCTTTGATGCATCTGTTGACCACCATGAGAGCTGGCCTTCTGAGTTAAGGGAGCTACAGATCCAACCCAATCCTCCATTTCCAGGCCTCCTACCTTATGTGTTACCAGCCGCAACATGAAAGAAGGGAAATACCCTGAAGAAAACTAATTCTCTGGATCTTTTCATCTTCTAGCAAAGCCTGTCATGATGGTCCTAAGCATGACTCAAAAATCCCAGTACTGGCATGAAGAGGAAATCACTCAGCCCAGTTGAATCTTTGATCCAGACCTATGGCTCTGTCCCTACGAACAGGCAAAGTTGAGGACCTCTATGGCTTCATACCACTTGTCTGTTTAGAACGTCATGGCTGTGTCCCAGGGCCTTCTCAAGTTCTGGTTGTCACTGGCAACGGGCACCTTCTTTGTCCGAAGTCTCTAGGGGAGCACTACTCTGTCATCACCCAGGCTAAGCACCTCGGGATCTCTGCGGTAGGGAAGCAACTACAGGACAGCGAACACTGATTCTCCCCTCTCACACTCCCATGAGAAAGCATATCCTCAAATGAGACACCCGAGGAGTGAACAGCCAAAAAGTGTAATATGACCTATAAACAAAAGAAGGGGCTGAGCACAGAGCTAGTGCAAGTGAGTACAGCTCTGCTGAAGTCCATAGCACTTTCCCAGGCAGACGCTTGGCTCCATATATTTTCAGTTATTCAGTATTCAGGCATTTATTTTCCCAATCTCTTCTTCCTTTTATCCATCCATATCTATGCAAATCTCATTTCTTCAGCCCAGCTCACCACAATAAGTATCTCTCTCACACACATAAAGCCTAAATTTTATCAAGCATTTTATTTACTTCTGTCCCAGTGGAGAGGAGAGAAAAATGGAGAGAGATAGAGAAAGGGAAAGATAAATGAGATTACCGCTGCCTCTTTTTTTTTTAAATAATTGGTAGATACTAAGACATTTCCATTATTGGCACAAACAAACAAAACCCACGGCCGAACAAACCAGCAACAGGAGCTTCAGGTGAACACTCCAGGTGCCTCAGTGCGGCCGACGAAACAGCACTGCAACCCACAGACCATGTGGGGATGGAGGCACAACCCATCCCCATCCACTCAGCGCTGAAGAGTTGAACCCTAACCCTAACCCACCCCCATTCACTCAGCTCTGAAGAGAGGGCAAGCCCTGGCTGGGCCAGGCAGGGTACAGACATTCAGTGGAAGAAAGACCCCAAAGAAGCCATGCTCAGTGTGCAAGGAAGGCAATATGCAGACAAAACTGGCAGCAAGAGCAGCAGTGAAGGGAGAATGGCACAGTACATGCCAGCTGCCTCTCTATACTCCAGTGTCTGCTCAGCCAGGAAGTGAGAGAGATGAAGAACAGTGAAGGGACAGTCTTGTGACTTTAGGAAGAAGTGCAGAGACAGAAGCAGTTCCTGCATACTTTCCGACACCGCATTCACAGCACGGCCACTTGCCACATCCCTCTCCCACCCACCACAGCCGGGCGATGGGGAGGGGTGACCCCTCTCAGTCTGCTGTGATAGACACAGTGGTTGTTACTCACACTCCTCCATCCCATGCAGTCACAAGCTGAGCACTGCAACTACCAGCTTGGCACCCATCTCTGCTGCCGCATCTCAGTGCTCCTACAGGGACATATTTTTCCCCAAAGCAATATGAAACACCCTGCTTCTTTCATTCTTCATTAAACACTGTCTAACGTTGCCCAAGAAAAGCAGTGTTTAAAACCTTTCTACTGGAAACAATGCAATCAGTGAGCCAAAGTTAAAAATCCGCAGCGGGAAGCTCAGCGACTTGTGGGGGCCAGCACACCAGGGCTCCCCGTCCCAAAACTGCAGTTATCCAGACCTACTGCAGAAGAGGTACTTTGCGCTCCAAACCCCAGTAAAAATGCAACGACTGCAATGCACAGCTGGCTTTGCTACGCAGATACTTATCCCCTGATATGCAGTTGAAATGAGTTTGGGAAGAATTATTGTCAGCGTGTTCTCGCAATTTGAAAGCAAGGCAGGAGCCATTCATTTCTCATTTTTCCTCCCAGTGTCTCTCCCCAGACCTTACCACCACACACAGCCCTTCCATGACTCAGTTTCCCAAGAGCGCAATGAGAATAATGATATTCCCTGTCTCAGCTGGGGGCTACAAAGCTCTTTTATTTGTTTTACAGAAGACTGACATTGCAAACACTGATCACTGAGCCTCCAGAAAACAGCAATGAATCTGTCCCATAGCACTTTCTCAAAAACTCAGCTCAACCTTGCCTACAGCCCCAGTGGCCATTTCAGCGGAACATTTTACAGACTGGAGTGCATTTATCCTCACAACATCACTAGCGCAGTAGTTGTGCCCTCTCCAGCTCATGCATGGGGAATCCAGCCACAAAAACGCCGCGTGCCTTTCCAAAGGTCACAAAAGCAGTGCATGGCAGCGAGCAGATCCAGACCTCCTGCATTCGATGTGTGGCCATCTCTACTCCTCCTTCTTGTAACTGAAATCTTGTATCAGTCCCTGGAGTCATCCAGCCTGTGCCTTGAGAAAATATGAAGCACTCCAAAGCTGTTACAAAGAAGGCACTAGTAAAGCAATTCCCAATAAAAAGGGAAGTCAGAATTTCTTTATTGTTAACTTGAGCAAAAGATGATAATACTTAATTTTTCCTCCCTAAGTGCTGTGTGAAATCCTGCCAAAATACATTTTCAGACAAAAATAGGTTAGTTAGCATAAAGGGGTTTCTTCCCTGCCCCTCCACTGTACTGCAAAATTTGTGTTTAATGCCAAAACACCTGGTTTGCTAAAGGTCACAGAGAAGTGACAGGAAAAGCAACAAAATAAATACCTAAAGCAAGGGGATGAACATTTCAACATACATTCGTTCCGAACGTACTTCCCGTTGTCTGGACATGGTTTTACACCTGAGTCCTTCTAGATCTTTCAAAGACAAGGACAGAAAATGGAGAAAAAATATAAGCCAGTAAAAGGGATTTTTTTTTTTCTCTTTTTGTCATTTTGCACTACAACATTCAGGAATTAAAGAATACTTCTGGCCCATGAGATCTGCTCTTGCTGAAGCACAGTGCATCTCAGGGGATGCACTGCCAGGAGGAATGGTCATTCAGGAAGATCAACAGGAGGTGACTGGTCACAGGACCTTGATTTCATCTATGTTTCAATCCTTTGGCTCTCCAATTCCTCTTTTCCAGCTTCCTAGGGAGAGACGAAGGGGCACTTTCCTCTAGAGCTGAAACCTGGCATGGCTTCCTCAAAAGATTTCCCCCTTGTTAGCATAGGGGAAAAAAAGATATTATCAAGGTACTTGCAGAATTTCACATATTTGATAGATTTCCTCATGCTTGCTTGGATTCCACTCCATCTGCCTAGTCCCACTCAAACTGCAGGAAAGGAGCCCTAACAAAGATTTACATTTCACACCCTAATGGCAAAGGTAAAGCACAGGTTGAGACGTCTACCTCCAAATTCCACACATTTCTTTGCACGTGAGTGCTGCCAACATACACTCATTGATGCAACTGGAGAATTGCTTCAGGGATAGCGATTGTACAGGTGTCCAGGCTACATCTCTGAATGTGATATGAGAAGCACAGGCCAAAGATCTCAGGATTATCTTATGATTCAGAGAATCATAAGAACTTCTGGTTCCTTATCTGAACTTTAAAATCTTCAAAAATTTCTCTCAGACTGGCAATAACAGACCTACCTAACTACACTGTCAAACACCAACGGCCTCCTCAGCCCTTCCATTTTTGCAATAAAAAAGAATTCTTTCCTCTCTTTCTACTTTCTTTTTAATTAAAATTTTGTCTTCTCTTATTACTCTGGGCTGTTGCTTTGTGCCTAGAGTGGTTCTGTTCCTGACCACAGAACCAATAAAACAATAGGTTCTCTGTGTCCATGTGGGGACTCTGAACTATGCAATCTGTGCTAATAGAGGGTAAAAACAAAAACTAAGACGAGATCAACCTGCTCCTACTTCAGACTTCAAGAGACAGTCCAGATAACTGTAAATGGTGAGGAAAAAAACAACTCACGATAGTAGTGGTTTACTTGTCCCCAAAATTTTTCATCATACTAAAAAACTAGCCTTTCTAGCACCTTCTGATGCACGGGAAGGGAATGTGACCCACGCAAGGCTGGCCATGGTGCCGTGCAGGACTTGAGCCTGGTCCTAGCCCGAGGCTTAGGACCTAGCCCTCTAGGCTAGGCCTCCCCTGAAGGGAGACTACAAACCAAGACAAGCTGCTACCAACTACAGCAGACTGGCGCAACACACAGCCTCTGATGTGCCAATGTGTAGCAATACACACTCAGCCAATTGACTAGAGAGCATGATCAGAGTCTCCAGGAAATGGGTACGTGGGGTAGAGGGCTGAAGGGAGGAAAAATGAGATCCAGTGCAGAGCCCTTTAGAGACCCAGCTTGTCTCTGGGTGGCTCGCTAAGTTAAGAGGTCTTTGTTACCTGAAATAGGTTAGTGTGGTGGGTCTCAGATCATCTCTCAATGTTTAAGAACAACATGTATCTTTCCACTCCACCACTGTAATCAGTGATAGCCTCAGACTGCTTCCACAGTGAAAGCAAGAGCTACTAGGGCCAAGGGAAAGCAAGGGATCTTTCTGGGACAAATGTTAGTGAGAAAGGGGCAAAGCTGGTCTTACAGCTCCTGGAGTACACTCTGCTCTAAAAATAAAAAATTACTCTTCAAAATGGTTGATTTTACCCTTTTCAGTAGCATGATTGTAAGGGGAAAAAAAAAAAAAGAAAAAAAACCACAAAAGAATATATGCAACAAATGCTCTCAAGCAGTGGTCATGGCTCCAGCACATAAAACATTCGTTCCGCCACTGGACAAAGTGTAAATCCTATTTTTCTTTCCTAAAAAAAAAAAAAAGCAAAGATGAAAAGCCCCTAAATGATTCAATATTTTATACACACTCCGTATACTGCAGCCTTGAAAAAGATGCCGCAGCATGACGGGCTTTGGAGACTTTATCTTGCTGCAGGAACTGAAGAGCAATTTTAACACTGACATAATAGTCAAGCATGTGTTTGTTCGGTGGTTATCCACAGCTAGTACCAGGGTGCCGGTGAATATGCTCTTGGCAGTTTTGTGTACACACAGGTTTTGTTTTCAACGGGCTGTACTCTATGTGCGCATATGTTTCTGCCTGGGCTATGTAAAGTATGTTAATGGCGTGCAATCAGAGGTGGCAGACCTGTGCATGTGCTTTTGGCTTGGGGGTTCTGATGGACAAAAAGCTGGACATGAGCCAGCAGTGTGCACTTGCAGCCCAGAAAGCCAACTGTATCCTGAGCTGCATCAAAAGAGGGGTTGCCAGCAGGGAGAGGGCTGTGACTGTCCTCCTGTGTTCTGCCCTTCTGGAGCACTGCGTCCAGGCCTGGGGCCTGCAGCACAGGAAAGACGTGGAGCTGTTGGAGTGGGTCCACAGGAGGCCACAGAGATGATCAGAGGGCTGGAGCCCTCTTCTTTCTATGAAGAAAGGCTGAAGGAGCTGGGCTTGTTCAGCCTGGAGAAGAGAAGGCTTTGGGGCTTTCCAGTGGGCTTTTCCCACTGCAGCCTTCCAGTACTTAAAGGGAGCTTATAAGCAGTAGGGGGACTGACTTTTTACACAGTGATAGGACAAAGAGAAATCGTTTTACAACAAAAGAGTGGAGATTTAGATTAGATATCCGGAACAAATTCTTTACTCAGAGGGTGGTGAGGCACTGGCACAGGCTACCCAGAGAGCTGAGGATGTCCCATCCCTCAAGGCATTCAAGGCCAGGTTGGATGGGCCCTGGGCAGCCTGCTCCAGTGAGTGGCAACCTGCCCACGGCAGAGGGTTGGAACTGGATGGGCTTTAAGGTCCCTTCCAACTCAAATCACTCTATGACTCTATGATTCATGGGACACCGCCTCCAACCACCCTTCTGCTGGGCTTGAGCCAGGGCTGAGCCACTGCATTTTGCACCATCAGGCATGGGGGGTACAAATTTCCAGTGCTATCCAGGGAATATGGCATTCACCAAGGACCACAAGGTAGATGATCAATAAAGAGCCTGCCCTGGGCCATGCTGAACAAGGCCATAAGCTTCACAAACTATGCTGCATGGCTCTGCCTCATGTAGGACTTGTACCTCAGCATCTCCCATATTCCCACAAGGAACAACACCTTCCTATAACTTAAGGCGAGCCACAGACACTCCCTGTAGTGATGACTAGCAAGACGAAACTCTGGCCAAAGGAAGCAACTAGGAGACCTCCCTCTGATCATCACCTCCTGTAAAACAGTGATACAAGCAACCACAGCTTTGATATGCTGATATAAGGTCTAGCCTTGAGGCAGGCAAAACATTCAAACTGTAAGATAAAACTCCACTGGAGTAGTTTCTGACGCACTACTCTGCTTTTTGTATTTCTGCTTTTGTACTCTCCTCTACTACTCCAAATCAGGTTATGACTCTTACATATCACAGTAGTTGATAAATTGAACTGGGATCGGGGGAAATACTTCCCTCTTCCAGTCACTCAGTCAATCCCATCAAGTCCATCATCTACATCACAACTCAGAGCAAAAGGTCAGCATTTGGGGTGGAGAAAAGGGGTGCTGTCCTGTGGAGAAAAAGTCTTCTGTAACACGCACAGACAGATAATGGCACCACGGGAAACTCCACGGGAAATCAGAGAGGATCCTCCCTTAGGAGTTGGTGATATTGCTGCAGGTAAAGTAGAGAGGGGAGTTACCCTCAAGAAAATGGATGCACACTTGACGTCTTCCGCACGTGCTCTTCCTACATGAAGACTTAAAATATGTTATGGTTTCCTCTCCAAGAAAGCTTTTCCTTGTAGCTTTTCTACCTGGTCCTTGGGGCCCAGTTAAAAGGAGGGCTAAGAACCTGGGTTTCCAGGAACATCAGCTGCTCCCAGAGACTTCAGACAGAGAAATAGATTGCACTTCTGAAAATCAAACCCTCACTCTTGAGACAAATTAACAACAATGGCTGTTCATGCCCCAATGAAAGTCTGGGACCTGAGAAGCCTCCTCTTCTTGCCTGCAGACTGAAGGCAGGAACTGGGAGTCTCTCTCCAGAGGAATTCCCAGCCTTAAAATGTCACGAGCAAAAAGAGAGATCTGATTTCTTGGCAGCACAATGTGCCACGGGCTCACGAGACGCTTCCTTCCCTAGGACGTGCTGCCCTGAACGGCTCTGCTCGTGCTGCTGCCAGTGTCTGCTGCCTTCCCCGCTCCTCCCCAGGAGCTCCCCTCCTCCCTCCACCACTCATTCCTTTGCGCAATGAGGCTGGCATTTAAGAAACACTTATTCCAATCCATTTCTACCCTTGTACAGCAATTGGGTGTCATTTAGTTTGATTTAACCAATTTAGTCCTATGAATTAATTGGTTAATAAGCCATCTGTATGCATCAGGTGACAGAGTCGCGCTCTCACACACAGACACAGACAAGCTACCCACTTGTCCTTGTTTAATAACAGGCTGTAGGGAGTAGGAGCGGGAGAGGCGTGCAGGTTAATGTCTCTCCCCACGGAGAGCTGCCAACAAGGGGACTTGGCTATCACTGCACTCACCTTGACCTCCGAGCAGGGGAATGGGCTGTTTAGGGTAATTTAGAAATAACCTACACCGAAACTAGAGAGGAGTGCCAGCTACAGCACTGACACAAGAACCATGAGTACGCAGCACATTATTGGTGTTGTTTTTCCTCTGAAAAAAGAAGGAAAAAAAGGTTTAGTTCATGCTTTCCAGACAGTAGGAAATTCTCAACTGCATTCCCAAACAGCTGAACTTTGTATGCGTGTAGGAGGGGGAGACGGGTGGGAAGTGGGGGAATAGGAGACTGAGGTCTAGAGCATTTGATTTAGGTGTGATCTTTAATTATGCAAAAAACATCTCATCTATTTTGATTTCTTTTTAAATGCCAAGAAAAAAAAAGCACCCCTCACGGGTCCCAGCCATTTCAATGTTATATACAAACCCCCGAGCCATTCAACAAACAATACATCAAACCAAAAGCAAATCCAGCAACACATCCCAACCCACACAACAGGAAAACATCAACTGGTTCAGACAGGAGAACAACTCCCTCCCCTGGCTGCCCATACGTCTCAGCCCGCCCTGGATGCCCCAGCCAGCAGGCAAGCTTCTCTGCACACCCCGAAGGCTGATGCACAGAGGACTTTCAGACTAGGGGGGAACTGAATTATAGGGCTGTGGGGCCCTTGGCTGCCCAGCAGCTCTTCTCTGAATTTCTGCCCAGAGCTACAGAGTGTCTCAGGCACTACAGCTATGGGAAAGGGGAGACTCATTGGTGTGGGAGGCTCCCAAGTGATTTCAGGCAGTAAATGGCAGTGCTGGAACCAGAAACTACAAACCCCAAACCATAGTAGGCAACATGCTCATTAAAGAAAATGGCTCGGAAGCTTCTGCACCTGGTGGTTTCCAATCGAATGCAAGGTGCAGCCCGCTGCAGACTGCATGGTCTAGCTGTCACAGACCAAACAACAAACAGGAGCAAGAGCCATGGCTGAGGCTGCTCCAGGGAGAGGAGACAGGGCTCAGGCTGTGGGAAGTGGTGCGGAGCAGCAGCGCATCCGCAAATGCTCCTCCAGGGCCCCTCAGCTCCCAGGGTTTTCCAGTGATCTCAGAGAGAAATTAGAGTGCTGCAGATCCTGTGTGAGAGATGTGAAGTTAGTAGCAGGGATGTAGCTCCAAGGAGAAAGTACTTTCCCCCCCCTCTCCCTAAGGAAAATGAAATTACAGTAGAGTTTGCTTTAAATGGATCCCATTAGAACAACAGGCACTGCTTGAAGAATAACATCCTCTGTGCACTAAAGTGAAACACTGACAGGCAGAGCGGAGCAGTCTGAAATAGCCTCTTCCAGAAAGGAAAGAGAGAAACCTGTTTACTCAGAACACTCAGTAGGAGACTGTGTGAAGGGGGGGAAAAAGCGACATAGGAAACCTGCCAGAGCTCCTGGTGTGAGCGTGCCCTGCCAGCCTGCACAAAGCGAGGAGGAGAGAGCCTTTGTGCAGCGTGGGGGAGTCCCCCCGCGTCTCACTGGGTGTTAATCCCTGCAAAACACTGTTCTGCTCTCATTAGCACGTACCAGTGGCGCGAGTGCCTGTTCCAGGGCACTGTAAAACTATCAAAACACAGATTCACGCTGCCCTGCTCGAACAACTGAAATCCCTATCTAAACTTCTCCTGCTTGGTGCAAGGCGGCAGTGCCTGGGAAATGAATGAATGAAATCAAGACCACACACCAAACTGCCCAGTCGTAACAAACAATTTCATTTGATCAGTGACCACAAAAACTAGAATGTCCTGGTCTGAATTGAGCAAGTGGTGATGCTGCATTACAGCTCGTTTAATGGCCACGCAGAGCACATGTATCAGGCTGTTACACTCCCCTGGCTAGACAGCTCGCATGTAGAAGGCAGTCACATCACACTTCACAAGGAGCCTTATCTGCACCTACTGCTAAGGACTCTGGGTCTAAAATGTGTAATGTATTTAGGAGATGAANTTTTTTTTTTTCCCCAGAAATGCCTCACTGGGCTTGGTTCCTTGCCATCCGTTCATTTCAAAAAGAGAGAGATGCCTGTGTTGCCTGGGAGTACACAGAAATCTCACCAACCTCTCCCAGCACTGAAACACCTTCGAGTCCGTGTGGCATCCCATCACCCAAACACCATCAGTCAGAGAGCCAGCACATCTCTGCGTGCAAATATCACACATCCAGCCGGAGCCGTGCAAATGCTGGCACAAAGCAAGTGAGAAACCACTGCTGCTGGAGCTGTGCGTGACACAGGGTAGGGTGGTTATTCCTTTGGGTACTTGCAGCACGTGTGGTTTAGGTGATGTGTTAAGAATCTCTTCTGCATGGACACAGAGGAGCTCAGACACTATAGCAAGCAGAGAGTCTAAATAATCCCCACTACTCCCAAACCCATTGCAAGAGAACCATCAGCCCAGAGAATGCTCATCAGCTCAAACAAATAGGAGAACAGAAGCACAAAGGCAGGCATGGAAACCCCAAGAACCTGGTCAGAGAACTCCCTGCCCAAGCACATTCGCCACGTCCCAGCATCTGACTTGCTAGGGAACACAAAGCGTGTGTGCCTTTAGGGGCAAGACCACTGGAAGACCTGTGGGGATCAGCCAAACTGAGCCTCCTGGGCCTGCCTACTTGTCTCCATTCTCCACATCCTCCCCAGCCCGGGAAACATCTCCCTCAGTGTTTTTCCTCTCTTGCTCTCTGTTTTTTAATCCTGCTGACAAAACCTTAAATGGTCTAAAAGCATCCCCAACAAGGATGAGGGAACACAAATGTTTTAGCAAATGTGCATTTGAGCTCCACATGCTCCCAGGGACGGCGTAGTAATAAAAACCAATTAGATAACGCTCAGCAGCTACAGTGAGAGGGAGTGGTACAATCTTACCACAACTAATAGGGTTTTTAATAATAGATGGGCCTTTCTGTGCAGTGCTGGTGAGGGGAAGCTGAAGAGGTTTCAGTTACAGTGCATCTTTCTGCCCAGCGAATTCCTGTGAATGGAGGATTAATATTCTATGAAAGTGGGGATTAACTTGTCCTCCATGCTTATTACTTCTACCAGGGAGATCCCTGCAGGGTCAGGAGTGGGCTCCTCCGATGGTGCAGGATGGGGAATCCCACGGAGAAACAAGCTGTGCTCGCTCCCTGGTGAAAGGCCAGGCTATTCGAGCCTGTGGCACTGCTGAACAGATCAGTAACGAAGGACCTGGAGAAGCACAAAATGTTGTCCTCTTGCTTTCTTTCCTGTTCTAGCAAAGTCCAAAATCAGAGTTGGAACTGACTGAATCAAGGCTGAAGAAATCTTGGCCCAAACACAGCAGAAGAAACGTGTGCCCAGGTGGGCCAGCACCATGGGCAGGGCACCACGAAGCCCCCTGCTTGCATCTCATCCACTGCCTTCTGTTTACAAACCTTCACTTTGTGCCTCTTGCTCAAAACACAAATAAAAGCCATGGAGGGCATTTTCTTGTTGCCATAGAAACAATTATTATAATCTCAAACTGTATTTAATGCAACACTCTCCCCCTCCAGCACCTTGCAACAGTTTGCTGTTCTACGGGAAGGTTATGCTATGAGAGGAGGAGGAGGAGGAGGGCAGGTGAAAGAGCTCTGACAGCTCGTGTCCTGCACCTGGGACCCAGCATGTCTGCAAATGCCCATAATCTCCTTTCCACCAACGCAAAGACTCTTTCTTTCTTTTCTTCTCTCCCTCCCCCCCCCCTTTTTTTTTCCTGTTCTTTGGAGTGTCACATCATTTACATTTATGAAAGGAATTTTCCTGGGGGTGCAAAGATAGTTCAAATTGCCTGTGATCAGATCAACCTTGTGCATAATACATTTGTACGAAAATAAACCCCCTAGGGGCCACACTCCTAGCTGAAAGTCTCTGTAATGAAGCATTTTACTCTAATTTATTTAAAGATGATGGAGATAGCAATGAGTATGTGCCTGCATGCATGTATGCATGTAGAGGAGGGGACACTCACAAAAGCCAATAATTGTAAGATTAAATGCTATTTGGAACACTACTTCAGCATCTGATTATTACAAGAAGTTCTTCTCTGTTCCTTCTGAAAATCAGTCCTGCTCTAAGTGGCTTCTTGCAGGCTTGATGCGGACAGCCTGAATGCCTGTCCTCAGAAGGGGCAGGCAGAAAAGTCCTCCATCCTTCATCACTTGCTAAGAAATCATTCCCGTTCCACATCCAGCCTCAATTTGGACCACAATGAGCTAACGCCCTTCCCTGCTCCTCATTCTCCTCCAAATGCAAAAGCAAGGCATCACCCTCAGCTAGAGTCAATGTTCTGGATATCAGCCTTTCATTTTCCAGCCTCTATTCAATTCAGAACAACTTCCCCCAGGGCTCATTCCCCTTCTCCCCAGTCCCAGCTGAGTCACTTGGCTCCCAGGCCCCTGTGCCATCTCTAGCTCAGCTAGGCATTTAAATCTGGAAAGGTGAAACTCTTCCAGGCATCATCTTGTTGAAATGAGGATAATTCCATCCAAGGTTTCTGTTTCAATTAACTGGTATTTTCCTGTATGCAAAAAAAAATCAACTAGGTCTGACTCTTACCAAAGATTAAATTATTTCAGTGAACTTTGGGTCAAGTCTGAAGTACAATAACCAAGTTCTAGCACATTCTGACACTGACTTACTATGATACCTTCACTGAAAACCTCTACTCTCTGCTTTATTTATTCACCTTTTCCATGAAGGGCAAACCTACCTCTCCCTGTTCAACTAAAAACCATGAGTTTTACACACGTGTTCTGCAGGGTTTCAGCCACAGACCTAGTGTACCAAGGGACATCCTCAGCTGTACCAGGCATGGTCAGAAAAGGAAAAAAAATACTATGTGATTGCCACTGCTTTTCACTTCAAATGGATCATGTCCTCCAGGCTCCTTTACTGACAGTAAAAAAACAGCATGATTTCTTCATTCCATGACTGCAGACCTAGTACTTCCCCATCCTAGCTTTATCCTCCCACATTGGCTTGCCCACTGATACCTCAGGCTCAGAGCCCTTGTTTTGTGCTAGCACACAGCCCACACAGTAAGTAATTGAGTGAGATATGGGAAGGAAAACCCTCACTGCAAAAGAAACTACTATTCACATGTGCTAAGAGCATAGTGTCTGACTTATTAAATAAAGCAACTGAGGCATGTCAAGCTACCAGGATCTAGTGAAGGAAAAGTTTGACCCACCAGCACTTGCAGTTTCCATTTCTCACTCATTTTTCTTCGCGTTTTCCACTTCTCCACTACAAGGTAAGAAAGCTGGAGCCAAAGTTAGAGAAAAGGATGTATTATCCCCTATAAGCTTTGAGGACACGGCCAGTGACGTGGGAGAGGGTAAAAGCTATTAAAGGAGAGGAGAGGGAAGGAAGAGGGGCAATAGAAAGTGAGAACCCTTAGTAATGTGCAAAGGGAATGGCATGATTCAATGACCACAACAACGAGACTAAATCATTTGGCAGAGAGTACTCCTAGCTAGGATGTATTGAGTTTGTGCATTTTTGTAATAGCTTTGCTGAAAAGATCTGCTTTGGACAGCAGATAGCCCTGATGCTGTGCAGGACTTACACGTTTAGACCTGGGATGGCTGCCCCACTTTTTTTTCAAAGGCTGCATCATATCAGAAACAAAGGAGATAATTTTTCTAGCATGTAGATGCAGACACATACGTACTACAAAAAAACTTATTTTACCAGAGTCTTTTTTTTTCCACCCATAGCCTAAGGAAAAAAAAAAAAATCAGTTCTTGTGCCTGCATGGGCTTGGAAGAACTCCTACATCCCAGTAAAGGTTTGATCTTCCATATAGTAGTGGAAGTGATCAATTCTTCTGGAAGAGAAACTACACAAAACACACCTTGAAAATGAAGGCAGAGGACTAAATCTATTCCTGGCAAGAAGGTACAACTCTCTTTGAAGCAAAAGAAATCAGTGCTGCTGATTTTTTCTCAGGGAGATAAATACTAATAACCAGTCCTTCCCAGAGGACAATCTGATAAAACTGGAGTTGACACCCACAGACGTCAGGCAGAATATATTTCCTCCCATGTGCCAGTATCGAAGCTTATCATCCTGTTTGCTTCTTCTCTCCCAAGTCATTTTTTGAGGTCAAAGGCTATCATGGGGCTTTAATTAGAATGCCATCATAATGAGCTGACACTTAAATCAGTCTGTCAGTGGCTAAAGAAAATTAACCTTAGTGTCAAATGAGCTCCAGCCTGGGAGTTGATGTCATGAGGGGGCAAAAGATGCAGAGCTGACGTGCATGGTTGAGGGACAGAGAGCTAAACCAAGCACTCTTTGAATCAAGAGACCTACACTGGGGATCTCACCTATCCTAGGCATCCCTGAGGCACGAACAAAAGCTTGGCAGTCTCTGCCAAGCTTTGTACCACGTTTGCTGTGGGAAGCCAAGTAGAAATCGTCACGGAGAAGCCACCTGGCGACGGAGACTTCTTTTGGGCTCCTTGAGAAAGGATGTTACTTGAGCTCAGGCCCACATACAAAGATATCACGTGCAATAAGCCATCTCAGTTGCTATGAATGACTTTCATCATGACTTAGTTAAATACTTCATTACTGTGCAAGAGCCTAGGCTGCAATTAAGGGCAGGTGCTTAACCCAACTCAGACCCTGCAAAGCTTAGGGAGCAAGCAACCAGGAGGAGGATATCCCCCACTTACTAGCAACGGGCAGAGGCATTCACAGGGGCAGATACACAAAAGGAATGATCTCTCCCCTGACCTCGTACTTTCCCTTTGCCACTGGTGCCCCTGCCACCATACTGCCCCTTCCCACCAGCATTTTGCACCATCTTTCTGCACAAGTCACAACACAAGCACAATTACCTGTGCATTTTGAGTAAGTTCTACAGTCAGCGAACCCAGGTATTCCCTTTAGTACTATTTTTCTTTGCATCCTAAAAGCATCCAGTAGCCAAGAGAGGGAATATCAATGCATGTTACTCACAGGTAACAGAGAATCCATAAAGGCTTACTGCCTTCCTCAGTGCTGCACTGCCAGTGCTATCATTTTCCATGACATCTCTTTTATGCCACTGCACTTGACAAATACCTTGTGCCTCTCCACAGGTATTTAGGGAATCCTGCCAATGCAGACACAGAGAACGTACAAACGGACCTAACATCTCCATCTATTTGAGACAGAGCTGTGCAGCCAAACCGAGTGATTTTGCTGACTAGATCTGGCCATGGAGATGTCTGCGTAACACAGATTCAGCCTCATGCTCCTTGCCATAAGAATACATGTTTTCCTTTAAGGTTTCTACACCTCAGAGCCTGTTTTAAAAAACCCTTGAATAATTGTCAGTGTGTTTCTACCAGGACCATGACTGTCCTTTATCTACAGGGGAACTTTTCTTCTTACATCACCTAGTTTAAAACCAGAGCAATGAAGCAATAGCAAATTTACACAAAGATGGCAAACAGTAGAATTTACTGCAGAACCATCTTCGTAAAGGAAAGCTGAAACTTTCTCCTTTCCTCTATTGAAGCCAACTTGTTTCCTTCTTAAAACCAACAAGGCTCCAGTGGGCTCCGTGTTATGTTTCTGCAATAATGCACAAGAAGTTCCAAAAATAAAACACACATTCAACCTCCTGTAAGGTTCGTTCAGAGGTTTTTGTGCAGTAAAGGCTGTGATACAAGAGAACTGCAAACACTAGAGTAGAATACTTGCAGTTGTTTTTAGATTTAGCATTATTTGAACTGGAGTACTTAAAGTGGGTGTCATTTTTATTTTATTTTAAGCTGTCAGCATTTATTTGTTGTTTTTAAAGTATTCCCAAAACTCCTAATTTTGACACAAGTCATTCAATTTGTGATATATGGGTTCAGCTCTCATGAAGCTTCAAGAAAGTTTCAGCTCTCTATAAGAAGAGAATCTCATTAACCCCTGGGTATTTACTGAAAAGCATGAAATTGTAACCTTCACATGTCTTGAACCTGGATGCAAACAACAACAAACGCAGCTATCTGGGAACTGTTCATGCTGATTGATTGTTTGTACATTGGGGAAGACAGTGTCAGTCGGTTCTGAGTTACGTGGCAATTTGGAAGTCAGTCTCTTGTTTTGGGACAGCCAGACAACCTGATACTGGGAAGGGACATCTCTGAACACCAGCTCTGAAAGGGAAGTAACCTTAGGGCTGTTTTTCTTGTTGTTTTCTTCTCCTCTGACCAAATCCTGTAACATATGGATTCAATAGATTGTTTGATCTTTTCCTTCCTCCTTCCCTTCATGTCATGAAATAAAAAGGTAGATACCACTGTAAGCCCTTAATGCAGAAAGAGGGGCTCTAGACAGTTCAAACCAGAAGAGATGTAAGAGAAGACAGATCCTTGTCCAAGTCATACGGTTTCACCCAGACAAATATCATCTTCCTGTCTTTCGTTTCACGACAAGAAACACAGTGTCCCCCTACTCCCAAATAAACAACAGGCTCCTGGAACATCACTGACATCTTCCTTAAAGAGTTGTTAATTAAAACAAAATTAAGTACACAACGTTCAGTATTTGTCAGGTATCAGGAAAAGCTACTAAAATTATCACTGAGGGGCCCATTAAATATCAACATATGCTCCCAGAGTAGCTAATCACAGACATTTTGAAATGTTCTGACTCCCTCACCCTTCAAAAATCTTTTACTTTTTAAAATTTCTTTATTTACTTGCATAAAACCAAATGCTAACAATTCAGCACCTGTGCTGTAGAGCAGGAAGGCTTTACCCCCATGTCACAGAACAGTCCAACAGCGTCTCAGAGTTGGGGAGCAAACCTGATGATGTTTCAACTCTTTTTTTTCAGTTTTCCCTGTACTTTCTACATCATTTGAACTTTTGGGAAAAGGCCACAGAAAAGAACGGAGCTTGAAAATAAAACAGGTACTCTCAGCAGTCCAAATCCATACACTTGAGAGCTTAGAAAACTGCAGGCCCTTTGAGGAAATAAACAGCCTTTCTGATCTGCCCTTGCACAGCACCTCACGTTGCAGGATCACCTTGCGTGGCTCCTATAACTGTGGCAACTACAGTAAGACTGAAAAGGGTTTGGGGCTGAACATTCCTTTCTGCATGGAGATGACATCACAACAGAAACAGTGACAGCGGTGTTCTGCAGGGATGGGGCAGTAACAAAGCCTCTTCACTGGTCTGAACAGATCTGCTCCTGGGAGCAAAGGGAAGCCACACGTACTCTTCACGCCACACCACAGGCGGATGTCAGGGCACAGGAGGTACTCCCTGAGGGCTGACTGCACCCAGCTCTGCCCTGCTGCTGATTCAGTGCCAGGAGTGCCTCTGAGCAGGAATTTTCAGCAATCAGCTTTAATGATGCTGTCGCTTGCTTTGCGCGTGAGGTGGACCAGTTTCCCCACTGACCTTCACACTGCTTTTGAGGAGAACAAGCATTTCAGCACCTATGCCATCTGCAAATTTGGTCCTTCCCTCAAGGATACAAAAATTAGGTCAGAAGCTTTTCTCTTCCCCTTCCACTCCTGCAAAGCGCATTAGCGCTCAAATCCTCAAGACAAAGCATTATTATTATTGTTATTTTTTTATGGTGGAAGAAAATATTAATGTTACAAATAGCTGCCATTAGCATAAGCAAAGCTGCGTATTAATATGCACATGGGTGTCTCCACTGTCAGGAAGCAGAGAGGCCCCAGAGGCCCTGCTTTCACTGGGGAAAATGATGATGGCATTAGCTCTAATGATAATGATAAGGAGGCTGCCATAAATGATGCGACGATTTCTTTTGTAATCCTGGCCGGGCAAAGACTTCTTCCTTGCTCCCCA
Source organism: Penelope pileata (assembly GCA_013396635.1). Lineage (NCBI taxonomy): Eukaryota > Metazoa > Chordata > Aves > Galliformes > Cracidae > Penelope > Penelope pileata. The sequence continues at coordinate 711,754 of WBMW01005741.1, read as the reverse complement.
GTGTCCATAAAAGGATGCTGTTTGAAGAAACAGCAGCTTGACTGATTTATTCAGTATCACCACAGCTTCATGGCTTTCTTAAAAGCGCCAGCTCTCTGAGTCATATGACTACGAAAGAAACTCAATTAAGCCTTTTAGATAAATTCGTAAGCATCGAGATTTTGGAGAATGGGATACCAATGAAAAGGAACCCCATATCTATTTACGTTTGTAAAACCCAATGATGTTTGAGTCTTTATAAACTAATGATACTATTGCATCAGGACAGCAGTAGCTATGAAGGAAAAAAAAAAAGGAAATGAAAAGAGCAACAAGTAATTAAAGTCATATTTGACATAAGATGTTACCAATCCTATCATAGCCTTTCTTCTCCCCTATCACTTATCATTGCATCTATGTGGATTACGCATAGGATGCAACAGCAGCTTTTTGTGGGACTGTAATATAAATGAGATTGGAACACTCATCTGGCTAAAAAGTAACAAAGCAAAAGAGAGCAAGGAAAGAGATTTCCTACAGCAAGTGTTTGGATGTGCTCAGCAGCACAGACCCACAGACAAATATGCTACTACAGCTGAGAAGCAAGAAGAGTGTGTTTTCAAGATGCTCCTGTTATGAGAGCACGCAGGAAGAGATGCCAGAGGAAGACATGGATTCCAAGGACCCATGTGTCCCAAGTATGCCAAATCTCACTTTGACTTTTCCAGCTGTGGAACAAGGACGAGTTCCTTTTCTTTTTAGGCCAGGGAAAGCAGAAATCCTTACCCCCTAGTGGTGATGCCAAAGCCTCGGTTATGCAATAGGACTCAGCTGTAGTCAATGTGACAGAATTTTTTTCCCTGCACTCTGCATCTGGACACCAACAGAAGATGATTCTCTCTGGCTCTGCAGCTGCTGAACTAATTGCACAGCTTTTTTGCCTGATGTCTCTGCATGGAGTGTCTCTGGCCTACAATTGTCTGTCATGGCTGCAATGTGCAACAGGAATCCAAATACATTAAAGTGTCAGGGTGGTGGGGATGCCAGGTTTCGGTCTGTCATCTTCTGAGCTGAAAACCCTACTGAGCTCAGCTAAAACACTAGACTATCTGCTTTTCATTTTTTCACATTTGTTCTTCTGATGTGCATCCTGAAGCTCATCAGAGGGAAATTTAAGCATTATGCTAGCAGTAAAGTTCTTTGAGGTAATCTAAATCCAAAGGGACTAGGTTAGACCACAAAGTGCCCTACACTACTTCAGGCAAGGCAGCCAGGTGAACATTCCTGATATGAAGAGATGCCCAAAAACTTGGTATGCACAGGCCAGTGACAGAGGCGTTACAGAAAGAGGGCTTCCTCCACTCGCACAGCCTGCAGGACACAGGGAACAGCCGCAAGCCTCAGTCTGTCCCCCAGGTAATATCTGCCCCAGATAACGCAACAGCAAAAGAACCATCTTTGTGTTACATAACAGTCAGATTAAAGCTGCAGAAGTGATGGAATTAAGACAGAAAACATCAGTGCAGTCTAAAATATGAATACTCTTTGTTCTCCTCTTACGCTCCTTCCTCTCTTTTTCTTAGCTGAATGGTTCACCTCTGTATCTCAAACTCACCCAGTCCCCAAACAGCTTCTCAAACACTTACTATTCCAGTTGGCCCACACAGAGAAACTATTTTTCCCATTTATTTTCTCTTTTTAAAACAATCTCTGTTATTCAACACAATTCCTCTGCAGAGCCAGCAGGAATATCACAGCAGGAATGCTAAGCAATGATAACATGGCATTTCCCAAGCATGGTTACTACAAAACCTGTTGTTTAGGGCATATCCACAACCAATGTCAGCTCTTCTTTCCGTAGCTCAATCCACTAAGATACTGCAGGTAATCTCGACAACTTCTCTAAATCATAGAATCACAGAATCATAGAATGGCCTGGGTTGGAAGGGACCCCAAGGATCATCAGGCTCCAATCCCTCTGCCACAGGCAGGGCCACCAACCTCCAAATCTGGCACTGGATCAGATTACCCAGGACCCCATCCAACCTGGTCTTGAACACCTCCAGGGTCAGGGCATCCACAGCCTCTCTGGGCAGCCGGTGCCAGCACCTCATCACTCTCTCGGTAAAGAACTTCCCTCTGATGTCTAATCTAAACCTTCCCTTCTTCAGCTTAAATCCATGCCCCCTTGTCCTATCACTGTCTACCCTTTTGAAAAGTTGGTTCCCCTCCTGTTTATAATCTCCTTTTAAATACTGAAAGGCCGCAGTGAGGACCAGGACCACAACATTGCAATTGTCAGCAGAAGCCCACGCCCTACAAATGATGTATATGAATATCAGCTGTTCAATACTGTTTCCTACAGTAGTTGAGGAAAAAGAATAGAGCCAATATATGCTTCCTTGGGATCACGGACTGATGGAAATCAATGGCAAGACTCCTGTTACCCATGCCTATGCAGCTAGCTGTCTATTTGTTTCAGTATAACTAGAACTTGTATCCATACACATAAAATCTCTTGTTCCTTATAGTTTCATTTCCAAGCTTGTTATTTGCTGGTCTTCCAGACCGGAATCTGGCATACTGCCTAGTGTCTGTGGATGTAAAAACTAAGAGGAAGAACCACACTAAATCATACAGTATTTGTATGAAAACTGATTTGGAAAGCCAAATGCTCAAAAAAATGCTGTTTCGCAGCCAGCACCGTGCTCAGTGCACTACAAGCTTTATGGTGCAGACGTAACTGTGAGGTGCTTGAAAATTGGAAGGATGAACTACAGCCTTCTTGTACGCAAAAGTCCATACCGACATAAATCTTGATTTCAAATGTGGCCATCAGAACTTCAGAACAAGAGCGATAAAAATACTTTCAATAGTACTTTGTCAGACTCTGCTCACGCACCGCAACAACGTGGTGTCTGAAACGGGATCAGCTCGGCTGATGTGAGCACACTTGCTTGAGTCTGTTGTTCTCATGTAACCTGCACTATGGCACTACAGTTACCTTCATACAGTCACCACAAGACAGAAATGGCACAAGGGCCTGTTCCAGGATGAGTACTGTCCTCTTAACACCCAAGCTAAAGACGGGCCACAGGGATTGACCTCATTATAAACTGGCATGGGCAAGGGGACAGGCAACAAAGAAAGATTATTCAGGCTTTTGATCACAGGTGACATTCCATTAGCCCAGGACAACAGTACGCATATGTATACCATTAGCATCCCGACACAGGTAACAACTTACTGACAGGGTACAAAGCAATGCAGGTTAACCATCCCAATCACTGGATCACACCTTCTTCCAAAAGGTGTTTATGAGAAGGACTTGTGAACAAACACGAGAGCCAGGAACATCTGAGACTGGACTCCCCTCGCTGTCGCCTCTCAGCCGAGGAACATCACCTTCTCAGTTCATCAACGGTCAGTCAACTAGTACTTACTGCACAGGAAAACCAAAGCGTCACTTACCTAGAAAGGAAGATGGAGAGAGAGAGAGAGAAATAAAATGTGGTTAGTGGATTTCCCTGAAACATACAGATGCTGCTTATCTTTATTTCCCAGGTGATTCCCACATCCAGGCACCTTGTTAGGAGATTCCTGACGTGAATGATCTGATAGCTCTCTTACCACATGGCCACTATCTCCCCTGCTATTTAATGGTCTGTGGTGCTATTTAATGTTACACAGATTATTCATTCAGAAAAGCAAAACTGAGCAGGTGTTTTTCTCAACATCTTGTTCTATTAAAAAAAAAAAAAAAAGAGCAAGAGGCTCTGTGACAACATTAACCACCGGAAGGGCACAAATTATTCTGTGAACAGCAGGGCACAGACATCTCAAAGCCTACCCAAAGGAACTGCAGCAGGAAGGGAAAGGTCCTCTTTGCTAAGGAAGGGATGGACTGGGTCATGGACCATTCTGCCTCATGGTTCTGGATCTAATTCAGCTTGTTGCAGCTGACAATTGCTCTTCACAAGTGTATCATACTTGAACCCTCTCTGGAAGGGACTGAAGTTGTACTGTTGACTCGCACAGTTTCAGAAGTGGACTAATCTGATGGGGTTCTGGGACACGACCTGGCATATTTTCATGCAAGTTTTGTTAAAAAAAAAACAAAACAACCAAACAAACAAAAAAAACCAACATCATCATCAACAAAAAAACCCTCAAGCTGATGAGGCAACAGTGATGTCAGAAAAATCAGAAGAGAATTATTGCTTCTTGATGCTGTCTTACTGCCATTTATTATCTGAACTATGGTTGTAGTGAAAGGCCTTGATAACCTTGGCTTTGGTAAAGCAAGTTCTGCTGTGAGATGAAAGGAGGGAACAGATTGTTTCTTGAGGTCTCTACCAACCATACATTTCAAGATTTTCATGAAGACAGAGCTCCTTTGTCTGCAATACAACACATAGATAGAGCAACAGTCTAGCAAAGAGCTGCTACCTAAATAAGCCAGAGAGAGGACACAAGGGAAATGTTAGATAGGATCCAAGGAAGTCAAGTAGGTCTAAAGCAGTACTAGATCTTCCTTTGCGACCAGTCTGGTGTTCAGTCAGAGCGCAGCTAGCATGTGCTACATTCTCAAATGTTGATTTATAGGTCTGGAGACAGAACCATCAATCAATCAATCGGGACTCAATCTTTGCAAGCAATAAATAACTAAGTAGAGATTGCTTATTTATTCCCGAAAGTTAACCTGCCTTCAAGAAGTAAATCAAACTTCCAAAGATGGGGGAAAGCGACTAAACCAAGGGTCAGGTCCCGAGAAAGGATAAGCTTCCCTGCAGCTCAGCTCTGAACAACGCCTAATCAACGTTTTCATGTTCAGACCCTGTGCGTCCCATTTACTGTGGCTCTGTTCTACCAGTCCTGGATCGCACAAAGCAGCACTTCAATGTCCTACACAAGCTCTGGCTACTGCCATGCACGGTGCTATTTGAACTATAATGGAATGGAGCTGCTATCACAGAATATCCTAGAGGAGGTGCAGCCAGGCTTGCGAAGTATAGGGAAACAAAGAAATAGATTATATACATTCATGGCACATTTGCAAAAAGATTGCTTTGCTCATACCAAGATTTGCACCCGTATAATTGCATCGGTTTCAAATTAGCAATAATCATATTCTTAGCCAATATGCAATCTACAGAATAGGCCTCACCCTTGCACTCTCATAATCGGGATAAAAATAGCTGGCTCTGAACATACCAAGATTTCTGCTGGTACACGGGAGACAATAAATCCCAGATGACCCACTAAGCCCCGGTATTTTGTTTCTGCAAAGCCCTAACACGGCACATATCTTCTCATAAGGAAGATCTGGCCTGTGTGACAGCAGCACCAGAACATTTAGCAGCGCGTTCCCTTTGCTGAACACGGCACGGAAGCAGCACAAGCCTTACTTTTCAGAGGCAAACTGAAGCACAGAGGGAAGTTAAGCATTTGCCAACAGATGTGCAGTGCCGCTGTCACACGGAGAGGCGCAGGACCCGTAACTCTTGGCTTCCCCAACGCGCACATTTAATTATCGGATAACTCCGCGCAGGAGCAGCGACCCACAAGTGAGGAAGAGCATCAGCCTGAAGCCTCCCGATGCTGTGCCTGCCCCTCCCCTGCCGTCTCCTTGAAATGGCTCCCAGCAAAAGGCGGATTCCTTAATTGTGTTATTAGCTGAATTATTAATTGATATGAAAACAGCATTTTACTGGGCATAAAAAGTCATTTGGAAATGAGATAAAATGTTCTCGGCGCTGCCTGCCTCTGAGCAGAGCTGGAGCGAGGGCTCTGGCGGCTTGATTATTCTGCACATCAGTGCAATCTGGTGAGCTCCCAACACTGAGCAAACGGAGTCCCGCAGTACCACATCCATCAGGCAGCATCCCTCTCCCTTTCTCTCTCTTCCCTCCCGACAGCCTGCTTTGCATTTATGCAGAAGACCTTTGGGGTAAATTTCTTCTTTCTGATCAATCCCAGCTGTCATCGCTACAGAGCTGCTCATTAATGATAGTTGCAGTGGGGGGAAATACATGGTATTTTCCCTTCTGCCCCACACCAGGAAAGACTTTGTCCCTCTCCAAACTCTCCTGTGCCCCCAAAGGGAAGAGACTGTTTCCCAGAGAGCTCCTTACTAGGAAGGAATTGCTTGCAATTCTCTGCCTCCAAGGTTCTTCCCAATGTGGAAGTGGTGGTCAGTGTGCACACTCCTTTGTGTGTATGTGTGTACACACACAGATAAGTAAGTATACATACTTCTGCCACAAAATTATCCAGTATTCCACAGTAAGAGCAGAGGTAAGTCTGTCTTGATGCCCTTCCGGACTTTGCCTAAGCCCTACCTTTGTAACGTTGTGCTTCCATTCCCAAAAGCCCTTTTCCCCTCACACTGAAAGGAGATCCCATCCACCCACCGGGATGCCCAACACACCCTCCATCCCACTCCCTGGGGCTACCCTCTGTCCCACCCTGTTGTCAGCCCCCTGGGCTTTGCAGAGCTGAATCAGTTCATTCTGAACCTCCACTAAACAGGCAAAATGCACGTGCTTGCACAAGTGGTATGCTAAACCCCAGGCAGCCCCATTCCCTATAATTCTCGACCTCTTTCCCAGTCCCCACAGCAATGGGAACCCACCCCACTGACCCACACCTCTAACACACAGCCAGAAGAACCAGCAGATCCAGGGATCAATCCCCTCTCACACATGCAAACCTTGTAATTTAGCAATAAGTACTCAACCACCATTGACCTGCTAATTAATCCATGGATTTTTTGTTGTGCCTTTAATCGTTGGCCCCGATATCTGAGTCACTTTAGACTGCTCACTCTGTGCGAAGCCTAACCAACTAAACGCTACTTCAGCTCCGTAGTAATAAAACACTGAAATATATTGACTCCCTGCCAGCTCTCGCGCTCGCTCTCTGCCTCTCTGCTTGCCGGCTGAGTGCCGGCGTGTGAAGGGAATATAGAGAGGGGAAGGCACTGGCCGTGAGATATGAAGTTTGGGACACAGGTGAGAGAAAGCAAGACTCAGTCACCAGTGACAGGCCACCAAAGGCAGCCTTTGATCCCTGCTGTAGCTTCACTCGGACAAGCCCAAACCTCCTGTTTTCCATCCTGAAATGGGCTTGGTGGCCTGAAGCATTCAGAGCCATGCTGGCTCCTGCTTGCTTTCTCCTTTCTGCCCCTTAATGAGGCAATCATTGTCCTCTTGTCTATCACTGTCACACTCACTATGTATGTGCTAGAGATAAAAAGCCAGATGGAATATAGGCAAAAGATGAATCCCTATAGCGGAGAGCCAGGAGATCCACATTTCTTTGCTGGTGCTGTCAGAGGATCTCTGCGTAAACATGGATGAATCACCACAAAGGCAGTTTCCTGAAGTGGCTCACACCTCTTGGTGCCCTGACCTGACGCTAAAGGTTTGGGGCTGGAAATGGCAGCCTGAAACCCTGGCACAGCGGGAGCTGCAGGTGCTCGGCCCGCTTGGACATCCAGTGGGTGCGAGCCAGGCCCCCACAACGCCCGGCTGATATCAGGGTCACACTGATGGTGGGGGTGAGACAGAGATGAAGGGATTAATGAGTAACAATTTGGTCCCGAGCAGAGAAGTAGGAGGAGGCTGTTAACCCCATCAAGAAAATTCTCCATTGAAAAGTATTCATTTTCATTTGGTTAAAATCAAAATGGAATCACTGTCAGCGGCAGCTGATACTGGCCCTCCCACATGGAAATAAAGGGGAAAGCAATAAGCCTTTCCAACTACCACTGTAGCTAGCTGCCATTGCTTTTGCTGCAGCTGATCTGCAGTGCCAAGCCCGACGGCTGCAGGCACCAGCACCACACGAGCCCCAGGAGTGCGCAGTGGGACCAAGAAGGGTAGCAGAAGTAGCAGGGTGTCTGTGGATCTAGGAGGTAACTCCACAGCTGCACTGCGCATGAGTTTCATGGCCAGTTGTTGGTGGCAACCTGTTGCCTGCCCAGCTGTAATTAAGTGACCAGAGGATAAGCCAGGCGAGCTCGCAGTGCCTCCCCGAGCATCATACTGGGGAAGAGAGGCAATGCCCTCCTGGAGCCTGAGTTCAGCATGATTGGCACACTCAAACGAAAGGGGATACACCAGCCCTGTCTCTAACATCTCCCACTCCCTACATCAACACCATGACAACAATTCAACAGCTCAAAAACTGCCCTGCTAACGCACCTGACACTGGGGGCAATGGCAGTACAGAGGCATCTGTTGTCAGAGCAGGCTGATAGGAAAGCAACCGTCTGGTGGCCCTACACTTCCTGATCCTCATGCCACTGTTCCCACATCAGTAGCTGGTGTTTTCAAGTCTGCTGCATTCCCCTGCCCTTCTCTGTTTGTCTCCGTAAACAGCAATGCCAGAGGATGTCCGAGGTACAAAGAGTGGCTTGAGCAAGAGTTCCCGGCGACAATGGATCACACCAGGAGCTCTGAGCGGGTTTGGCAGCAGCACTTCTGAAAGTTTCCTGGGATCTTCTTGTCCTGATGTGCCCTCTCTTTTTTAATAATGCAAGTAATGTTTCTGAAGTGCGGGTCACTTGGGGTAATTTATGATCTCTTTCATTGCCAAAGAACAAGAGCCTATCAGCAGCGGATCTCCTGCTGACCAACGCTTCAGGACTTCCGAGCAGAAAGGAGTTTTCCATGCTTCCCACAAAACTGTCTAAAGGCAGCACGGTTGGTTGGGAGGAAGCTGAAATTGTTTGTTTGACTGCTGGAGCACAATGGGTTCAGATACACTGCACGGCACATGGAAAGAATCTCAGAGAAAGGATACTCTCCTGCAAACAGCTTTGTCACTCAGCTGCTTGATCAAAAATACCACAATGAACTGAGCAGCCACAGGCACGAGGAGAAATGCTTTCTCTCGGTTACATCCTATCTAGCTCTTTTATACAGCAATTATCACTGAGAACCATTTCTGTCTTTACAAAAAGATACACAAAAGGACAATATGTTGAGGCAGGATGAACTCTGAGCAGGCCTCAGGTGCTTTAGTGGAGAATTGTAAACTGATGTCGTTCTGGAAATACACAGCTTTACAGTACTGTTCCTGCCATACACGAGGTTTAACTCAAACTGGGCAGATGGCTGCTTGGAAGTCTGATGCTAGCTGTGGGGCAGGACTGGCAGGGGCATGGGCTGTCTTTAAACCACTTTTGTATTCTCTGAACCCTCAAAAAATGGTCAGATGTCTTCCCCTCCCCACTCTCTACAATGGGGACGCAGGAATACCTGTAGTGCTCTATCTCCCTGCCACCTCCATGTCCAAAATGAGCCCTAGCACCAAGGGACTGTGATGTGCATAGTTAAAGAGACTTTACTCTTGTGTTTTGCTGATCAAAATGCTGCTTCAGTTTGAGGTGTAGACCTCAGTGGAGCACTTTAACCCCTGGTGGTAAACATGGATCCGTGTTTAAATTAAACCTCAGCTCTTCCACACAGAAATGAGCGAATCTGCATCTGCATCAGTTCTTCTGCAACACAAGTGCCCTGAGGAACAGATACACCATATTCAAACAGCTGAACAGCGGTGATCATGCCAACTTATTTCCAGGTGAATCTACTCCCAGAAAAGAGGGTTGTTTGCATGTGGGTTTTGAATTAGGTTCAGGCGTACTAGTTTTCTGGAAAGTCTTTGGAGTTTGTCCACTCCAAAGATGCCCATCCCACCATCCTCTGGAAGGACATCTTCCCTCTTTGCCTGACTGCCTTACACAGCCCAACAGCAGCTTTGCATTTACACTGGGTTTCCCCTGCAGAAATCTGGATGGATGAGGACTAGAGACTAAGAGGGAGATGGTCAGCCTGTTCAGGACTGAGGCACAACGCTCAGCCTGATACGTGTGTGACCTCCTCCCTGACTCCAGCAAGACCTGTGAAGGCTGTAAGAAACTGCCTTAAGAGAACCTCACAACCTGGGACAAGCACAGTGAATAAGTGTGTAGGGACTGACAACAAGCAGGGGCAGCAGGTAGATGGGAGCTCAGAGAGCTCATCCATCTGTAACTGTTTGCAGGAAATCTGACCAGGCACTGCAAGACCTCCATCAGCAACACAGCAACTGGACACCTTGCTGGGAGGCTAGGAAGAACTACTGTGCCCATTAAAAAAAAGGGAAACAGCAAGATTCAGTGTCCTTGTAGGCAATCTTTCAGCCTCTAGCAGTGATGGGAATCAAATACAGATTTTCTGAGTCTGACAGCCTAACTACTGTTTCCCATCCAGCACCTTGTGCTGGAAAGCAGAAGTTGTTTTTTATTTTTTCGTTTTGTCCTAGAAGCAGCCACGTGATTGAGTCAATTCAGCCAACCCCAGAGGACGAGTTGGCACATCCCACCTTAACCAGACCCAGGCAGCTGCCCTACCTTGTCCTCGTACCACACAAATCCACACAGTTTGCGCTGTACAATAACACCATGACAGCCTGACAGCAGCACAGGAATGCTTCCCAAGGCTCAACCCCTCTGCGTGCCAGAGGGAGCTTTCAGCATGGCAGGGGGAATCTGACAAAAAAGCTTCAGCAGGAGGGATCTGCCCAGTCTGAATTAAATCTCACCTGCCACCTCCGTTCTCGTGAGTCCCACCTTGCCAACGCAGGACTGCAGCAGCAAGCTCAGGATTAGTTTTGAAACCCCTGCCTCCTATAGCAGCAGCAAACTGCCTGCAGCGCTTCCAGCTATTTGACCATGCTCCTGCAGCACAGGGAAAATTCCATCTCGGCTGAAAGACTGGGGTATAAGAAGTAGAGTGGCGTGTCCCAAGTATCCTCCTCTCAACTCGTTGTGGCAGGAGGAGGGGATGGTCCTTCTCAGAGAGAAACAGCCCGGATGACTGATGGCATCCATGCCTTGGAAAGATGCTGATGAGGAAAAAAAAGGCTCCTGCCTGTCATATTTTCAAAACCCCCAGACGCTGGCTCAGAGCCTTGCCTGTCGCTTTCCTTAAGCCTCTGTTGAGAAGGAAGAGTGAAGATCTCGGAGGCAGTGTTTAGTGTCAGAGACAGTTCGGCAAGAGACAATTTTTCACCCTGTTAAATCCCTCTGCAGAATATTATCTGCTGGTTTCCCCTCTTTTTTTATGATTTTCTTATGATTATCTCCTGCTGTTTCTGTCCTCAGCAGCTAAATAAATAAATAGCAGTATAGCTGTCGGCAGCTTTAGCTGAGTAAGAAGACTCTGCAGGCAGCCTTGGTGGGCAAAAACCCACCCAGTCCTTAGCACCGCTGCTAGCTAACACCCCTTAGCACCAGCAGCACCAGGGTGCTGACACAGTCCGATCTGATAGCAAAAAGGGAGTGAGAAGGGGATGGAAGAGCAGCCTCCTGGTTCTCTGCCTGTCTTTTGCTCTGCAGGCAGGGACGTGTCACTGTGTCACCTGTAAAAGATGATGACGATGATAACAGTAACATCAGCTTAGCGGGGGGGATGACTGTGAGTATTTAACCTCCTCACCTGTGCTTCAAGCGTGTTTGTATCATCATCCCACAGCTCAAAGGAGAAAAATAGTCTGAGGGAGGTGAAGGGACTTCCATGGGGTCGCAAAGCCAGTCTGTAGGAGAGCCAGGCATAAAACCTAGGAAATTTGATAGCCAGGCACTGGCTCCATGAAGCACACCTGCCCTTTAAAATAAACATAATGTACTTCTCTCTCTTACGTTTGTGTATCCTTTCCCCTCTACCTTCCTTACTCTCTCCTGTCTAGCTTATCAGATACATACTACTTGCACGGCAGTAGCATAGGAGTGCACAGCACTTTACACACAAAGACAAGCTGCCTGCGCAGGGGGACTTACAGTCTGGCCACCACTTTCACTTGTAGCTCAGTATTTCCTTCCCAGACTCATTTTTCTGCACTGCTCAGGGACTCTCGTCCCTTTGGGGCCATGTTTAATTCACCTCCTACGAATCTCTGCGATCCTTTGCAGACACTGATCCTTGCTTTTTCATGAGCTCTTCAGTGCTCAGATGTCTGCCTTTTTTCTTCTATACAGTTTTCTTTCTTCTCCTTCCCTCTTGTTAGAAAAAGCTTTTCTTTTACTCCAGCCTCCATCTTTGGTCTTGCTCTCTCATTGCCTTTTTCTCCTTCTCTGCTTTCAACAGATTTTCCTCGTTTTCTTTCTTTGAGCCCTCTTCTCTTTGCCTTGACACAGCCTGCTCTCTTTTATAACAAGCTGCCTTACACACTTTCTCAAGCATCCTTTCCCCGCAAATACCTCGCTCTGCCCATGCCTCCTTGCCATCCCTGCAGCACTGTTTGTTAGTCAAGTAATGAATCTTGCTAAATACGTACCTTTCCTGTGGTAGAAAGTACACTAATAGCACGAGGCACTTCTCAGCGCAAACTTCCATGAGATATACCAAACTGACTCATTTTTAACACAATCATTGCAACCTAGGCCCCAGGGCAGTGCACTAGCAATGCCAGCAGCTGCAGCAGAGCTACCTTCTGACAGTGCGAAGACATCTTAATCCAGCAGTTGCTTGCTTGATTAGCATTACCACTTATACCTTCATTTTTAACAAAAAAGTTAAATTTACTTACTCCCTATTCTTCCACCCACGGTAAGAACACAGGTCATAGAAACAGGGGAAGGGGTAGAGACGTCCATATATACTCATGCCATAAACATGAAAACGTCTCACACTCTCCGTATCTCCCAGGCTTCAAACTACAGTGCCGACGGAAACAAAGGAAAATCTGTACGCTTGGGGAAGGAGGGATTTCTTACCTTTTTTATGTGGATGGTGTGATTTCAGCTAGCAAAGAAATGTCAGCCCACTCCCAGCTGTCACAGGAACTAGCTTTTATCTGGCTATGCTTTGAGAACCCAAAGTTTTTAAGACATGAAAGCAGGAGCCTCATGCCTCAGCTGCTTTCTGACTGTGAACCCTTTCCCAGGATCAGAAAGTGTGAGGGTCAATTCATTTATTTGCATCTATTTCTAGAATTTTTCAGGAGCTCTGCCAGCTTGATGCAATCTTCTTCAAGCATTGCCTTCCCTCTAGTAGCCATCATCCCTCCTTCTCACATGTTTTCTTGTGATTAGCTAGAAACTCAGATGCGATCCTCAGAAGACTGAGACAAAGTCAGCCCTCACAAAATGAGAGATCACAGCACTTTCATGCTTCCTACAGCCGTGGAATGGGTCAGTGTAGCAACTTCACAGCTGCTCTAAGTGGTGCTCAGACTATCTGCAGCTCAGGATGGTGGGAACCACTAGGATGCAGTCAGCCTACTTGGCTAATGTGAGTACAGACATCCATGAACGTAGCTTTAAAAATAAATTTTTAAGTACTTTCTTTGGTTAGTTGCCTGAATGTTTTAATCTCCCTTCCCTATCGCTAGTATAAAACAGCAATCTCTTCCCACCATGAACCATCAAAAGAAAATTATTGTAGCAATCTCAGCACCCAAGGCTGTGCAGATATGCTCTAGGATCAAATCTTCACGGCGTACCACCTCACGAGAGCCTTGCAGCTTGCCCTCAGCCCTTCCTGTGCCTTAAAGCTTCAGCCTATACGACCTCATGCTGACCTCACAGAGACTCCCCCTCCTGCCCACCAGAGTTATATCATATCCTGGGTAACCAAAGGAAAACAAAAAAGGAGCAAGGCAGGAACACAGCAACAGATAGGGAGATGGACTGAGAAGGATGGGCTGTCATACCTTGCCACGCAACATAAATGAGCCAAGGCAGTCTGGTCCCTAAACCAAGGCCAACCTTAGGGCCTGTCCACAGAGCTCCAAGCTACAGTAGGATCTCATCTGGGAAGTATGAAGCCAAGCACCGAAATGTCACATCTTTCCCTTGTTTTTTCTGCCAGAGTGGCTGACACAGCAGTAGCATCAAGCCACCGGCCCCCTGACTGCTGCAGGAGATAGGCTGGCTGAAACCCTTTGCGAGCACCAGAAGCCAGCACCGGGCCCACAGCAGAAAACGGCAGGAGGCTACAGAGTCTGGCCAGCACACAGGGATGCATCACACAGGAGGGCAGCAGCCATTAGAGAGCTCAGGCTGTTAAAGCACTCTCAGGGCCCTGCCTCCTGGCAGGCAGAGCCAGCCCTGCAGGAGAGCAGGCCAACGGGAGGCACAGGCAGAGCCAAGCCATGGGTCCTACACGCTGGCATCAGCGCCATAGGCAGCAAAGCACAGCAAGAGCTCTGCAGGCAGCAGCCACAGCCGAACTAACAACCTGCCCACTGGCACGGGGCTGGGAAACTGGACAGCAGCCCAGGCAACAGAAACCGTGCTCCTCATGAGCTGGGCCACAGGGAAAAGCAGCTGCTGCCTGCGGCCCTCACCTCGCAGAGCCTGAGCTCCCAGCGGTCCTTCCCCCGCCCACAGGAGCTGGCACTCAAGCAGAAGATTTCCCCAAGCAGAAGGATCTCCCCGAGCAGAACATGCCTGACAGTGGGATAAAACAGCAAGAGCACACAGTTTGTGCTGAGCGTCAGTACGAGCACAGTCCTGCTGGAGCACTGGATGATTTGATAGAGGAAATAGAGAATACACACTGGGACCAAGAGGAAGCTGCTGTGGCTGGTCCTGTGTGAAGCCAGAGCAAAGCTGCAGTCTCTGCTGTAATTATTAGACAAGGTACAAGACAAGGGGCAGCTGTTGAACCCTAGAGAGGAAGGAAGGGAATTACTAGCCTAGAGCAAAGCTGCCTGCACTCTGGAATAGCAGCAAAAAGCAAAACTGTCCTAGAGACTAAGAACACCCTTTTCCTAGCGTGCTGCTAGTCTTCCTGATCCATGCTTCCCAACTATCAAGAAACCCGGACTGGGAAGCGTTTGCCACATCTGCATTTCTTTTAACCCTGTTTCTGCCACGGAGCAGCTCAGGAGTGGGTTTCACCCTCGTGTTCTCCACGAAGCTTTCACGCTGCTAGAGTACTGCTGAGCACCTCTCGCTGCAGGAAAAGCAGCGTGAAACCACTGACGAACAGCCTGAATGTGCCGTGTTCACACAACACCTCAACTGCCACCAGCGAGTGTTTCAGGAGCACAGCGAGCAGCCTCAGTCCCTACATGCAGAAATACAACTGCCACACTCGTGAAGCTACAGCTAGAGGGGAATTGAGCTGTTCCCTTCCACCGCACTGTCAAGTGTAATTTACTCCTTGGCATTGTGTGATTGAGCAAAGGACGGGCAATAACGCACATAGCAGCTTATCTTGGAGAACGGCAACCTCACCTCTCCAGCTTTTAGCTGAGCCTGCCTGCAACTTCAGTGGTGTGCTCACAGCTCCACTGCAGAGCTCCGCTCCCACCCCCGGAACTCGTGGTGCAAAGACAGAGAAGGCAGCACGGGTCTCTGGCACAAACCAGGGAAAATCAGCATGCCGGTAAAGGCAAAACCCCAAGGCTTTCCCCTGGAGGAGTAAAAGCTGTTTAGAGCAGCGTGTAAATTCATGGCAAGAAGCAATAAAGGTGAGTTTTATACATTCCCATTATTGCTTGTACGTCTTTGCAATAATGTTTATTGACATGTTTGAACGGAGCACAAGCTGCAGTTCAGTTCAACTGCCTGTGAAAATGGGACATTTGTCAAGAAACAAACCTTACCCATCTCAGCAGCTCCTCTCTTCCCAGGTATCAGTTGGGAAATACTGGGACAGGTATGGAGCACTAGGGAAAAGGCATCTGCTGAGATGCTCAGGGTGCTTAGCTAGCAATCCCCGAGGGAGGGGGAAAGCTCAGAAGGTTAATGGGGAGCATCTTACTTTGCATTGACACTCATGCACAGCCTAAAAGTATGCATGCACATCAATTAGAGAATCCCTATGAGGCACAATAAAATTAACCTTGCATGGCCACAGAGA
This sequence comes from Penelope pileata, assembly GCA_013396635.1. NCBI lineage: Eukaryota > Metazoa > Chordata > Aves > Galliformes > Cracidae > Penelope > Penelope pileata. Next base: position 695,915 of record WBMW01005741.1, on the reverse strand, counting down.
TATACTACAAACGTGTCTCATCGACGGCACCTGGCACGGCTTTAGCCAAGGCACCCTATGAGAACCTTCACCGTGGCTTCTCCTGACACGCAGAAATGCCCTTGCTCCTCGTTTCCACCAGGCCTTATTCTGGGAGGTGAGGTGCCTCTTATAACTCCTCTGAATTTTAAAGATCCCTAAAGACATGCAGCACATTTAAAATTCATTAAATGCAAAAGACATTCTTCTTCAGGAGTTATCATGTTGGAACGGAGTGTCCCAGATTTCAAAAAGGCTTGGACTGAGCTCCTAGTTTGGTCCAGTGCCGACAGAAATGACATCAGTCATGCCACACCGCAACTTCTGGATTTGCATCCCTGTGCTGAGCTTTAAACAGCTGACAATTTCAAATGTATCGTGCTCTGTGCTTCTCCTGCAGGCACGCTTCACCTCGCATCACCCTCTTCACTCTAAAAATTCTTTGTATGTGGCTACTCCTGCTTCCTGCCTCAAGGCCAGGCTGGATGGGGCTTTGAGCAACCTGGTCTAGTGGGAGGTGTCCTTGCCCATAGCAGGGGGGTTGGAACAAGTTGATAGCTAAGGTCCCTTCCAACCTGAACCATTCTGCGATGCTGTGATTCCATCCAAAGCAAGGCTATCGCACAGCTCACTCACTTCAGTCTCTGGTCTGCACCCATCTCTCCCCTACCTCTTCCCAGCACTGGGCTCCCCACAGCAGCTCTGCCAGGCCTGCAATGATTCCAGTCATACGTCCTCTCCACATTTCGCCCATTACCAGAAGAACGAGACCTAACCTTATGGACCCCTCCCTCCCCAGCATCCTGCAATGTCACTTTTCATTAAGCTTCATAAACCTTTCAAGTGACAATTCTCTCTGCATTCATTGCTGCACCAGCCCAGGGAATAGAAATGGCCTCTGGTTAACATCACATCACTGTTGTGTCTCTGTTTTTGTGCATGTTGATCAGAAATTACCTGGCTTAGAGAAAGTAATTTAGTGATAAATGATTGCCCGTTCAGAGGTAGCTAGTTTCAGCCATAGCTGCCAGGTATTAATCTATTTGTCAATCCTTTCAGATCTTCTGCGCTGATGAGCAGTGGTACAGCCAAGGCACGAGAACAGCTCACAGCTCTCAAATGTGAAGGCACCTCCTCTGAGGGCAGAGAACAGGGCAAAGAACTTATTTCACATCTTTTCAGCTGCATTTTCAAGGTGCTCTAGGAGCAAGGAGGACCAACTGGGAGGGATTACTGAGGGCCAGGGTTCCAGCTTGGACCTTCAAAGGGGCTTGTGAACAGAGTTCAAAACGAGGAAGAGCATATATTTAAGTCTCAGAAGTGCCTGGGAGTGTCTGGATGAAAGACTTGAGCAGTAATAAGCCAATCCATTAAAAAGTCAAACCCTCTCACAGTTAGTAACTTTCCTTGAGCTTTCAGCAGGAGCATTCCTACAGTGAATGTTTTGGCCATAAAGGAACATGAGCTAGCAGCTGGCTTCCTCACCTAGGACATGCAACTCTCAGGATCCAGCTCCTCTCCTGCAATAGGAACTCAAAGGTTGGGCTTCCCACCTTTTCTAATCACTGCCAACTTTCTTTGGTCCTGTAACTAACTACTTACAGGGAAGAGGAGGTTTATGACTCTTATGCCCACTGGTGATTCTCCCAGACTGCGGAATGGAAACTCAGAAAAACATTAGCACCTTGCAAACGTCAGGAGGAAGAACGTAACCCATGGTCTGTTCCAGCCAAGGCATAAAATTAGAACAATTCACCCAAGCCTGCCTGTCTGCAGAATGCACAAGGCTTAAATATGAATAGACATCCATTTCACAGGGTAAGTCATACCTCTGCCCAGAGAAGTCGTTGATGCCCCCTCCCTGGAAGTGTTCAAGGCCAGGCTGGATGGGGCTTTGAGCAACCTGGTCTAGTGGGAGGTGTCCCTGCCCATGGCAGAGGGGTTGGAACAAGATGATCTCTAAGGTCCCTTCCAACCTGAACCATTCTATGATTCTATGATTCTTCAGCTAAAACAGGAGCTCCCAGAAACGTTAATTCCCAACTCTACATGCAAATACGCCTGAATTTCTATGGCACAGTGCTTCATATGTGGACCCAACTTTCACACTCATGGTTCCCAAACACAGACAGGTCACAACACACCCCCAAATTCAAAACTGACAGCTTACCAAACTATGTCAGCCAGAACTCAAACTTTGGAAATGTCTTGTTCTAGATATAGCATGTTGTCATGGGACTTGAGGAAAACTCTGAGCTGTGGAGGCAGCACTCTGTTCATGCGTTCTCACCACCTCCAGACCCTGGCTGCGTGTCCAGCCATGGGCTCGTGATTCCCTGCAGACGTGAGGGTGTCTGTGGGAGACAGGGCAGAATCCCATGCCTGGGGGTACCTGAAAAGCCATTCCTCCACCTCTGAGCTGTCAGGTTTACAAGCCTCCAATTCCCAGCTACAAGCGCCGCTCCCTGTGCCAAGGAAGCAGTGGCGCGTGCTGTCATTCACGCGGCTGGGAGGCCACTCCTGCCAGCCTTTACGGCGATCGTGCCAGCTGCTCGGTGCTGGGAGCAGATGGCGGGATGGCACACCTGACAGGGAGCAGACCTTCCAAGGACGAAGGGGGAGGAAGAGTTTGCACGCGGCAGGGCCAGCCCCATTCCCCAGCCACGCTGAGACGGAGCCAACATGCCCGCCCTCACGCTCACCCAGTCGCAAGAAGAGATTTCACATCAGGGTGAAGCTGGGCTGGCGGCATCAGTACCTCTGAATTTGTAGGCTCCTCCCAGCTCAGCTGAATTGCCCTTTGTTTGAGCTAATTACCAAGTGCATGGAGCTAATTATCAAGCAAAATCCCAGCTCAGTCTCTCCTGGGAGGACGTAAAGGCATTTTCTTCAGGAGGGCTCAGCTACTCTAAACTCACTTCACTCCCAGAAATGGCTGTGCAGGTGGAGGTGTGAGCACTCTGGCCAAGGGCAAGAATATTCTTCTCCCAAAAACAGAGATGATGGCAGAGCACGGGCTACGGAAGTAATCCCAGTTCCAGCTCCTCATCTTCCCTCCTCTCCCAGATGAAGTTACCAAAAGGAATGGATACAGGAGAACATCACAGAGCGCAAGGGATATAAACCAGTGATTACATCGCATACAATCCATCCTGAAGAACTGATATGTGAGCGCACATACATTTAAATATTTGAAAAGCATCTTTTACAATGAATATCAAAATGACTTACAATCCAAGCCAGAGAAAAATGCCCTCACTTCTCCCTATCTCCCTTTTCTCATTACAGAGATAAATCCCGGTTGTGTCTCTCAGCTGCACAGGGAGAGTGAAGAATATATATATAAAATAACACATGTGTATGTGTATGTGTGTGCATATGTATAAAATATACAACAGCAATAATCTCAGCAACTGTAAGAGAAGCTTGCTGCAGAGTGCAGCCAGTCTGGGGGATGGAAAGTGCTGGGTAACAGCTGACGCCTCTCCCTTCCCACCTGCGAGGTGGGTGGGAAAAGCCAGCAGGTAGCAAACACGTATGTTTGCACTGCGGATGGGAAAGCGAGAGGAAGGCAGCAGGGAGGAGTGGGAAGGACGGCTGTGTGCACACAGCAACAGTGCCCGTGGGCTGGCAGTCACAGACGGTCAGAATTGCCTGCAGGCACAGCAAGGGCCAGTGCTGCACCCACCTGGGATTTTAAATCATGTCTGCTGTGGAGCAGCCCCCTTTCTGTTGCACTCTTGTTTTATGGTGAGAGCTGAAATGAGCCATGACTGCAGAAGTGCTGCCTTGTTTGGTTTTGCTTTGTCTTGTTTCTTCCCTGTCAAAAGGCCCCGGCTACCACGGAGCTCAGCCAGGAGATGGGGGTGCACCGCTGCCACCAGAGCTGTGCTGCTCTGCACATCACCGAGGGGCTCTGGCTAGGGGAGCGAGCCACACTCGCATACATCGTGATGGAGAGATGTTGCTCATCTAACTGGGCTGCTCCACTTCTGGTCAAACCTGAATCATATGCAACTGCACTGCTCTGTCTCAGGGTGCTTTTCTCTGTGACTCCAATTCGTTGGCTTACTGTGCAGTTTGTGTTGGAACCTCTCTTGATTTCCAAGAGCTCTACTCTATATAAATACATACGCATTTGTAGGTATTGCCGTGTGTGCCTTCGCTGCGGAGCTGGGAGCACAACTGCACACATATCCGTGTGACAACATCTTGGTACGCAATGCAGCGGCCTGCAAAGCTGCAGCACCTTTCCCTGGAGCAAGGCTCGGTGTCCCAGCTATGTCAGGCTGAATAATCCTGTCAGTACTTCAACAAACATTCACATCCCTGAATCATGCAAACATCATCAATCAGTTTCCTAGAAAACAGAAAGGATTTCCAAATAATAGAAAAGTTCTTTTTGCCCCTTCTCTTTGTCATTTTATGAGCCTCCAGGGCGGATCAAGCCATATTTTCAAGGCTTGCTCTGCCACCAAATACACAAAAAGCTGAGAACAATTTGCTTTCAGAAGCACAAGCATCTGGTAAAGCACAAATTATCACTGAGACATGTGAGAAAAGAACTCCAGTTGGCAATGCTGCTGTTGCCTGCAGTGTACAAACCAGGGAAAAGATAGAGACCTGTGAAGTCCAAGACCAAGCTCAGGAGCAGTGCATCCCGAAAAAGAGGAAAGTAGGCAAGAATGCCAGAAGGCCTCTGTGGATGAATAAGGAGCTCCTGGGCTTTCTAGGGCACAAAAAGAAAGTCTATAGGGAGTGGAAACTGAAACGGGTTAGCTGGGAGGAATACAAAGAGGTGGTCCGAGCAGCCAGGGACCAGGTTAGGAAAGCTAAAGCCCAGGTAGAATTAAATCTAGCCAGGGACATAAAGGGGAACAAGAAGAATTTCTATAGGTATATAAATGACAAAAGGAAGACTAGGGAGGATGTGGGCCCTCTCCGGAAGGAAACTGGAGAACTGGTCACGAGGGATGTGGTGAAGGCTGAGGTGCTCAATGATTTCTTTGCCTCAGTCTTCANATGCAGCGGCCTGCAAAGCTGCAGCACCTTTCCCTGGAGCAAGGCTCGGTGTCCCAGCTATGTCAGGCTGAATAATCCTGTCAGTACTTCAACAAACATTCACATCCCTGAATCATGCAAACATCATCAATCAGTTTCCTAGAAAACAGAAAGGATTTCCAAATAATAGAAAAGTTCTTTTTGCCCCTTCTCTTTGTCATTTTATGAGCCTCCAGGGCGGATCAAGCCATATTTTCAAGGCTTGCTCTGCCACCAAATACACAAAAAGCTGAGAACAATTTGCTTTCAGAAGCACAAGCATCTGGTAAAGCACAAATTATCACTGAGACATGTGAGAAAAGAACTCCAGTTGGCAATGCTGCTGTTGCCTGCAGTGTACAAACCAGGGAAAAGATAGAGACCTGTGAAGTGGCCTGTACCACACATTACCACCAATAAGGAGGACGGCAAAAAACGCAGCACATATCTCCCGACCCACACAAACACTTTTCCAACCAGACAGACCAGGCTGTCACCATACATACGCTCTCAGGACCACATGCACCCAAGTGAACTTTCCTCTGTTGTTTCTCCAGCTCTTCACCCGATGGATGCCAGGGTTTTATCGCTGTGCTAGCCACAGAGGAAGGGCACATGATTCCACTCCTACAGGTGCAGTGCAGCATCTACACAGCTGTACCTATGTTTCCATGCATGCAGCCCGTGATGGAGCACAGTGCTTGTGCAGTTATAAGCACGTGCAGGATGCCACAGCACCCACTACGTGCACCTTGGATAACTAACCAGGGCCTCGTGCCCTGGCCATGTCTCTTACCATTTGGGCTTTGTAAAAAAGTGACAGACGCACGCGACTGCTTTGACTTCTGAGCGTAGCAATGCCCACGTGGACCTCAGCACTGAACAAACGATCAGCCAGCCGTAATGTTACTTTAAATGCAAGTTTGTGTACGGGCTCTGGGAACAAGCCTGAGAGATGCAGCTGAAACGAACACAGTCACTCTGAGTACAGGATCTGCATAAATCACTGTCCAGTATATTCATTCCTATTGACAGATTAATTCCTTTCTCAGGTTTTGCTTAAAAGTGTACCACTGAATACTAATAACCGTCCCCAGAGCTGCCGTAGTGTCACTCAAGGCAGGAATTCCCGTCTGCCGGCGGGAATGATCTAGGGACCTTCAGATGGGAGCAACTCCCAGCTGCTCCAGCTCCGTGCAAGCGGATGGGATTACTCAGTGCTCCCAATTCTGGCAGAAGACAACACTCTAAGGAAGGCTGCAGAGGAACCAGATTCTTAAGAAAACCTCTCTCGGCTCACCCAAGTAAAGTTTGAAAGAGCAAGGCAAATCCTCACCTTGCCATAAAACCAGCTGTGAACATAGCACAGCAGGGGCGCTGGCCTGAGAGGCTGGGCAGGCAGCAGAGCAGGGAGTTTCTGTAATGTTTCCCAGCCCCAGCTGATTCCTTCGGTGTATTTTATTCTCTGCACCTGAAAAAAATGAATGCTAAGGTATTTTCACTTAATCAAGTCTCCTGGCTGAGGTGTCAGGCGCAGAGAAATCGCTTGTCATTCCGATGCTTCCCAGCACACGCTCGCTGCGCCAAGGAACGGAGGGCAAAGGGATTACAGAATTAAGCGGTACCCGTGCAGCAGGCGCAGAGTGGCCAAGATTTACCTGTCACTTGGAAGAAAACTCCATTTCGTTTCATGATTTACTAAGAATGAAAGCTAAAGTGGTGGGGCCTGGCCAAGGCCTGGGATGTATAAGCAGGCAACATCTGAGCCGTCAGCCCTAGCCAGCGCATGCCAGGCAGCTTAACCTTTGCATTGGCACAACACAGCAGCTGCACGGTGATCCATCAGTTCGGGCACAGGTGCAGACTTCCATCAGACCTCATCTCTGCTGTCAATTACTCCAGGGGATGGAGGACCAGCTCCATCCTTCCTCAGAGGACCAGAAGCAGCATTTGCTGGATCAGGATGGCACGAGCCCTGCAGGTCCGGGGAGGTGGTTTCCAGCCTCCGTGACGCTTGCGCAATGCCAGCAAGTCTGGAGGGACACGTTTGTTTATGCTGTAGGGTGCCTGCTTGATTTTTATTAAAGAGAACACCAGGATCGGCCTGGCAAAGCCTTGCATGAATCAGAATGAAGTGTGATGGCAGAAAGAACGGCCCAGCTAGCACAGTGCCTCTAAAGCAGGCTGCTGGCACCAGGCTGCCCCACCACCAACACTGCCAGGACCCTGGGACTTGGCAGTGCTGTGTCTGCCCCATCAGTGACAAATGAGCCTTAGGGCAAAATCTTGCCTGGATGCTTTCTTCAGTGAAAACATGTTTTTTTCCCCCAAAAGTCTCGGCCTCTATCACTTGTAACTCTCTTCTCCACTTACTCTTGTAAAGATGTGATTCAGTGCCCATGGGACAAGGCCTTCAGAAATAACATCTCACCCTTTTACTTTCAGGGCACACCTTTTTGCTATTTCACTCCATCAGACTTTCCCCATCCTCCCGCGAGCTGCCACCTGCCTCCTCGCGCGCCTGCTTCTCCCTGGCTGCATGCTGGCTGGGGCGAGCCGGTCGGAACAAATCCCTCTTGCTGTCTTTGGAAATGATCACAGCCCCTTTCTCACATTCTGCTTCAGGTTTCTCCCTGCATTTTGGGTTGTAGTGCCTTTCATGTCACTCTGCTGGTCTACCAGAACTGAAGGCTCAGAAGGGCAAGTGATGAGCTCCTGCCAAAATGTGCAAAGCAGTACCTTCGCAGATGCACAGATTTGTTTTACATATGGACCCCAGGGTGACACGGACACAATTCTGTACACCCAGGTGACTGGCTACCTTTTGGCGAGAAAGACTACAGACAGCATGTGTGATGTTGGAATTAAAAACCAATACCTCTAAACGGTTTTCAGCCTATGTCCCTGCCTCTTCTCCAAAGAACCGCGTGCTGGTTACACTGGCCCAGACAGTGCCACCACCCACCAAGCAAGCACCTTGCTCCCCACCAGGGGCTCACACGCTGACCAGCACCCAGCTTACAGGCAAGGCACAGACCATAACTACCCCACACAACGTACCTATTCTGCCACCAAGCAAAGACTTTCCAGGTATTTTTGATGCTCTGCTAGCACCCCATCTTGTCTCACTCCACCCCTCCCTATCAGCTTCTGTGCTTTCTGATGTACAGACCACCTTTGCAAATCTTAAAATCCATCAACGCACAATTACCTTTGTTCTCTCCATGCTTTTCTGTGCCTTCTCCCCCAGTTTCTTCCACTGGCCTTTTTCCTTCTTGTCCTTACTCCCTCTGCCTGTATCGCTGCCTTCACTCACTCCACACATCCGCCTCTGTGATACCTCTCTCCCATGCCTTTCTCTGCTACTAAGCTCTTCTATCAGTCTTTTGCCTTTTCCTTTCCGTAATCTACCCTGAATTACCTTTCCTTTGTCATTTTTAAGTAAAATTAAGACTGCCTGTGAATATAAGTGGAAGGTACCTCCCTGGATATTTTTAAATCTTCCAGAACAAGCCTCAAGGCTCAGTCAAAGCCTATTTGCCTAGAAATAGCTATACAAAAGGCTTGTGCCAGTTACAGACACAGTTAGTTCTTCACACACGCACCAGGAGGTATTTGTCTGTTCTATTTTATCTCCAAACAGAGGCACTAAAATACCATTCAGATTCCTTCCCTTGTCCTTCCTTGGGTCAGTACTGTGCAGAGCAGAAGGGTAAACACGGATTAACTGCTTAATAGCACTTCTGATTTGACCAGTACGGGGCTCCTCTACGTACATGCACTTCCCTGATACACTCAACAACGCATAACTGATCTCATCTGCACTGCAAGTAACCTTCTGAGGCCTCACATTTTAGGCACAGACTCACATATTGCTTCTCCAGAAGTGAAGCAAAGCCGCGGTGCTGGGTGTGGTATGGCTGACCACCTCAGTGGGTGCAAAGTTATTCAATCAAGTGTGCCTGGACTTGACATTTTTGCCTCAACCTTTATCTGCGAGCAAGCAAAAAATGAAGAAGTTCAGCCTGGCTCTAGCCTGGTTGCACAAAAGAAAGGAGATGGCCAAATGTAGTCCCTATCTTGAAAAATGAGAAGAGCGGGGAATTACAAAGCAGAGCTTAGCTTTGGTTCACAGGAACTGACTGCGACAAGTAACCACGCTGCCTGTAAGCACCTGCAAGATAACAAGGCGATGAGTAACGGGCAACACGGACTTGTCAAGGAGCATCACGTCAAACCAATCTCATTTTCTTCAGTGAAAGGGTAACAGGTCTTGCGGACAGCAGAGGAGCGGTTCTGTCATACATCTTAACCTTAGTAAGCTTTCTGCCGCCTCTTCTCCTGACATCCTTACAGGTAAGCTCAGAAAATATGGTCTAGATGACTGCATTGTATGATGGTCACAAAACCTGCTGGGATGCAGCACTCAGAAAGTAGTTACCAAGGGTTCACTGTCAAAATGCAAGGATACACCAGCTGGGGTTCTGCAGGGATCTGTTCGCAGTCTGGTGAGATTCAATATTTTCATTAACGACCTGGATAAAGTCCGGTTATTAAATTTGCAGATGACAGCAAGCTGAGAAGAACTGCACATGGAAGACAGGAACAGAATTCAGAATGATCTAAACGTATTTACAACACAAATAGATAAAAAGTAGAATAACATCCCACGCACAAGGTATTGCATTTAGGTCAAATAATAGCCTCCACAGATGCAGGACGAAGAACAACCAGGCAATCAGCAGACTGGCAGAAAACAGGGTTACAGTGGAAAGGGCAACGGTAGAGCAAAAGCTTAACACGAATCACCACTGCCTTGCTATTAAGAAAAAAGCAAACACCATGTAAGTATATAAGGGTGCAATCTGAAAAGCACAGAAACTAATCTTCTGCTTTAGCTAACACTAGTGTGAGTCAGCCACAGTACTGTGTCCCCTTTGGGAGAATGAGCCCCAATGAAAGAGTAGCCCAGCTGGAGAGAGACCCAAGGAAGGCAGCAGCAACAGCCAGAGGTCCAGAAAGCCCCATTTCTAAGTGAGCTTGAATGCTTTGGGGTTGTTTAGCTTTAAGAAGACAAATGAAAAGAACAGGCATTAAAACAATTTTTGAAAAACTGCAAAGGTTTCAGCAAAAAATATGAGGACACGTTGTTCTTCTTATCCATGGTGAATTCAACAACGAACACGGGGCTCAAACTGCAGCGGCGTGGGCTAAAACTTATCTTTCCACCTGATCAAACAGAATAGCTTGTGAGGCAGCCAGTAAGGGATTCACCTTTGGCATCACTGGGGATGATCCCACCAATGTAAGCAGCTAAGGCTGCAGATCCCAAAATAGGGGTCTTGACTCCAAAAAAGCCTGAAATCTTGAAAAAAAGATCACTGAAGAGTGGGGTGTCAAAAAATAAAAGTTTGGAAATACCTGAGCTGGGGCTTTTTCTCCAAGAATCTGACAACTCTCCCTCTCAATTGAAAGCTCTCTTGTGAGACAAATCCTATACTGAGATAGTGGCCTTTGTAACTCTGTATTTCTCTACAGTGCAAGGAGCAGCAGCACAAACACAAGCTCCTGTGGCCAGAGTTATCAGGCAAGCCTGTGACTGGAACTGGTCAGAAAATGGAATTTCACCCCACGGGGAAACCATGCTGTCCAACAATTCCAGGTCAAAGCACTCTGCAGCTCTCCATCCTCTCTGCCTGTGAATGGGTACAACAGTCTCTGCCGGCTGCAGGCCACCTTCCAGGGGCCAGATGAGGCATCAGCCCCTACATACTTCCATAGAGCACGCCCAGCTGTATGGGACCTAGGCAGACTGGACTGTGAAGGCAAATCACAGGATGAAAGCAGAGTACTACAGCATTGCTCAAAGCCTTTCTAATGAAGTATTCAGGTCTCAAAATGGTAGGCATTACCAATTAGCGGAAAGGACACCGGTGCCCTTTCTTTTCTAACGGTTCTGTGGTGGGAATATGAATGATTCCACACGCTACATAAAAGGTAAAAATACTGAGGAAAAAGAATGGCTTCAGCCAGTCCAAAAGCATCTGAGAATGAAATGACACCAAGAAAAACAAAACAAAAGCTTAGGGTGAAGGACTACTTAGCTCAAAGTGTGACAGCTTCTGTGTAATTCACACCCAGAAAACGCAAGACGCCGCATCCTACATGCCTTTGCATCAACGTGCAAAACAGGCAAAGATTAGACCCCTGTAAACGTGCCTGCCTGTACATATGCATGCCTCCAGTGAAAAGAGCTACTGATTTGTGAGGCCACCTCCCTCTCTGATTTGCTGAATCTCTGCTGATTTCCTCTTGCGGCGTCCTCAGATGGCGTCCTCACCGAAACGCAAGCTCAGTGCTCCCCGGGACCCTCACATGGTTAAGCACTTAGCACTGCTGCAATGAGAAGCACCTTTTACAATTCAATTTGATCTTTCTCAAGGATTACTAGAAGCACCTACTCTCACTGTAGTGAAACGTTAGGCTGCAATAAATGATTTCTCCATAAGAGGTTTTAACTGTCACAGGCATCAAAATGGCTTTGCAATGGTTATGAGTAGATTTAACTCAGAAGTTTGACAGTCCCATGCGCTCAAAAGCACACGGAGTGATTCAGTAACGATAGCGCGCATATCTCCCCAGGGGACCCCAGTGTGAAGATGCAGACACTTGGAGCTCGCAGCCCCATCCCCACAAACAATGAGGCGTCTCGCTTCCATGGCTGTGTTTGGGCAGGGAACCAGCTTTTCTTTCACATCACATTGCTACATCAGCCAGCAGAGGCATGGCAGGACAAGCACGCCTCACTTTTGGAGGCGTGACGAGTTTCCCCCCATTCCTTCACCTGCTCTAGCATTAATGCAACTCTTCAAGGGGATTTGTAAGCCATTTGCAAAACTGTGGCAGCAGAGATTAGAAGCTAGGTGTGGGAGGAAACATTTTTGGAGCAGGAGATGCACAGCACACATCTGACACCAGGCTAGGGCACAAAGTAGCTGGCTCACATCCGTGTTACAAAGGGCAACACCTCCTACAGCACAGAACCTGTAACAGGGATGAGGCCCTGGAATGCATCCAGAAAGCAAAGGAATGGATTTCCAACACGCCACTCCCTTCAGCAAAATGAAACCTATCTGCTTTGTGCAAGGTAAAAAGCTTATGCTGAAACAGGGTTAGTCCAAGCTTGGTAGCTGGAGCAGGTGCAGGCATTTGGCTGGCTTCCTCAGAGTGCAGCATTCACAGCTGGAGAAAGGTTTTCAAAGGGCTGAGATCCCACTCAGGCAAGAAAGCCGGTGTCCAGGTTTTCAAAACAGAGCTTATCATGCTGGGAGAGAACAAGTTTGAAAAACAGGACCTGTAAGAACAGCCACTAGAAGTCTTCCAAGGCCACTGGACATCCGGTGAGGCAGCAGCCTGTGCAGAAGATTCCTGTGCTGAGGCTGCAAAAAATGATGCTTCTAAATTCCTCTTGCCCTCTCTGGGACACAAGACAGACTCTCCCAGCCATCCAGGCACCTAACTTCACATATTTAAGCCCCATAATACACAGGTATTTCTGCACTTCTATTTATACTTTTTTTTTTAAACTAAAACACAATTCAAATGTTTTCTATGAAGATTCCAGAAGTACAGGGAGAAATTTTGAGAGATTTTGAAAGTGAGCACTTAAAACTACAAACTTCTCATTCAAATAAGCTTTTACTTAGCAGCAGGACGTAATTTTCTCCTGCATTTGGATGTATGATCAATCCCTCCAGTATTCCCAAACCTCCTCCCACTGACAGCATCTACACTCTAAGCTTCTAAGGGGGGAAAATCCCAAGAAGGTGCCTGGGCAATTAACTTCTCTTTAGATGAGAGTGTGCCCAGGGAAAACAAACAAACAAAAGGTTGATGCATTTTAATAAGCACCAGAAATGTTAATAACTGCAATAATTTGAAAGTGTCTAAAAGTAATACGGCCAGCTCCCATACAAATATTTAGGTAAGAGGGAAAAGATACGCATGATTCCAGCAAAGCCAGGCAGGAAACAAAGGAGGTCTCACACTTGGTTTGGGTGATCCATGAAAAAGAACACAGAGAAACAGTACTGGTTCTGCCTGGAAAGATTACATCTCTAAGGTGAGGAGTGGTTTGACTGAACTGCATGAAAAACTCCACCAGCGACTGCTAAAACTACAGACAGATGCCACAGTTGCATTGCTTCTTTTCATAACTACAGCTCCAATTTTACAAGAGGGAATGCAAAACTTTTGCTTGACTTGAACGAAACACATTTCTTTCCTAGGAAACCAGTCTGGTTTTCAACGTTGCCTATGTCAGAACTGACAAGCGCTTTAAATCGTCAGTCTCCTGAAGCAGTGAACTCAAAATAAATCTGCAATACCGGTGAACTCACTGAGCGTCTGCAACCCGTGACGAGAGTGGAATCCCAGACATGTTTTCTACTTGATGGCAACACTCAGCTTGACAGCTGATACTGCCTTGAAAATGACTGTACCTGCAACAGACACTATTAGGACGCTCGTGACAATAAGCAGATTTCTCTTGGACAACTCCCAAGAGCAGAAAAAAAAGAGTCCTGCTTTCCGTGCCTTCCTAATTATTCCCAGCCATTACAAACACCTCGTATTTCATGTTGTCTTCCACCTAAACAGCCCAGGATCTCTGGTGAAGGCGGCTGAGACAGTGACAGGATTCCCTGCAACTTCAGAGAGATCTTGATAAGACCGCTCGTGAACGTGATTCCACAAGCCTGCAAGGACTCTTCAGAAATGCTACAAAGGACATATGGAGGAGAGAAAGACTCAAACAAACACGTGTAAAACACTTCCAAAATGTTCCAAGTTTTGGAATGTTAAAATATGTTGGAACGTTAAAACATTTCCAAAATGTTTTAACATTTTATGCATACAGAAACCTTGATTGAAATATGATAGTCCAGGAACTAGAAGTGAATACTACGTGCCTGGTAGGGGACTGCCAGTCTCCCTTTCCAAATGAGAAAATCTTCATGATTATTAGCTTCCAGTCCTGCGCTGTCATAAGGTATCAGGAGCTTAAATCTCTCACTGCCTCACGACTGAATCTTCCTAGGAAAGTTTTGGGGAATAAATGCACATTTAGAAAAAAAAAGAACATCAATTTGGCAGGCAGATCTGGCCTCATTCTGTGCATGTATGATTACGCGAAGTAGATCATGAGTTCGCAATTAGTATTTTTGATCCTGTCTGCTAGAAGAAAAGGGACTCCTGAGATCCCTTCCAACCTTTCATTTCTGCTATTCTAATATTGGATTGATTCCCAGGCAAATGAATTATTGGATGCAACACAGGTTAGACACTCCAAGGTACATAATGAATGGGTTTTTTGTTATTATTTATATATATATGAAGGCGTGTGTGTGTGGCTTTGCAATTAGCTAATGGATTTAACTTCCAGATATGTGCATGCAACAGGGAAGAAGAGAGAGCAAAAAGAAATCAGGAAAGGTCTGTGTCTATGCTTGTAAATCCTTTCTGTGTATGATGTGTCTCCTCGCGCTCTGCCCTTGACAGAGTTTTTACTGCCCACAGCCCCAGCCAGGTACTTGGTTCCTGTCCTGTAGGAAGGCGTTGGTTTATTGCAGGTGTGTGCTGTGCCATGCCATGTCCCCAGGGACCTGTGGGAAGCCCGTGGACAGCAATTCAGTGTCTGAAAGTGTTTGCTGCAGGAGAAGAAGCCCAGAGAGGCACTGAAAGATGGGATTTAGGGAAAAGAGGTAGAGAGGCTGGGAAGAAAGATATCAGAGATATGACTTCTTCACGGTGCGGGTGACGGAGCACTGGCACTAGCTGCCCAGGGAGGCTGTGGAGTCTCCTTCCCTGGAGATATTCAAGACCCATCTGGACGCCCACCTGTGCAACCTGCTGTAGGGAGCTGCTTTGGCAGGGGTGTTGGACTCAATGATCTCCAGAGCTTCTTTCCAACCCCTGCAATTCTGTGATTCTGTATATCTAACCCTCCCAGAGGCAAATGGTTGAGGCTTTTTCAACATACAACAAAGAGAGCAGACAAGGGACAATGCAGAACATGAGCAAGGTGCTGTTCTTCCCCTCCCCAGAGAAACCCAAGTCAACGGGGGCTGCTCACCTCCGCCACAGCAGCACAGCCCTCATGGCTGTGATTTACAGCACAAGGCAGCCAGGCAGCATCGGCGGGAGCAGGAGGGGAGCTGGAAGCCTGCAGAAACACATCCTCCCCCCGGTACGCAGACACACCTGTAATGTACTTCCACAATAACTCAGCGCACACTGATCTCTAAAGAGCTTCTTAAAGGCGTGCACTAAATCAAGGCTGAGCAGGCCTGCCAAGTGTGCTGGCGCTCCGGGAACATCTAGACACCAGCCTAACCCAACTTCTGAGGTGAGACATTGAAGCACTTGTCCCACCTTTCATCCTGCAGTCACTCGCTGCAACAGTCCTGGGTGCTTCAGGGCGGGTGTCTCTCCTACATGGGCAATGCCAGCCAAAGGGACAGCAGGGCTCACATCTCCACGGAGGCAGGCCTCGTGCTGCAATATGGCCGGGCCTCACTACCTGCTGCCCAGCCTGGAGACAACATGGTGCCCACCACCCCCACTGTCCTTACAGAGCCTGGTGACGGCGATGACGTCACAGAGCCCACCCCTTCGGATTGGCTGTGCACTGGGCGGCAGCACTGTCTTCTCAGTCTCCCCCAAGCAGCCTTGTTGCCCGGCAGCAGCATGACGTCACAGTGCCCGCAGCCCTGATTGGCTGCTGTGGGACAGCAGGGAGGGGCGCTGTGCCCCAGCGGCACATGGCCCTGAGAGCAGGAGCAGGCGTGTGTTGCCATGGCAACGGTTCTGGGCCCAGCTCCCCTTCCTGCCCCTGCGTGAGGCAGCAGCGCCATTACGGGAGGGGCATTTACCTCAGTCAGAAAGGGGGAGGGGGGAGCAGGAGGCTGACAGGCCGCACCACGCTCACACAGGCAGGCAGGCAGGCAGGTAGGCAGGAGCAGGACTCCTCGCACCAGTCGAGGCCGCCTCTGCACCACGACGCACCCCAGCTTTGTCTAGACTTGCCAGCATTTTAACTTACGTTAATTGCTCCCCAATTAGCTGGAGCTCGCAAACACATTTGTAAACACCAGTCTAGACACTCTGCAAACATTTGTTCTAAGGCACGTATGTAAAACGGTTAAGTGGATGCTAAGGCAATTAGGTGTAATCTTATTACTACCCTCCCTTGCATCTCCCTTCCACCCTCTGCTGAAGCGCAGACCCCCGCTCTGCACTAGCAGGACTTTTTCTCAAAAGGCACTACAAAGGTAAACCTCGGGGCTATCGCGTGCAAAGCCCTGATAAGGTGCTATTAGTTCCCAGTCAACTTTCAAAGACAGAGTGCGGCGGGGTTTTATAGCAGCAGACATCCAGCGCACACAGAATCCGCTAAGTAGGTGTAAAATCCTTCCCAGCTTCACAATTTTGATTTATATTCTCTTTAAAAAATCATTAGGCAGTAGATTTTCTGGTGTTCTTTATACAGGCAGACCCCTCGCCCCCTTTGTTACGGCTATATATCAAAATGGAAGGTTTCAACGTGACACTCACACGGCTGTTACTTCAGCCCGCACGGCAACAAGTTCCCCTCTGATTTTCCTTCAGAGATGCCTTACCTGGCTTTGTGGATGGTCACAATGCAGAGCGTGTATCAGTGGCATTCTTCTGAGCCAGGGAAGAATGGCAATCCCTGAGCACTTTCACAGTCCCACAAACCAAAAAGCAGATGAGGGGGTTCCAGACCTAGCAGCACTCTCAGTCATTCCTTCCCCCCCACCGCTGCCCCTGTGTCACCAGAAATCTGTAGCTTGTACCCAAAGCAGAGCAGAAACTGGCATCAGGCTGTAACACATTCGTTCCTACAAGGTGCTCAAGGTACACAACAACACTTTTTTTTTTTCCCCCCCTCAGAAATTTCAAAATTGTGCAGAGAAATTTCACATCATCTTCCTTTTGGTTAGTAAAGTGAGAAATTTTAATGTTCCTATCATCCAGTCTTTCAGTCTTATTTCTTAAAGTGTCCCAAACTGCTTAATGTGAGGCTGTTTTAGCGTTAAGATGCATTTTCCTTCTCTCTCAGGAAAGGCAGAGTAAAGCTGAATGCCTCTGTTCCCTTGCTACTAACTGTGCTACACAGATCATATCTTCCATGATCTAACTCTGCCTTGGAAGAAAACCACCCCCGTGAAGAATTTTTTTCTTTTTTCTATGTTGAGTTGTTTGGAGAAGAGGACAAAAATGACAGACACTCCCCAACTTGACACAATAAAAAGAGGATGCACCCCGTGGTTCTTTGGAACTCACGAGAAAATCATAGAATGTCCTGGGTTGGAAGGGACCTTAAAGATCATCCAGTTGCAACCCCAAAAGGAAGTGACCCTGATGTGATAAAAAAAAAAATAAAAAGTTCAAGCCCACTAAAAACGAACAGCATAAAGTATATTTTTGCTTGGGTCAAAACTTGACTCGAAATCCTCCACTTTCATTTTGCTGATAACAGCAAAGAAAAAAAGAAGTTGTGAAATTATTTTTTGCACCTAAAAAATTCTAAAGCTACTTTAGTTTCAGCTATCTCCAGTTGCTCAGCAAAGCAGTTCATCTGCGTTTCAACAGGAAGATCTTTAGCCTGGACATGCTCTGCTGCACACACCAGTTTTAGCAATCAGATACCATTTAATCCATATTCAGTTCTCTGGTGCTGAGGGCAAGCAGAGCAGCTCGAGGAGGGCACGCTTCTGCTGGCCTTGCACCGGGACAGCCTGGGACCTTGGTGGGAAGCATTGCCCTGCCTTGCTGCTGCCGAAGGCCGTGATGGGTGCTGATCTGCATGCACATTCAAGTGAATGAAAGGCATGGGTCAAACCTTCTCCCAAAAGGAGAAAAAAAAAAAAAAAAAAGGAAATGAAAGAGAAAAAAAAAAAGGAAAAAAATGTGTTTTTAACCTCATGGCAACTGTCAGAAATTATCTCAAGTGGAAAAAGATCGCACTGATAGCGTACTTTGGTTTTACCACAAGATAAACTTGGTGATGTCAGCCCCAGGCTCAGCTAACTCGGATTGACCTGACCTAGATCATTTCACAAAACAAATCTCTGTAAAACAAACTGATTTTTCTGAGTTTGTTTTTTCCTTCTGCTAAACGCATTGCTCCTAAGTAAAGAAAATAAAAGAGCACCAAAATGAATTCACCAAAGGTGACAAAATTATGAAATTTAAGTCTGTGACTAAGAAGCCAGCCCACCCCCTGCTGCACTCTTGAAGCAATTTAGTCCCCGGATCAAGTCCCCAACACTGTGATCTGCTCTGCTGGTTCCTCTGCTCACTTCCTCAGTGTCCCACGTGCCCCAGGCAGGACACAGATGACATATCCTGACCCTACACACGTGGAGGGCCATGGTGCTGCAGTCAGGGTGGATGCACATTCAAAGAAAGACAAAGTTTAGCCTAATTATTTTAGAAAATGCAAAGACCAACCTTGTGAAAGAGGTGAAAACTGTAGTCTGCTCATATGCCAAAATGCATTGCCCTTGGCCCAGGCAGTAACTCTGGTGCGGGAAACTGAATGTCGCTTTTGGGAATGAACAGCAGCTCTTCCATTTACATATATTAATCCATAGAAGTGCAGGAGGTATTATCATTTGCCAGACTTGTTTGCATAATGAGGAACTCTCAAGAGACATTTCTTGAAGAAGTGTTGCCATTAACATGTGGTGTTAGCGGGGCATTTCTATTCTGTCCCCATCCTCTCCTCCCCGCCCCATACATCCGCTCATTGGAAAGGTAACGTTCCTGCAAGATTCCCTTGGAACAACCCTCTGGGAAGGAGCCCCTGTGGTGCTTTCTTGGGGAGGGTTCAGACACCTCACCATCCTCATAGTGAAGAATTTCTACCTAATTTCTACCTAATCTAAGTCTGCTCTCCTGTAGCTTAAAGCTGTTACTCTTTAATGCATCCTTCTGCAGAAACATACTGAAGGAAAGCAGCAGCAAGGGGACAGAGGGACAGCAAAAGTGGTCAACATTTCAGAACCACTGCTGGCTTTCCCTTGGACCTAACTGGAGGCAACATGGGCAGCAGGAGGAGCCATCATGCTGCTGGGAATTTCCAGTGGGGAGCTCCTGACCTCACGCTGGCCCTCAGCTCTCCCATCTCTCCTCAAGGACGTGATAGCCCAGAGCCCTTTGAAACTCATCAAGGGTGAGAGTCCACATTCTCAAACAGCCTAAATAATGGCCTCTCATGGGTTCAGCAGTGTCGCAAGAGACTGAAAAATGGCCCAGGAAGCTCCCTGCTCCTCCTCTTCCTCACTGCCACCCCTTCCACTGACACAGATGTATTATCAGGGCTAGAGGAGCCAGAAGGCCTCTCTCTCGGCGGCTGGCAGCACCAGGGAAGGGAACCCTCAAGAGTGAGTCTCTTAGGCTTCTCCATTTGTTTTCATTTTGTCACCAGACATTTCTATTTAAGTTGCTTGGAAGGATATCTCAATAACAGCCCTACTGGGCTCAAGGAGACAGAGGCTGACAACGAGCACGCCTCCTCCTCTCTCCTGAACATCACCCATGTGTCAAAACATCCAGTCACACCGTGAGGGAGACAAGGCAGGCGTGCCCGGGGGCTCACTTCCCACCTTCCTCCACCCCCTGTACCACCTCAGCCAGTGATGGAGACAGCTGTTCGTGAAGCACTGGCTCACTGGCTCAGGCAGTTCAGCAGCTGTGGTGCTAAACCAGCCTCAGCAAGGCCTGAAGGGATGGCCTACTCTCTTCCTCACACAGTGTAGACAGTAAAGATGTTTACAGTAATGCACAGGTTCCCATACAAAACACCTTCAGACTCATTGCTGCAGGTCCTTTGCATCCTGGTGGGCTGCATGGTTTAGGCACAGGGTCCTTTACCTCCATACCCTCAAGAGGAGCCAAACTTTAGTGTGAAAGGTATACACCCATCCCTCCAAAAGCCAATGCTAGCAGAGTGTAGGCAGCTGAGAGTATTTCTACATCACGCACTGCCTAAAGTGATAGCTCCCTGCACGTTGCTGCACTGCCCACAGGGCAGGCATATCTGAGCTGTCCTCACCAGAAAGCCTTCAGCCAGCCTCCAAGTAGCACAGCCAATGCCCAGAGATGCAAATGAACATAGCCCTTCCTCACTATTACAGTGTCAAGGAAAAAGCGCTGTCATTTCCGCAAACATGTTGTGGTATTACAGGTAAGAATGGGATGTTTTGACTGTGAACATCAGGAATGGGAACTCAGAATCCATACACAAGATCCAGATTTTAATCCTAGCGCTGCTACCCACAGCTGTGTGGATCTGGGCACTTCACCCATCCACACTTCAGTTTCCCCTGCATAAAATCAAGGACGATGATTGCTGTCCTTGAGCACTGCACAACACACGAGTGCTTGCTGTTGTCACTGGTGTCACACTGGCAGCCTGTGTGCAGTTTGCACAGCTGAGCACAGTCGGACTGTCTGGGATCTGTGGTTCCCTGCATCAGTACTGGTGTCAGGCTGTGACTTGTAGGCAATGCCTGCCTATGCCCTCCCCGTGCAGCTTGTGCACAGCTGTATGCAGCTGTCACATCATCTCTGGAGGAGACCGCATCTTCTGTCACATTCCTCTGCATGCTCAGCAGTACGTTTGCACACTCTGGGTGGGGATGACTAAGTGGGATGCCTATTTAGATCTGACTAGCTCTGCGTGCATCTCTATGCACACATGAGAACTGGGTCAGGAGAATCTGTTTCTTCTTTCACATTACTCTACACAAAATCCCTATGCCCAAAGTCACCTTTGCAGGTTTTTCTGCAAGCCCCTGATTGAAACATCTGCTTCCCTCCCTGCTTTGCTGAGTGAGGAGAGCCTCCCCAGAAAGAAATGGAAGAAGCCATTAGCTTAGTCTCTGAGGGAGAACCTTTGAGCAGCTCAGAAAAGCCTGTGCCAAGAGGAGGACACTGTAAAATGAGAGCAAGCCAACGAAAGAGACAGATGGGGCCAGCTTCACTCCAGTTCTCATCTGCCTTTACTGCACTGTGCACTTAATATTCGTACAAGGTCTAATTTATAAACCCAGCTCGTGTTTATAAACTCCGCTGTCCTAATGGAAATGAAAACATTAATACAAACCGAGGATTCTTCACTTTCCAGGTTTTAATTAAAATCATAGGCGTTAAGAAGCAAGAGCGTCTTCGTGGAATACAAGTCTAATGAAGTATTTTCTCACACAGCACAAATCTCTGTGTGCAGTCCCAGCTCACTGGCACCAAGTGCCTGAAACATCGACCCCCACTGGAACCAGGAGTTCGTGTCTTGAAAATTAGAAAAACAAATTATCCCACATTTTGTTTCAAATAAATGTAGGTGCCAAGATGGAGCTGGAAAAATAATATTGAGTAGGGAAAAGAAACCCCAACAACCTAATACAGCCATGAAACATAATATCTTAATTGATTAACTAGAAGCAAGAGTGACGAGGTGGCACGTCAGTGAGGGGGACCTGGATGAGTCCTTTGCAGAAGGAGAGGGCTCAGTCAGGGGAACCGTGTGACAGCAGAGCGGAGGAGGGGAGAAGGAGGAAGTAGCACAGTAAGAAAAGGCAGCACAGGTTGAAGCAAGGGGAATTAAGGACACTGGTAAGGCAGATGAAAATGTAAACACATGAAAATTGCAAGACTAGATCGCAAAAACCTATTCCCTCTCTCCCCCAGGGGACCGAAGGAAAGCAGGAGAGCAACTGGTATGGAGTGACCTACATGTGTAGCTGCAGATGAAGGGGCTGATCTTTGCAGGTATAAGGCTGGGTGAAGGTTACTGCTGACAGCAAAGAGCCAGGTAGTGCAAAATGAAGCCCAGCAGAAAAAGTGATCTATCTCCATGGAAAAATTTGTCTAATCTGCTTGCTCCAGGACTGTTTTCTACTCCACTGCTTTTTCATAGGGCACACAGAGAGAAGAAAGAGAGGAAGCCCTGAAAGATGAAGAGATAGAAGTAACACAAAAAAACCATGTAGAGAAGTGAGGGCTCTAGACAGGGATCAAGTGACCTTGCCACCCCCAGTCCCAGACGCACCTGAAGGAAGCATGCCAGCATACGTCTAGCTACAGCTACTCAGCAGCTTGACGATGAACTGTTGTGAGTTTATTTTCATTTTAAATGCCCAAGTCTAAATCTAGGGGAGCTAGAGATCACCTTCAGAAAAGCATGGCTGTGGCCCTGGTCTTCTTGTAGGACTCTGAAAGTTTCTGCCAACCAAACTTTGGTTTGACCAGATTTCTAAAAGGAATACATGTTGCATCACATTAAAATCAGTAGCTTGCGTGTCCCATAACCTTTTCAGTTTAGGCCAAGTACGTTTGCTTTACAGCTTCCCATGGTGCTCTTATATGCTTGGTCAATTCTGTACCTTGGAGAGATTTAAAAAAAAAAAAAAAATAAGAAGGCTTCTTTTTGCCTATTGTTCCTTTCCTTTAGCACTTGTCACCTTGAGAGACAAAGAAAATGTAGAAACACGTTGGCTAGAAAAATATGACTCACAGTCAAGGGAGCTGGAGCAATCTTGTCCTTGGCGTTACATTCTGGAGTCACTATGCGAGGCAGGAGCAATGGGAAAGAGATGCATAATTTTCTCACTGAACATTGCTCAAGACCCAAATATGCTTCTGTCAATCTCTGATCTAGCCAATACAGCACACCTGAACCACAAAGAGGTCTTGTTTCAGACTCCTGTGATCCTAGAAACAGTAAAGTCCATAGCTGGAAACTCATGAGGTGCCATAGACAAGACTTGAAGAAAACAGAAAGATAACCATCAGCCTCTGCTGAAGTTCCAGTAGCTGTCGCCTCTGTCAGGAGGAGAAGCAGACTGTTCAGTAAATCCACCAACTGCATAATGATAGGCTGGCATACATACCATATGTCCGCCCACCGACCCCAATACTACATGCTGCAGTGCCTTTAGCTAACAGAAAAATCCCTTGGCTCAGCTGAACCTGTTGAGAGTACAAGAAGAGCTAGGGCTAAGGCACGTGGGAAGAGGGGCAAACAAATAAAGTAGCTGTATTTAAGAAGGAGGTGAGCTTTCTGACTAATGAGGCCAAAAAAGAACTGAAAGCATCACTGAGCTTCGCAAACTGCTTTCTAGTTACTGGCTTGGTGCAGGCAACTTAGTTTTATTGGGCTACTCCTTTGGTCAAGGTCTGCTCAGTTTGTATTATTTCTATCTTGGCAATAAAGGGGAGGCTTTAGCATAATTTAAAAATGCAACCCTGCAGAATCAAATGGAGATGACCTTGCAAATCTAGGGGTTATAAATCAGCCAATGGAAAGGAACACTGCAGCACTAAGAGAAACAGGACAAATATGTGCACTTATGTATACTTGACTAATGATTTATATTTTATAGCACCTTCTTTTAGAAGATCTCAAAGACATTTGCAGTAAATAGAAAATAAATAAATAAATAAATAAATGTAAGAATAGCAAAGACACAAAAACCAGCCACCCTGGATGCTTGGTCCTGTGCTCACAAGCCACACCCCCCACTGGCTACCCCAGTGGACACCATCTGGAGACCAGGACTGTCATTTACACATGCCCCAAAAGGAGGTAAAACACAAGGAAACCTAAATTATGTGACCATGACATCACTCCCCTGAAGTACCACGAGGATCTTGTACTGGCTTTGTACAAACCCAGATAACCCCTTGGGGAAACAGTGGATAACCACTTTCTGCCTTCTCAGTACAAATCTGATGTCCTACTTCAGGGCTTTTTCTGGGATAGTGCCATTAACATCAGTATGATGAAGCACAGGAGCTAAGAGAGATCTTCTGAATGTGCTCCATTCTCTTTTCAAAAAAGTTTTTTTTCTACAAATCTAGCCAGCAGATAAATGTTCTATCCCAGCTGCTGCTGTAATACCTGAGCACCCATTGACATTGTCCTTACTCCCTCAGGTTAGCGACAGACAAGTAGAAATATGGTGAGACCAAGGTCTTGTTTAGAGTCAGAAATGCTCGCAGAAACTTCACGGAGAACTATGCAGTTCTTGCAGGCTGGCCTAACGATCTCAGAAAGGAAGACACTCAGCCAAGACTGCAGCTACAAGCAAGCAGCAGTACTGGGGACTGCCCTTCATCCACGGGGAATTCAGCACAGACCAAAAATAAACTGCTAATACTGACACCATGATAGTTTATCTCGAGGCAGCAACTGATTGTAATACATTTTCAAACCTAAGAATAGGGATCTCCCTAGCCATCTGATAAATCTGAGTGATACATTTATTTCTTTTTAACAGCCTTGGACCCCCTCTTCTATACCTGCCTTTGAAAACACCAACATACACATCTTGGTTTTTCCTATGATAAGTTAGGAAAAAAAAGAAAAGGAACAGAACAAAGACATTTGATTTTGACAGTATCTATCCTGGCATCTCATGCCACTACTGGAGAGAGCTAATAGAGAGTGATCACAATGCCAAAGGAACATGAGCAGACAGAAAGAGCTGTTAAGGAATCAGAGCAAGTTGCAAATGCATCTAGACAAGCGATTAGGAGCCTCACCTACCTACCAGGAGTCAGTGGCTACATTCCTATTGCACCCAAGCAGGGCAAGCAGAGACCTTGCCTGTGTTTGAGATGTCCAGGCTCTCAGAGAAACCTGGGTGTTTGTTTGCAAGCGAAGCTGCGTTTTGATTTTGCATGCACCAGTTTTGGTTCTGGGGGCCCTTCTAGGATTACCCCCAAATTCTGGTCAAACTGAAATGCTTGAAAAGACAAACTAAAACCTGGCTATGGCATTTTCATGAGTAGTTGTCTGTTTGGGGGTGTGTACGAGCAAAAGGGGTAAAACGGACAGCCCCAAACAGGAAGGATAGTCCTAACAGCTTCAGGAATATAGTTTCTTGATTTTTCTATTTCACAGTTGGTTGATTTCAAACATTCTAATGGCTGCTTCCTACCCCAGTGCCCATCTGTCTATTTTAATAAATGTTCTTGGTAGCACCTACCTGGCAAGCATTTGAACACCCAGCAGCGCAACCAAATTTCACCCTAAATCAGGGGGCTGGAACAGCACGCTGTATGGAAACGATGCAATCATCCTTCTCCCACAGCACAGGCACTGGCAGCAGCAGACAGACAGATGGGTGAAGCAGGCAGACAAGAAAATATGATGGGCCTGCCTCGCCTCTCCCTCTTTCTGTTGTTCTTTCTGTTAAAGTCTGGGTGAGCAAAGGGCAGGTTGCTGTAACACCTGCGTGTCCCATGCAGCCGTAGAGGTCTTCTGGGTGGCAGATGGGAAGATGCAAAGGTTCATCGGCTACCTTGGAGATGCCACGAGATAACTGATGCACTGAAGGCACCAGGTGACAATGATCTGCTTCTTGTTAGGACCCATTTGTTATCTTTGGTCTGTCTGTGTGTCTCTCCCGATCTAATCAGCGGTGATGGATGCTAACCCTTGCTCCATGCTGTGGGCATCCAGCTGTGCTCCCTCTCGTTTGTCACGGGGAACCCAACCATCCCCCAGCCGATCCTCCATTTCTTGTGAAGGTGCTGGGACAGGGAGGGGAATCCGCTTCCTGCAGACCAGCTCATGCCATAGTTGAGTCAAGGAGTATGGCCACAGGAAGGGTATGTCATTTCCCTGCTCTAGGAAACACAGACAATGACCTGCTGTTTTCTTATCCCATCCCTGTGTCTGGTCACACTAAAAAGACCTCCTGCGCTGAATAATTACTTTGCTACTATGAAACACAAACTGAATTGGGATGTGGGGGTAAAAACCCTGTGTTTCACTCGAACTCCAGCAGAAGCAAGTCAGCTTTGCCGTCTGCTACTCCTCCTTGCCCCACCTCATACAGGAGGAGGAGGCCCAAGCCCTCTCAAGGGTGGTCTTGTTGGGAGTCCCTCTCTGCTGCAAAGCTATGGGAATTCTTCCCAGCACCATTCCTCTCTCTGTGTATCAAATGCTTATCAACATACATGAGGCACCAGTAACTTACATCAGAGATGAGCAAATAGATTAGCCCCAAGTAGAGCAGTGAAGTAGTCTATTTGGTAGGGGCTACAGGTTGCTCGTGGGCAAGGAAAGGCTGCTTTTCGGTCTAAGCCTTTAAACTCCCTCTCTGCTAGAGTCGGGTGGTAGAAGAGTATGGAGAACAACTCAGGACAAGGTCAGCATTCAACCCCACGCAAGTATTTTTCATCGTGGAAGAGCTGCCTCCATTCATGGCGCATTTCACTTCTCTCTTTTTACCTCAGGAGGTCGTTTCCCCTTGTGGGTGCTCTTAAAATGGTGGCAGAAGCAGCCCATGTGAATACTTATCCTGTTACTGCCCCAAGGACACGAGTGTCTGGTTAAGTCTTGGCATTTCACCCTTCATCAATACTAAAATTTAGCAAGAAATGTGTACAATGAAGGCTTATGTCTTAGGCCTTTTTCTTATTAATCCTATTACACTTGTCTTTATGAGCTCTCCAAGTTCCTTTTACTCCCTCCGGGGCTTGGCTGCAAATGAGATTTTGCATCTCAGTGTAAAATAACCCGAACATTTTTCTATAAAATTAAATAAAAATCCTCCATCCTGGCAGTACATGCCCAGAATCCAATTTCTGAAGTCTACATTTTTCCAAGTGCTGCATTGTCTTCTCAACTTCCCTTAGCTTTGGGGAACTTGTTTCTTTTCTTTCATTCTCTCTTGGATCAGTATGATGAAGAAAAGTAAGGAGCAAACTTTAAACAGATCCGATGAACGAGAGACAGAAAATGTGAGATGCCTATGACATTTGGCAAATCTCCTCTTATTACATACACCTCAATTTTCCAAAGCAGTGACAGTGATAGTCTTACTCTGCAGTGGAGATGGGCTGGCTCCATTTGTGTGTGTTCAAGAGTGCTGTGAGATTCCATTACAACTAATAGTATCCACGAGTTTATTATTGTGGTTACATACCATGGAGGTAAGTGTTTAGGCTTCATCTGATCTTCACAGAATCTTCTTAGCTTTGCAAAAACTGGACTGGGAATTTGTGTGGTTTCCAGTAAAGCCTACCATCTTCTGTTTCCTATTTGGCAAATTTTTTGTTTCCTTTTTTTTTTTTTTTTGACAGGAGGGCCTCAAGAACTAAGTCTGAGTGCCAGATCTGCAGTTACATTCAATAAGGAAGCCTTGCCTTCTCCCAGAAAGCTTACCATAATGACAAGAAAAAGCAAAATGAAAAGTGTGTTGGAATTCTTAATGCCATCTAGAGTTAGTAAGGCAGACTTGAATGGCCAGAAATGAAAAATAATGGGTGAGGAAAGTTAATAGTGCCACTTCCCAGAGCTCAGACTGCTTTGAATTTCATCTTTCAGAGAAAGGGAAGTATCGCATGGAAATTAATTCCTACCATATTAAAGGATAATTTTTGCTGTACCATGTTTGAATTGGTTTGGTACTCTAACATTACTACTTACTTTTCATCTGTAATATCTGGGTATGTTAGCAATTCCCCAGTACTACTCAGAACTTGAAACCTTTATTAACTAATACGTCAGGATGGCTTGGGATGCAAGAAGAAAACAAAATGCAGGGTCTTAAAGGAGCATTGACCTCACCCAGAGGAGCTCCTCTTCACCTCAGAGCCTCAGAACTTCCCCAGCAAGTCTCCACCTGCACAAGCGTATTCCCGTTCAGCTCCTGTCAGAACACTGCTGTTTACCATAAAAGTTGACATTTAGACTTGAAAAATTCAGGAAGGAAAGGGGATGATTTAAAAATAAAATGTAATTTACACTAATTATGTTGTTACGTAGGATGCTCTGCAAAAAGCATTAGCAAGTGAGATCATGTCGGCAAAGCACAAGATGAACGGTATGGAAGACTTTCACGTTCCCAAGTCAGAAAGCTGTGGCTTCCTGCTGCTTCTCATTTCTTGGCCAATCAATGCTTCAAAAAGACTTTTAGCATATAGCCAAAATACCTCTGCAGTCCTAATGTCTGCAGTGTCTAAGTAGGAAATCAGTGGTAATATACTGATATGCTCAACATCCTGATGCAGTAAAGCATATAAGCACTCCTGTTGCAATTCTATGGCGAGAAAAAGCAAGGCAATCCTGAGTCACCTGTAGCAAAACAGATGAACCAAAGACTTCCAAAATCCAGCATTATGCCGTAGTCACTGACCATTCTTCATTTCACCTCCAAACTCAGAAGCTGCTGAAGAGGAGACAAACACTACCTCGCAGTGTAGGCCACGCAGTACTGTGCAGTCAGCCTCCCTTGTCAGGATCAAGGACCCTTTGTGAGACCTCTTTTTTTCCCAGTGCCCACACCATGCTTAACTGGGAAGGGCGCACGTCTGTCTTGCAGTTATCAAAAGCGACCATTAACGATTGAAAAATCACACAGCAAATTCACAAATATTCGGGTAGGTTTGGAAAAGCAGTTCTTCAAACAGCATCGTAAGACTTGAGATGATTTTAACATCTCTCTCAATGCCTCCAGCTCAGATCTCAATCTGCATGTCAATACCTTTCAGTTTGCTCTCCTGTAGCTATACTGTCTGCCTGGAGAGGAAATAGGAGAACTTGCCTTTGTCAGGATCCCCAGCTGATCCAGCTCAAGTATCTCAGGAGGCTGAATACAGGCCACTTTACCATTTAAAACGTGCATGCAACCCACACCTAGCCTCCCACCTGCACACACATTCTTACGCTATAGCAGACTTCGAGATTGCTTTAATCTTGGCCCGCTTTGCATAAGATGAAGACAACCATTTCAGTAATCCTGTAGCGAATGCAAAGATACATAATTGAAGCCTGCATATTTTGGAGGCACACGAACTCAGGAATGTGGGATGCAGAAAACAGCTCCTGCCACGTTTTCAACTAGGTTTTCTCCAACATCTGTGCTAAAATTCAGGTGGCAAGTTTTTGCCCTCAGAATTTCTGCCACCCAAGAAATGATGAGCTAACAAACAGATCTGACACTTATATAATTTACATTTTGCAGTACACAAAATCTCAAAGATAGGCTTTGGCTGTTCTCTTTGTGCTTTTTTCTTTCCTATTTTGTTTTTCAAAACTGTTCACCATCAATCTATCTAAACCACTTCACTGACCACAGGGGCCAGGCAGCTAAGGACTGCGATTATTTGTCAAAGCCTTTATTGTGAAAAAACCTGACAAAAGTAATTCAACAAATTTTTTGACAAATACATTTGAAAATTGTTAGGCTACCTCAGTTAACCAGATGAATAATGTGAAATGATACGAGGTGAATAATTTATTACAAAATATGGGGGGAAAACACTATATAAATTATTGAATTAATATTATTTGACAAGTGCTTGCCCTTCCCTGAAGTGCGGCTTTCTCTGTGATGGAACATAGCAGCTGTTTAAAAGCAACAATAGTTTAAGGCAGCAAATGAAGAAGAATTACAAGTGCTGAGAGAGTATGAGATTAGGCAGAATGTAATTATCCAGATTGGAATCTGGTTAAAATCAGGAAATAAGGCAAAGTTTTTCTTATAAAATATATCATACAATAACAACCACAAGTGGTAAAGGTTTCTCCTCGTGTTTTCCATCCAAAGTGTTCCTATTACCCCCCAAATATTCCCTTTCTACCTTGCTGGTGGAGGTTTCTTCCATCCCTACTCCATGAGGCTACTTTCTGCAACCCATGGTAAAACCCCAAAGGTGCATCACACACCATAACACATGGAAGCCGAAATTAAAGAAGGCAGCCGGACTGGGAAAAACCCAAGCCTAACCAAATCCACCCTTGAGCACAGTTTGAGTTCCAACTTCATCTCCTGTTCACCAAGGCGCAAGCCCACTTTGCAATACAGATCAGTGCGGAGAGACATCTAGTGGCTGGATTTTGAGTTGCAAATAGGTGAGCCAGGTTGTTACCATCGGTGATTGAGGTAGGGCATCTTACCATGGTTGCAGACCTAGCGTCCTTTGAGGGAGCTCCTATTTTGGCTGGATGGAAGGAAGCGAAAAATGATGAATACTTGCAACACACAGAGCTCAGCTATACATGCATTAGCTCGTAGTTTCTGTGTCAGCTCTGATGAGTTAGGAGGGACCGAGCACCTGCTTTTCTTCAGCTCTGTTTCCTTCATCAGTCTTATGGCCAGCAGGATGCCCTTACTCAATGCCATGGAAAAGCACCCTGCGTGGCTATTAGTGTGCCTCCAGGAGCT
This sequence comes from Penelope pileata, assembly GCA_013396635.1. Lineage (NCBI taxonomy): Eukaryota > Metazoa > Chordata > Aves > Galliformes > Cracidae > Penelope > Penelope pileata. The sequence goes on along the minus strand of WBMW01005741.1, from coordinate 665,589 downwards.
GTTACTTTAAAGACACTACCAGTTCCTTTCAAAAGGGCAAATCATAACTGTGACACCTTGGAAAGATTTGCTTCCAGAAAGAGCAGAAGCTGAGCTCACCCTAAGTACTGCGAGAATTATTCGGGGAATTTATGCTCTGGGGTCCTGGCTCTTGGTCACCAGCAGGGTAATGCAGAACTGTGCAGAAAACAAAATTTACAAATCTCTGTCACCCTATGGGAGCGTTGCGATACTCCCAATTTACACACACACTTTGGATGTGTAAATATTTCAGAGCTGCAGTTTAAGGGCACCAGTGATTTGCACAGCACTATATATCACTGCTTCCCAGGGAACACAGAGCTACTGAGAAGTAGCACTCAAGTCAGAGGTGGGTTTAACATTAGCATCTCAGCACTACCCCAGAAGTTTGATTGTTTATGTACATCATGTCAACTGATTTAAAATCTATATTTACACACACCGAGATGGCCCCCACTCATTAATAAATTAAGATACTTCTAAACCACTGGATCTGCAGCTTGGCTTTCTAATTTACTAACGCCTGAGGATCAGGTTGCCCACCCTTCCTAGGCAAAAACTGTTGGGAGGAACAAAGCTTAGCTAAATGCTCCACACGGCCCTGTAGACCATCCATACACATTGACACTCCTCCTACCGTGCCCGTCTGCAGGATAGAGAAGTCTCTTCTGTCCCGAGGGTTATTAGCCTTGGATCTTTTGCCAACACTCAGTTCAATCATTTAGATGAGTTTAATGATAAAGGTTAGTTTTTCCAAGAGGAAGCTAGAAACCGGCAGCAGCGTGGTCTTGGGACTAAGCACTGCGCAGCGAGAGAGCTGCCATTGCAACTGCTCACAGGGGCCCCTTCTGCCATCAGCTCTCCAAGCTCGTAACTGCCTTCCTCCCCTGCACACGAATGATGAAATATTAGAGGCTCTGATCTCTGCCTCATTAAATAGAGAATATTCTCACTCTATCCTGACCTGCGCTAGGGCCAGTTTAAGGAGCAATCTGTCATCAGATCATTAATACAGAGATTTGCTCAGAGGGCAAGGATGTTCATCCAAAATTAATTTCTTAACCTTTTCGGGAAGGACTTTGGAGAGGGTATTTTGCCTTCCCTAACTGGAGGGATCAGTTATATATTTCTGCACTGCAGTGATGATGGAATCGGAGCCAAGAGGCCAGCACCGCGCTGAAACTTTGCCTCCCCAGCTCCTCTAGCGACTACAAGCAGTGTGTGAACAGGAGCCCCAGAGATCAGGAAGAAGGGTGATGGTCAGGGAGTAAATCAAAGGGCAGGAAAAGGCTAAAATAGATAAAAGTTCAAATAGGCCGAAGGTGTAGGCCCCATAACAGCAGCTTGGCAAGGAGCAATATGAGCACACTGCAGAAAACCATGCCCCGAAGTAGCAAGATGCTGTGAAAACGTTAATAGGATAGGCAAAGATTGCCACCCTTTCTGGACACAGACCCAAGTGTCAGACACAGGTTACATGAGTTCCATCAGGGGAACTCTGGTTTAGCTTGCAGCGTTGCTCATAACCGTTCTGGAATAAGGCCTGTTCTGTAAGATGTGCATATGCTGTGCTTGGTGCCTGACTGGTTCCTTGGTCTTCCTCCTGCCCCTCTCTCCCGCAAAGGCTTTTAATGACAAGAGATGCCCACAGCCCGATGATGAGAGCGAGCTATAAGGATGGATGCGGACGGAGAAAGAAAACCTCCAAGACGTACATTTTCTCCAAATAGTGTACAATCTACACAGTCTGTTGCAGAAATGGGATGAATAATAAAATCACAGAATTTTCTCATCCTCTGTCGCTGTCAAATCCCATTAAACTCACTCCAGGTAAAAGGTGCATTATCGACATTGCTAAAACTACACTACACATCGGGGTTACCGTAAAACAAATGAAAGAAGATGGGTGTGAGAGCGGATAAAGACAAATCGCAAATCATCGTCTTCCCAGCAAAGCTTCAAGGATAGATACTGAGGGTGAGGTGCTGTTCCTGAGAACATATAAAAACTGTATCACGTTAGGACTGGAGCTTGATATTAACCCTCTCATGGCTGTTTTTTTTTCCATGAGCGCTGGCTCTGCTACTTATTTTGAAGCTAATATGCTTTTATACCAAAGAAGATACAAACAACTGGATTAGCATGGGATTTAGGGAGCAGGCTATGTACCAGGTGATGTGACAGCAAACAGCTAAATTTAATATGGCAGCTTGATCCATTATGTATTTTATTCCAAGAAAAGCCTACGTGGCCACATGAAACCTGGCCTGGATCTTGAATCACAGTGGATGGGGTTCCAGAAGCGTCACATATGGGCCATAAGATGATGGCATTTTAACAACCATTTTTTCTGTCACTCTGTGCATTTTACGTGGCTTAAGCTTATAAATGCACAGACTCCGTATGAGAAATCATCCTGACCCTAAACTTTACGTAAAGATCCGTAGTATTTGGCACCTTTCTGGCATTTTTGCTTGTGAATCTCTAAGATCTTTAATCAATTGGTTAACTCCTTTCCAAAGATACAGAGGAGGGAGACTGATGCATGCAAAGGTGCCCAGTGGATTGAGAAGAGAGCTGGTGACTGCACCTAGAGCTCCCCCCTTGTTCAAGTGCTCCTGCAGCCCTTGCTCAGCTCAACACCAGAGCAGACACTTTATACACTGTCACTGTGCAGCCATGACATTTCCACACATAATCAAAATCCTCATTCTGACAGCCCTCTGTTTCAGAAGGGTTCAAAGTAGTATGGGTCCCATCGAAGTCTGTTGATTCTTGCTCTGCCTCAAGAAATTCCTGGATGAAGTCAAAGACATGCACAGATAATCATCTGCAAGTACTCTGAAACACCTCTCTGTCCCCTCCTGCATTTTATCCAGGTTTAACTTCATAGCTACACGTACACACACACACACAAATTAAAGGCACCTTTTTACTGCTTTGAAGACACTGCATCTCTGACCTAAAGGTGATGTGTTGAAATGACACCAGCAGTCCCCATGAGGACCTCCTCACTCACACTGATCTCTGTGTACCGCTGACCAGCACAGGACTCCCATACGCTTCCCACCCCAGAAACATGGATATTGCCTAAAAGGCATTTTTGCTCTTTGTGCCATCCCTGATTTGAGTAAATTTTGGCTAAATGAAGACCCTGGCCGTGGGTTTAGCTGGATGGCACCATCACTGCTAATCAGCTGCCTACATGGTGGTCAGCTGTCCTCTCGCAGACCAGCCCAATGTGATGCCACAACAAAACATGCAGGAAGGTTGGCTTCATGCATTACTGGCAGAGGCAGAGCCACCTGCATGCATCACTGCTTGCACAGCCAGAGCACAAGGCATGCTAAACATTTGTCAGCCAATATCCCCAACTGCACCAAGACCTGCACCAGCTTGTGTTCACTGGCAGCACAAGACAAACTTGCATGTGGATATGAAACAGTTTCTGCTGCCTCACCCTCAGAGTAACTCTAGATACTAAGATATGTAAAGCTTCTCTTATGTTTCATTAACATTTTTTAAAAGAAAGGATTAATAAGGAGAAGGCATACTTAGCTTGGTACTAAGTTGTCCTTTGCATTTTGTTTTCATCTTACCATCTTCCCAAAGCTTTACCAGCTCTAAGAGGGACACAGCACATAGCTGTTCCGAGAACCAAGGAGAAGCCTTTACAGAAACAGGTTTTGTAATCATTCTCAATTCATTTAGCATACGGAGCGACATTCTGGGTGTCGTGTCTCCCAGCTGGTGGCCAGACACTACGGTGGATGTGACCAACTGGCCACAGTCCTTCAGCCTGGCAGACCAGGCTTCTGTGTGTGCATGGCCTGTGTGTTTCCATGGCTGAGGCTCAAAGCACCATGGCCAAGTCCTGCGAGCAGATGCCAAGCCAGCTGAACCACAGAGGAAATTATCCCTTGGCCAAGCCAGGCAGGGGGGGATGCCAAAGTTTGGAAAAGAGCTCCAGCCAGCCAAGAGGATCCCACATCGGGAGTAGTCATCTTTCCCTAAAGATCTTAAGTCACAGTGAGATGAGATGAAGAGTAGATGGCTTTAGTGTCATAAGTCCAGGCCAAGGGTTCAAGGGGATAGGTGATGGCTTTTCTTCAGCCCCTCTAAACCCAGCACATCTATGTGGAGCAATACAGCCAGCAGTGCCTCAGGGGTGCAGGAGCTGGCTCCAGGAAGGTTGGAGGCCCCGCTGTACCAGAGCTGTGAGCTCATCATCTCCCAAAGAAACACAGCCAACCTGGTACTGTGCTAGGGACAGGCTAATGTGCGCAGCTCCTGGTTGTAAACAACCTTTGATAAAGCTAGCTTGGCGATTTTTCCACTGCTTTGTCGAAATGCTTCTCAGTGCCACTTTTTCTTCAATAACAAGAGGAAGGGTTGTGATCTGCTTTCAGACGTTGACTAAAGTGCCAGGAAAGAGTTGGTGGATACCACTTTGCCTGGGAAAAATTATTCGTGGATGTGGAGGAAGAGGACAAAGAGGTTGCTAATGCATTCAGCCTGGAGAAGTGTCCCCATCAGTGAGGAGCACTAAGGCCTCCGCAGCCTGCAGGGTGGGTTGCCTTTAATTACTTTGCCCATTTTCAATTGTATAGTTAATTTGTAGTTACTTTCTGCCCAGAGTATGAATGTGTTATATCACATCCATAGTATTATAGCTAAAGACATGATTGCCGTTCCAGACAGGCTTGTCACTTTGGAAACACCAATGGCGCATTTTGCAAGGCGATTATTAACGGGTACTCTGACTTTATAATACACCAAATGCCTGCATGGCTACACACCGATAACACGCAGCCAGCAGCAGCATTGATTAAGTGCTGCTGGCATTCTCACTTTGAAATAGCAACACTATAGGCCACTATTAGTGGCCATAATAGAGAAATAATTAGTAATGATGCTCTCTGAAGAACTCCCAAAAACCTCTCTCTCACCCTTGACCACGCTACAAAGTACTGTACTTGCACAGGTACCGACTGGGGATGTATCCAGCCTTCACAGGCTGTGAGAAGCGTGCTTGCCTTAAAGCTTTAAATGAAACACAAATTGTGTCTTATTTGTACTGTGTAAAACAGCCCTGAAGTCAAGGCATCTTTGTTTCTAAATACTCGGTCTTTGCTTCTTTGTACTGGCAGTTCAAGCAATCAGGAATCCTGAGTCTGGCCTCTCAGAACCATGGAAATGAGCTTTCTAGATTTTTTTTTTTTTTTTTTGAATGATCAGTTACAGTTAGATTGTATTTTCAGGCTTTTCATCACAACATGGTAGCAAAAAACCTTCTCCAAGCCCTTTCACCTCCATCCATACCCTATTCCTCCCCCAAGAAACAATAAAAGATTAAAATTCTGCTTCTTGGTCATGTACCTGCAAGTGTTGAGCTTGAAATTAAATATGGGATGACTAAGGACTTCGGTAAAACCATGAGAGTCAACAGCACAAAATTTCCCAAATCTCTGTCCGAACGTTGAAGCTGTGGCAATTCTTTATTCAAAATGGATAATGCTTTATTGTGCTACACTTGATTTCTTTCATGCTGCTTTCCCCTCTTCATTAAAGACATTCACAGGGAAAGCCTCTGGATGCTCTTTGTATATGAGGGAACAAAGTGTCCTCTCCCATGGAGGCAGAGGACAGTATTACTGAAGCTAAAAGGCCCAAAGCACCACCTAATTCTAAAATAACAGGGACTTTTACCTCAACTTATCTCATAATCCTGAGTTATTTGTCTTTAAGATGAAATGAAAGATATATCCCATCACCTCCACTGCACGCAAATATCATAGCTTGTGAAACTATATGTTAGCCACTTGGGAGATTCCCTCTGGGAGGAAGGGATCAAGCCAGGTGAACGGTGACTAAGAATTTTGTTTTTCTCCACAAAAAGTCCCCATATGGCTGAAATATACGATGCCCTCTAACGGCATATATAGCTATGGGAGTCACAACAATTACTGAGGCAAACAAACCTCATGCTTCAGGAAGTGCAATAATTTCCATGGGGTCAGGAAAGGAGCCCATGACCGGCAGAGTTACCCCATGATGTGCGGAGTCGTCAGCCCCCTGCAACCTTGCAGCAGCTCTCACTGCACATCTTGCCTGTCAGACATCTCAATCCAGAACCCTTGGCAGGAGGCTGTGCCAATAAATATATTTTCTATTGGCAGTGTATTGCTCTCCTCTGAAATATCACGTATTTGGCCATTAGAGGAGGCAGAGCTTGATCTTCTATGTCAAATGCTATACTCCCATGAAAAATGGAGTCACTTTGTTCAGTTCTTCTCTTCTCCCAGCCAACCAGTGCATTGCCACAAGTAAAATGCAAAGTGCAGGGTTTGCTTTCCCCTGAAGCACCTGTACCCTAAAATAATGGAGAGGAGCGCACTGGAGAATAGGAAGGGGACCAGAAGATGCATGTGCCTACTTGCCCACCAGAACAGCTCCCATTTTAGGCCTCTCATCAGCCCTGACACAAAAATTGCAGCATCAGTTAATCATAATGAGTTAGCGGTGCATTTTATGCTTACAGACTGAAGACAGGAAAGAAAGTACAGGTCTTAACGGCAGCCTCACAATGCATAGATGCAGGGTTTGTACCTGTTCAAGGGTTCCAGCAAGAAACTGAAATGCTCAGGGAATGCGTAATAGGGTACAAAGCTTTTTTCCTACACAGCACGTTATCTTTCACAAACTCCCAGCCAAGGTGATGAAAAGCTCTTACCACACAAAGCCTTGTTTTGGGCAGGCCTATGGGTAGCTGGATTTCAGTACAGGTACCATTGGGAACATGCCCCAAAACCCTGCCGCTGTAATCATTAACTGAATCCCTCACTGTGAGGTCACAATTAAGACTTCTGCTGAAGAACAGGTAAGAGACACAGGGGGATAAAAAAAAAAAAAAAGGCAAAAAAAAGGCAAAAAAGGGGAAGACTGGTGGATCAGGGACACCACACTTGATTCAGAGAATTGTAGGGGTTGATAGGGGCCTCTAGAGATCATCAAGTCCAACCCCCTGCCAAAGCAGTTCCCTACAGCAGGTCGCACAGGTGGGCGTCCAGATGAGTCTTGAATAGCTCCAGAGAAGGAGACTCCACAGCCTCCCTGGGCAGCCTGTTGCTGAGGATGGACACTATCTCTTCATTCAGGTCGTTGGTGAAGCTGTTGAACAAGACTGGGGCCCAGCACTGATCCCTGGGATTCTGGATTTCAGCCACTGCATGGCCTGATTTTCCCTCGGGATGAGTCAGATCCTAGCCAGCTTCAGTATCTCAGCAGAAGAGCCTGCAGCCATTTCCAAAGTGTACTTGATCTCTTGGATTACCCCAATACAAACACCACTCAACATTTGCCCTGGGAGAGATGCCGAGCGTCCAAGCCAGCCTTCCTAAACCTCCTTTCCAGGCAATCCCACAGTTTGCCTCACTTTCCCCCATGAAACAAAGCAAGGACTCGAATCTCCTCTCTCCTGGGTCTGGCTGCTCAGGAAGCTGGGCTCCTGCCGCTGGGAGCACCCCTGGCAGCAGCAGCAATGCTGACAGCAAGCTGCAGGGAGCCTGTTTGCTGCAGCGAGGGGTGCTCAGGAATCCGCAGTCTGGGAGACAGGTGTACGGGGGAGAGGATTAGATTAGCTCGCATTGATAAATGCTCTGTGTGCTCTGATACTCAACGAATCCTTTTTTCTTTTTTTTTTTTTTCCCTCCTCCTCAAACCTCAGCCTCCTCCCTCCTGCCTGGTTTCATCACAACTCCAGATTGCTTGAACAAGCTGCCTGATAAGCCCACAGATGCCAACAGGAAGCAATGATGTTACAATAAGTGTCACAGGGAAAATGTCAACTGTATCATTATAATGAAGGTCATGTCTCCCTCAGAGAGCTTAGGGCTCTGCGCAATTCACATGTTGTTATTAGGTAGATGCTGACACGTGTAACTTCTACCTTACATGAGTCACTGCACAGGGAAGAGTGAGGATGCGTTGGCTCACGACGGCTCCAAGCTCCAGCCTCCGTAGCAGAAAGTGCAGAAGGAGACAATTAACAAGCATTATGCAGGTGGGAGTTCACAACTACTCCGGTCGCAGCTCCTCACAACAGACGGGATGTACGTAGGATAACGGGGCAAACGCGCGCAAACAGGCTCAGATGGCAGCAGAGCAAAGCACAACGTGGCACTGAGCAAGTCAGGCACAACACAACCAGCCTCCATCCCAAAGTTGATGCTAGTAAATGGCACTTGGATACTCCGTGTAAAACAGCTCGCTGCCTCCCTAATGTAGGGAATCTCCTTCTTTTAAACCTAGCGATAAAAATGATAAAAAGGGGACTATAAAATATAAAAGCCTTGAATTAATACTCTAATGAAGTTTTATTATTTTTCTAAAAAAGATTTTGCTCCATGATGAGGAAATATATACTCTCCTTGGCTCTGGCTGTATGCAGGGAAGCGGTGGTAGGGGCAGCGGGGGTGTTTGTGCACGCATGCGTGCGTGAGATGAAGCAAGACACGGAATGCAGAACGCGGAAGCCTTTTAAATCTCCAGAAAGACACAGTGTTCTTTCCCACCTTCCCTCCATCTCCAAACCTGTCAATATTTTGCTCAATAAGGGATGAGAAGTTGGCAAAGATTTTCACACGCACGCACTTGCACACATAGCCTGCTAGAGGCAGTGGGAGAATATTAAACTCTGAGAGATCTGACTAATGCATTGCATGACAAAGTACTGTCAGCTCTCCACAAGACTGCCCATTGGTTATCTTCTCAGCGAGATGGTTAGGGAAGGGCATTTCTCACTTATCCCCCAGGACTTCAAAACAGTATTTGCGTAAAGGCAGAGGTGAGGGCAGGAGCATGGTGTAAGAATGGTCATCTGAAGAACTGGAGATGGAGGTGTATGGCCCCTCTGGGGCAAGAGCTATGGCAAGGCTGGTGCATCAGCACACTTATGTGTGGCTGAACACCATTTTACTCTTCCTCCAGTCCAGAAAGCCAATGGAGAAGTAAAGCAGTGGGATCAGCAGGTTGCAGTTCAAGGATAATTGCACTTCCCTGTGATGCTGGGTTGTAATTTATCTGCTCCCTCCCATTCTCACAGTGCCATGGTCTGTCCCCTCCCATCAATTTGTTCCCATATGCCCTACCGCAAGGCAAAGTTGCAGCTTGGGCTCAACCTAGTATTTTTCATTGCAGACTGAGTCCATTCAGTTTCTTGGGGAGAGGCTATCTCTGAAGTTACACACACATCCCCGGAGCACCTTTATATATTTTATTTTAGTTAGTGCAGGAGAGCCCCATTTTTGTGTTAGGGATAGAATACCTCTGGAATTAAAGAGTCAACATGAGCCTTTAACAAGCAATAGGCAAACATGGTGGGGATGTTCTAAGAAGAAACTAGGATGATTTGGATTATATCCTCCACTCTTTGGCAATTAAATTTCAGAAAAACAGAGGTTGGAGTGGTAGGGGGTAAGGAGGTGGGAAGGCAAGCATCTGTCACCAACAAGCATTGGTGCTGCTGGAGGAATCTCTAGAAATGCTAAGTTTGTTTTGAAAGATCAGGTGGCCACCATCTTCTCCAGCACTGAGCCATCTTGTTACATCTGCACAGTCATTTACAGTGAAATACAGAAAAACAACAACAGAAAAGATTCCCTGGCTTGAGATGGGGAAGAAAGTGAGAAAGAGGAAGAAGTGGTTTCGGGGTTTGCCAGCAGCCACTTCCAGCATAATGGATCAAGTCAAAGAAGCAATTCCACAGGTAGCGCAGCAAGCCTTTCCCCACACAGGAAGTCACACGGGGGCTGGGTCCGCTATCATCTGAAATGACCTCTTTAGGTCCTGCTGATATAAGTGGGATAATCTTAGTGGCTCACAGATTTCTTACTTGGCTCCTGATCTGCAAAGTAATCTGAAATTGACTGCTTCCTGCATTTCCACCTCTGCTTATTTATTCACTTATTTTAATTTGAAAGAGGATTTAGTGATTCGTGAAAGTCAGGGATCAATATCCCTAGCATGAGCCAAGAACAGCTCAGAGCAAGATTTGCCGCGCGGTTTGGTAATCAACAATGTACCTCAGCCCTGATCCCAGCACAGCCACCGCCAGAGACCTGCTTCCCGGTGACAGGCCAGGCACTGCCCTGCTCTGACAGCACCCTGCTCTGCCTGCTCCTCTCTCCTGCCCTTGTTCCTTGCCTTAAGATTATAAACTACAAGCCAGAAGGTGAAACTATGGCTTTGAGATGATAAAATTAAGATGAGATCCACCAAATTCATTTTTATTTGCAATCATAAACCAAGCTTCACTTTACAAGACAGAGAAATTAAAAAGGAAAATGAGAAAGAGTTCAAGTGCATCAGTTACAGGTTGTTAATAGGACCAAAGTATTTTGTACTATTCATATTTTATGAAGGTCTGTTTCTGTGCTTTGTACAATAGAGCATCACAATAAATGATTTACCAACTCAGTAAAGGATTCAGCAAACTGATCTGAGCTCATCCTTCAGAAGGCCAAAGATCCTGCTCTGTGTACATTACAACCCTCCACATGCTCTCGTGCATTTTAAAACTGAAAAATGGTCAGTCTCGATTTTTGGTTTCTGAAACCTTTGTACTGCATTTTTCACATCTTATAGGATAAGGTCCTGCCAGAAATGAAGCAATTTCTGCCAAAAACTGTCAGAGAACATTTTAAAAGATATACATATAAATTGCAACTTTCTAGTGAAAAACAGTTTTTGAACATCACACTTCTTGATTTTCGTATTTCTGACAGAAGAAATAATTACTGAAAACAGAATTATCGTTACTTTTTCTAGAATTCTCCTGTAGAGTCCCTGCTGTTTCAGTTTGTATATCACACTAGACAAGCAGAACACTTGAGATCTATCATAGAATCACAGAATCGTTTGAGCTGGAAGGGACCTTTAAAGGTCATCTGGTCCAGCTTCCCTGCGATGAACAAGGACACCTACAGCTAGATCAGGGTGCTCAGGGCCCGGTCCAGCCTGACCTTGAATATCTCCAGGGATGGGGCTTCCACCACCTCTCTGGGCAACCTGATCCAGTGCTTCACCCCCCTTACTGTAAAAAACCTTTTTCCTTCTATTTAATCTAAATCTCCTCTCTTTTAGTTTGAAAACTAAACTTACCCAGTCACAACTGACCCTGCTAAAGAGCCTGTCCTTTCTTGTAGCCCCCCTTTAGACACTGAAAGGCAGCTATCTGGTCTCCCTGGAGCCTCCTCTTCTCCAGGCTGAACAGCCCCAGCTCTCTCAGCCTGTCTTCATAGGGGAGGTGTTGCATCCCCTGGATCATTTTTGTGGCCCTCCTCTGGACATGCTCCAACAGGTCCATGTCTCTCTGTGCTGAGGACTCCACATCTGGACGCAGCACTCCAGGTGAGGTCTCACCAGCAGAGCAGAGGGGCAGGATCACTTCCCCCGTCCTGCTGGCCATGCTGCTTTTGATGCAGCCCAGGATACTGTTGGCTCTCTGGGCTGTGAGGGCACATTGCTGGCTCATGTCCAGCTGCCATCCACCAGTACCCCCAAGTTCTTTTCAGCAGGGCTGTGCTCTATCCTTCTGATCCCCCAGCACACCCACACTGGACTCTGACAGTCTTTCAAGTGGCACATGGTAGAAGCTATGGGCCAACCTCATACTTCAGATGAGGCAAAAGCAGGAAAAGACGCAAGAAGCATGGGGCATCTCTACAGGTGCCCAGGCAGATGAGGACAGCACCAGAAGGTGCAACTTCTCTTCCCAGCAGAAAGCATGGGTGCAGCTTAGCACACCTCTTCCAAAGCAAAGGGCTGTGCAGGCCCTGTGTGGCATGAAGGCCCATCGTGGCATGAAGGCGGATGACGTGTCATTCTTGTGGACACGTTGAAAGCTTGACACGTGCTCCTCTGTCCTACTAGGCCAATTGCCTGTTCTGGCCAAATTCTGCCTGGATCAGAAGAGTAGTGACAGCAATGGCCAGCAATGTTTGCATGGAAGCTTGTCTTCTTACCACCCAGGACATGCAGCTGAAGTAAGAGCAACTACACAGCCCTATGCAACGCTTTACTAAAGTGACACAGCCAAGGCCAAAGGATCTTAAAATCCCAGGGACCAAATGCCTCCTGTCAGCAGGCCTCGAGGCGGTCGTCACTTCAGGCAGGGTCGTCAGAAAACTGCTACGTCCCTAGGTCTGAAAGAAGGAACATGAGCCCAAGAGAGATATTGAAGGAAAACCGAAGAGGCAGCAAGAAAAGGATGAGGGCTGAGATTTGAGGAGAGCGCATTTACTACTGACCGAGCTTGTTACTGTTTTGGTGCAGTTAGCTCCTGTCTGTCACTCTCAATAAAACTGTTATTGATTAGCATGTGACTTTATTGTAGAGAGCTGGCTGGGAGCCAAGGTGGAAGGGCTCCAAAGGGAAAAGAGGACGGCTTGGCTGGCAGGGAGGGGAGGGGGAATGGAGTAGGAGGAAGAAGGAAGCTTGAATACATAAAATCTTGAAAAGAGTAATTAATTCTGATTGTTACAGCAATCTATTCAGATTTTCGAGAATATTATAAATCAGTTGCCTGTACCCAGTTCCTATTAGCATTCATGCTGGGATCCTGGTGGGAATTGATCAGCTGAGAGAGCCAGCGCCCTGGGGAAGGACTCAGGCTTAGGGAAAGGAGGATTGCTTTGGCTGCTCATTTCAGACCACTCCTGTACCCAGGCCCATGGAAAACCAATGAGGATGGAGGCATGGCCATCAGGAGATGCGTGGACCCTCAGCTCACCTCCACTACTGTCCCCTTGAGACTGTGCCAAAGGGAGGGGCAGATGGTCTACAAATCTTTCTGGAAGTGAGAAAGTGTTACTCCCCCCTAGTTAAGCTGCAAGAGACAGTAGGAGGAGTTGTGGAAAAGAAAATCCTTACATAAAAATAGAGGGCAGACATGGAAGGGCAGAAAATGCATACTTTCTACATTAATTTAGAAATGAGCCTTATTTTAAAAAATCAACATTTTCTCTGAAATACTTTATTCTAGTTCTTTTCTTATGGAAAAAAAAATCTTTAAAAACTGCTTCATTAACCACAGAACACCATTTTTCATGAACAAATCTAACTTTTTTTTTATTCCCCTTTAAACAACTTCCTCACTCATAGAGGCTTTGAAAAGTCATCTGGAGTCATTAGAAAGAATGAGGGAACAGGACGAGTAGCGAAATATATGGCAAAAGAAATTCCAGCATCGCCAGAGAACTCTTGCTCTGTCACAGAGAGAGGAAAAAATCTTGACTAGATGGATTTCTGATGGACTTGCTATCTGGAAGAAATGAGCCCAGTAGGGAATGCTCCTCATTTCTACCTTTAAACTGGCCCACAGTTCAGCAAGCTGGGCACTGCCTCCTTGGAGGGTCATGGCACAGAGACTGTGGATCTATGACGAGAGGCCCAGAGAACTTTGTGCAGGATGAAGTGTTGAAGGCTGGAGAGAGGGACACTGACAGGGCTACACATCCTGACTTGCCCACTGTATACACTCAGAGTTTAAAAGCACACTGTTCACCTGCTTTCCAAAATAATAATAATAAATGCTCCTGATGTTTATGAGACCTGTCTTAACAGTTCAAATCCAGACACTAACAAAGAGATAACAGGACACAACAGTTTCCAAAAGCAACCACCACAAAAGACCAGCTTTCCACTTCCCCTTTTCAACACACAGCACTTGGATTTTAAGGTCTCTCTCGTTGCTACTCACAAGTTTCATGACTATGAATGTGCTGACCTCCTATTTTTCTTCATTTTCCCATCTCTTTGATGGAAAATTCTTCCAACCCCCTCTTTCCCAATGCACACACACTAACATCTGAGCTGTCCAGGCACTGCTGCAGTATATCGGTACAGCAGCAGGCTGGTTCAGTAATGGCCAGCTTGCAGTGCCAGTTATCCCCAAGTGCTATGGCAATGATGCTGTTAGCTGAGCTCTGCTCCAACGCTAGGAAGATGTAGCTGAGCAGCTTGCACCCTTGGCTGTGTTATGCACCAGTGCATGGGAGTTTTCAGGCAGAGCAAGAGAGCATCAGCTCTGCCATGGCACCAGCACATCCTTGGAAGCCTATGTTATCTGTATCCTCAAGCAACATGATGGCCACGTGGAGCCATCTGCCACATCTGTCCCTTCCCTCCTCTCCAGCACAATGTCCCATCAGACCTTTGCCATCTTCCTTACTCCACACTGGCAGAAATATTCTGGAAAGTAGTACAAAGGAGCCCCACTAAACCACCAGCCCAGATGGCTTTATTCCTTTCCCTGAATGCATCTGTGGCGACACTTTGCCAAGGACGACATTTACCTGCAGCTCTCTTCACTTGCCTGAACATAGGTGTCCGATGCCATTTGGGACACCCTGGGGCATCCAAGGCAACTGCACGGAAATGGCAGATTTGACATGGGACTACAGGAAACCTGTCCCCATCTGTACTGGTGGCAAGATGCCAGATAGGGCACCATAAAGTTACTATGGCAATTGATTCAAGCACCTAACGTTGCTTCCAACCAGCTGACTAGAGGAGTGGGACAGAGCTCCTCCTAGCAGGAGGAAGGGAGGACAAAAGAACCCTTTCTTCTTCCTGCTGACATGCGCTAGACCTTGGCCTTCCCAACAGCAGGTTCAGGAGACAGTTTTGGAAGTATTTTTCCATCAAAGCACAGGGGAAACGCTAGCACTATGTTTTGAGAACAGAAGACAAAACACTGTTGTTATTTAAGTAGGGAAATAAGTCTGTAGATTCCCTCACTGCTCTCTGCTTCCTTCTCTTTGCACCACCCAGACGTGATTACTGGAAAAAGGCACTGGATGGAAGGGAAGAATTTTTGCAGGAAGTCCCAAATGATAATATGAATAACTTGCTTGAATGCCTTTTCTGCTTCTTATTCCTTCCACGCTGCTTCTTTTTCCAATACCTGCTTTTTAAATTCTTTTAGATTCATTTTTATTTTCTGCTCCCTGTTTCCCCCACTGCTGCCAGCTCTTAGCTTCATTTACTAGTTTTGATTGCATGTTATTTACTTAGCACCCGTTGATTTGTCCCCTCAGGACTTCTCCATTTTAAGCAAAGAGAATGCATATGATTTTAAGTGGACATAATTTTAAAGAAGAAAGGAAACGATCACTGTAGTTTTCTTCTCACTAAAAGGAACAAAAGCAACTCCATCTGAGAGGAGTTTCAGCAGGTGGTCACAGCTGAGCTAATCATGAAATGGTCACCACAGAATGGTCAGGGTAGGAGTGACAAGAAGTCATAATATTCTCAAAGCACAATCTTGACTGTTTTAGAGCTACTCAACTCACATTATTCTTTTAAAATATATACTACTTGACAAGCAAAACCCAGCTCTTTGATATGCAATGTCCTTCTCTCAGCAGAGCCATGAAGCATATTGAGATGTACTGAGTCTGGGGACTAAACACACACTTAAGAAAATAGAAGTCCAACAGACACACACAAGGTATGCACACCCTGAGAGGCTAGGTTAGCCTGAAGCCCTAACATGTTCCTAGCAAAACTCATTTCAGAAAGCACTACGCTTCAAGAGGATAGAGGCTACAACACATGAAAAGGTTGCTCCCACCTTATTCCTCTTCAGTATTGCTCCGCTTGGCTGCTCCAAAGCACACCTGCTCTATTAGCAGTGACTTCTTAGTGACTTCACCATGCACCAGCATTGCCTTTACTCCACTGCTTTCTCTGGGAAAGCATCCTACAACCAGCTAAAAAACCTGCAAGGCTGCCTAATTTCGTAATTGCCCCAGTACAGCACAATCATTTTTAGAAAAAGTGAACAGGACCCTAGCCATTTCCTTGCTTTTGTGCTACTTGCAAATAATACTTGTGTATTTCTCATCACATAATCACATATTCCTAGTGTGGCATTTTACCAAGTTTACCAAGTAACTTTCTGTGAACACATTTCAATCTATGGCATGCATAAAGATAGCTTGATTCAGTTATAGCTACGTTGTGGGCTTTTTATATATAGACAAAAGAATACATTTTCTTCTTTGAAACTGTGAGAGTAGAGCATCACAAGGCATAAAAGGCTCACAGACACATCAGTCTTTCTCTGTCCCTCTCGCCCACTTTCTCTGCATGGGGCTGAGCATTCACAAAATGGCAGGCTGACTCAGCACCATGGCTGGACTGGCTTAAATCTCGACATCTCTTCAAGCCTATCGTTTCTATAATGCCATCTCATGTAGCAAGACAGCAGTCGCTTAAGTCACATAGCATTTGCTGTGCTCCCCAGTTGGATGACTGAAGCTTTAAAGAGCAAGCATCTCATCATTTTGTTGTGGTTGCTTTTTTTTTCACTTGTTCTTTTTTTAACTATTATTTTAAATATGAGCAAGCGATTTGACCAAAGACATTTAAGCTTTTAGGACCCATTTTCAAACAGACAGTGACTTTTCCATACCTATCAACAGCAAATAAGGGACACTTCCCCCATATATAGCAAAATGCAATGTACAGACGTAACAGTATCACTGCAGATGCTCTTCTTGGACAAGCTTCTCCAGAAGAAGAAAAATTCAGAGGCACTAAAAATGGAATCAAGTTTGAAGAACAAGATGTATGTGCTTCTGACAGAACACACTAATTCTTAGCGCTGGGTCATCATATTGGCCCCTTAGTGTCCACTTGAAATCCTCTCTTTTTAATCTGCGCTCTTTCCTCTCCTGAGATGCAGAGTTTTACAGGTAGGATTTTCAAGAGCACACAGCACTGGCTTATCTTTGACTTCGGTGTGAGGACAAGTAGGCCGCTTTCAAATGTTTTTAAAGCCTTTCCCAGCATTCACCATCACCATATATTCCCTCTTGTTCCCTGAGTTTCTCAGCACTCAAAAGTCCTTCCCTTCCACTTCACAGTTTAGTTTACTTCAGAGCTTTTTTACCTGACTATAGTTTAATTCACACCAGAAGAAACAGGTGCAAAAACCAAAGATACGAAGCATCTACGCAGGGTACAAGGAAGTTCTTATGCTTTGTGAAGTTCTTATGCAGTGAAGGATGTTTCTCAGCTGACAAGAACGGCTCGAAATACCAATATGTGCACTGTCCACCACTGGACCAAACTGCTCTGGACCAAGCTGCTCAACAAAGGAATGGTGGTACACTGACAACAGGAGTAAGACAAGAAAAATTACCCTGTTTTAAGGGAAGAGTAAAGTGAAGTGTTGTTTGCCACCTTACAGATGAAACATTCAGAGCAGAGGTGAAGAAAAGGAGCACAGTGAGCAGACAGCAGTGCATGCGCTGGCTGGGGGGCTGCCTACCAAGGTGGGGTAATATTGGAGAGGCATTTCCATTGTGAAGACTTTCTGAAAGGTCTACTGTGAAAGAACATTATTCAAAAAGATCCAGACAACAAACTGTGCTTTCCACAATAAAAGCACCCATTGAGCTCCATTACGGTTATTTTCATTGAAGGTAGTCTACGCATCCAAGTAGTTTTTACTCATCTCTAGATAAATAGAGATCTAGATAAAGATGGAACCACTACTGCCATATAGGGTCAGACCACGTAACAGCCCAGTCATCCTATCTTTGATGCTGCCCAGAATAGAATAAGCATTCGAGCTTCCCTGTTCCCAAATGCCTTCTTAGCTTAGGGGTTTACCTGACTCATACTCTGCATCACTGTGTTAAACACTCCTTCACATTTTTTTTTTTTTCTATGAGTGCATTTAATATTTGGAAACTTAAAAAAAAAAAAAAAAGAAGTGGGGGGAGGGAGGGTTGGAATTCTGCTCATTCTTCTCTTCATGAAATGAACACACCACTTGAAATCTTGTGTTATTCTAAATTCAGATCTCCCTGAGATCTTTCAAGTCTATATAATCCTAAAATACCAGATACTTAAAAAATCTTTTCTAAATGGTTTTCAGAAATTGGGAACGCTCAGCAATCTCTCCCAAATCTAATATGACCTTGAAGACGTTCTAGGCCTTAAATAAACACAATCTGTGAGTTTTAGGCTTCAAATAAGTGCTGCCAGATGACTTTGGACTCTTTCAGATTTGGAAAGCATAGTCTCTGGTTTTTTTTTGTGGCAGAAAAAGAGCCTGAAACCATAATACTGGCCTGGACTGCAGGTTATCTCACACTGTCAGAGGTCTGGTACAGTGAAACGTTTGTCACTGAAACTGACTGATCCATGTGATAGAGATTTCTTGCTCTAGAAAGAGCTAGAAACTTTTGAGGCTATTTCAGCCTGGATGTTTCAGGAGGAACTGGACAAGCACATCTAGGATTGATGCTGAGGTTAGGAAATCTATCATGTTTTATTGTTCCTGCTGATATACGACATGCCATCTTTCATCTCTTTGTAATGCAGAGTGCCTGCATGTTGGCTCACATTAAACTATCAGCTCCACTTTTATTCCCTCCTCCCCCAACTCCATTTGGTCTGTTCAAACTAAAAATAACATCAAGATTCATGTCTATGGAAAGAGCTGGGCGCCAGAGAGAGAAGAACTTGCTGACTAAAAGACTCATGACCATACTTATCTCCTCCAACTGCAAGCTTGGAGCATCTCTATTCAAGAAACTCCATTTCTGCTCCTGGAAGGTAGGGAAAAAAAGTTCTGAACTTGAGGAGATTGTCCAATATCTATATCAAAGTCTTTTCAGCAGTGCAGATCAAGACACAGATGGGAGGCTTTCATGCGTTTCAGGCTCCTGTCTTCACTGTGGCATGAGAACCATGGCATGAGCAAAGGCAGATGAGAGGGTTTAATGGGTGGCTTACTCAAAAAGGACACAGAAACCCAAAGAAAAATTCTGTATCTGTGTTTATATGAGGCCTGAGATCCGCATCAAGTCTCAGACATCCCTGATGGGGGATCTCTGTTTGAAAGGCTGACTGGCAACTCTTCCAGAAAGCTAATGCTNAAAAAAGAGCATTAGCAAAAACATGTACAAGGAATCTGTTCTGCTGAATCAAATGGCAGATATCTGCTCTTTGAGCCTATTACAAGCTTGCCCCTTAGTACTACTGAAGGGCTCCAGGCCACCGGAGACGTGCCTTTCCAACGGGATTTCTCACGCTGCTCATCTCTAGTCACTCAAGAGCCTGAGGTTTTTCTTTCTGGTTATTGTTCTTCTCTATAATCAGAGGTCTTTTCTTTCTTAAAGTGGAGCTATGGTGTTATGACGTCCTAATTTGTGTAATTGCTGTATATCCTAAAGTTTCCCCTGCAGTTTCAATTACACATCTCGCTTCAATTAAAGTCCTTAATTCTCATCCCAGACTGGCATGCAGCACAGCTAACAGTCACGGTTATCCTGCTTTACCCCAAAGCTGGCTGCGCTGTCCTAGCGGGATGGCTGAATAGAAAGCAGTTTGAAGCCACCTGGGATGAAATGCCTTGGTAGAAATGTTAAACATTGATCATGAGCTACTCTTGCTTCCTTTCGCATCTGAAAGGAATGGCCTGAACCAGGAAAATCGGCAGAGAGTGGAGGGTGCAGAGCAGAAATGAACGCCCTGCCTGGTTTCCTGGGTGAGGGAAGGAGAGGTGGAGAGCCAGGTAGAGCAGGCTGAAGGCCAACAGGTCTCCAGGGGAACAGACCATCACTTCAAGGGCTACGGGAGGGAGCAAGGTGAAGCATGGGGTGGGGAACGCCACACTGGCAGTAGGGCCGCTTCCATAAAGCAGCCTGTCGTGTAAACAAGATGTACCTTTGACATGCTCCCCTTCGGGGCACCAAGGCATGAAGCAGGCAATGTATTTCAAGCCAAGCAGGTGATTTGTAGGTGCTAAGTGTTCATAAAGACAAGATTAAAGAGCTCTCTGATAGCAGGGCGGTAAATCATTCCCCACCTGCAGAGTCGAGTGCCAGGCGCGGATGCTCCTCCGACCCTGATTAAATAAAGGATAGCTCAGCAAGATGGGGGCTAAAGTTAGCTGACAGCTCTTGAGTGAACTGGTGTCTTGCCTGCTACCATTGTGGCTGATGGCTAATTTTCTCCCAGAGGAACCTTTGCAAGGGCTTGTAATTAAAACCGGTGGAAGGCAATCAAGCTCATGGGAAAGCAAGCCCATCTGTCCACTTTCCCCCCGACCACGAGCCTCTTCTGACTGAAAGCCTGCATGGGTCAAAGCTGCTCCTGCTCAGGATGCTTTGAGGACTGCAGCATGGCTGGGTGAACAAAACTGCACAGCCTGGTTCTTTCACTTGCTCCAGTGAAAGAAAGCTAAAAATAAATGCCATAACTTTAAAAAGTTTGTTCTTGACAAAGAACAAACCCTGACAAGTTCTGAGCTCCAAGCTTACAATTCTGAGGATCAACCCCCACAAAAGCATGTATACATACGAATGTATGCACGCATGTATATATGTATTTGTAGCATCCCAAGTTCTTCCCTGGGAATCATACTTTCCACTACTCAGTTAGATGCATAAGAATGATCATCTGAGTGTTACAACCCAGGAAGTGATGGCCGAGAGGAGAGAGGCTTTGCAGCCGAAGGCTCACAGCTCGATGGCAGAGCAGGTAACAGAACCCAGGCTGTATCAACTCCCATGTCTCCTTCCTAACAAAGCACACGTTAAGACTAAAGAAGAAGGTTCTGTTTTAAATTATCTATTTTACTAGCCTAGATAGGGCCCAAAAGAACTCAATGGAAGGGAAACTTAATGGGACCTCATTAGATTGTTATAACATTTTTTCTGCACCGTGCTATTAGCTCTTTAAAATAGATTATTGGATAGAACACACTTTGCAGATTTAAATTACTTGTGTCTCTTGCCTTAAGTGAGTTATTTCTTTTGCCTTTCACTCATCTGGGGTTTTCAGACTAAATTGGTCAGATTTTTTTTCCACTTCCAGATACTCGCAAAAAGCCAGCACTATTGGGTTGCTAGATCTCTAGTGACACTGCTCAATCCTAAACAGAAAAATCTTCTTAATTGGTGGATCCTAAGTTTGGAATATTTCACCATAAATTTAAACAATGAAGGATTGTTTTAAGCAGGTTTTACATGAGCAGCATAACAATAACAAGATTGGTACTCGTTTTGTTTTTCCTCCTCCCTTTGCCACTGTAGTGAAGTTAGAAAGGCTCAAAAATCAGCCTAGTCCCAGAGATGAATTTACAACGGAAACATTCCCTAACTTTGCGTGCGCTTAGATTTGTGCTACTACAAGGACAGAAAGACAGAATGGGGTATTGGTTATTTCGGATTTTATCTTGGATTTCTGGTTTTATTACTTTGCTTCCAGCCAAGCTCTAAAATTCACCCTTGTAGCTTTGTTACAAAAGCTTTGGCACTGAGCTTGGAGCCGAGAATGGAGTGAGTTCTTCTTTCACATGAAAAGCCAGTTTCTCTTGAAAAGCCAGTTTTTCTTTCACATGTTCCAGTGATAGCTCAAAGATACAATCAATGAAAATGTGAAAATAGGTAGAATAAGGAATAGGGGACCTAAGAGCTGGGAAGTCCCATGTGGTTGCTTTTCCTGAAAGCTTTCTGCTTGTTTTGATGCTCTTCCAAATACTTAATTATCTGCACTGAAAATAAAAAACAAAAAAAAACCAACAATAAAGGCAGCTGCTGCTTCACAGCTCATGGCATCTTCTGTTCAGCATCCTGTGTCCACACTTTCCCAAAGCAGATCAAGACCACATGTGGAAGAACTAAAAGCACTTTCTTTCCCACCAGTATCTCCTGCCCTTCACAATACCATGCAAGTAAATTTCCCTTTGGGAAGAGTGATTTCATGTTGTATAAACTTCTCAAGCCAGTTTACTACTATTCTGTTCATTCAGTTTGAAACACTGCCCAACTTTCTGCTAGGCACAAGAAGTTCAGGCACTGCATTTCCCTTTGCTTCTGCCTCACTGCTGGCCCAACATACTGAGAACTCACCATTACACCACAGTGCTATCTGATGTGCTCCGCGTTTCACTA
The DNA here is from genome assembly GCA_013396635.1 of Penelope pileata. NCBI lineage: Eukaryota > Metazoa > Chordata > Aves > Galliformes > Cracidae > Penelope > Penelope pileata. Next base: position 643,591 of record WBMW01005741.1, on the reverse strand, counting down.
ACCCTGGGGTCTGATTGCTTCTCACTGCTCACTTACACACCCAGGCACAAATGAGCACCTACACGTAGAGCTCAAAAACACTATGGTTGTGAAGGGAGGCATTCTGCAGAAGAAGTCTGCAGGACTCTTTCCATGCCCACCTGTCCAAGCCGCTACTTCATCACAGCTACCTTTTCATACTCATCCCCTGCTTGGAACTCAAGACTTGTCCTAACGCTAAAATGAAAGTTTGTAATGTAACACATCAACTGACTGCTGCCTTGCAACTCAGGTGTAGACACTGGTAGACATTGCCCAATTTGGTATCAAGTCAATATTTGCCACTTTCCGGTCCTACTTGAAGATGACACCTCCTTGCTCAGGGCCCAAGTTCAGTCAAGGCTACACCTAGGCTAGATTCCCATTTTCTACCCTAAACTCTAATTAAGTATTTGTTTCATTTTGCCCAACACATGAAAACACCGATGTGTAAAAACTATCCAAATGTTTAGTGACCAGCACAAATCTTGGTGGTTTACCACATTCTCATCTTTAGTTGTTGGGTAGGTTTGACCTAATATCTACAGATGTATTCACTGACTCAGAGACAAACTGATAGCTGTTTACATTTCTTCTCCTGTTTTTGAGTGTTAAATACCTACAAGGACATTGGAAAAAAGGGATTAAACCAGGTAACAGAAAGGATACAGGGTGAGGTACATAAGGATGGGATGGCCACACAGAGGCAGCTGTCCCTCAGGACAACTTTCTCACAGAGGTATGCAAGAGGCATCAGAAACATCTCACTGGGCACCCACCCTACACCAGTTGCAGCCAAAAAGAATGATCCTGTATTTAGAAGTGGAAGAGTGTGTCATAGAACCTGGTGGCCTTCTATGATGTCACAACTGGCTGGATAGACGGAGGATTTGGTCTTCCTTGACTCCAGCAAGGCATTTGATGCTGAGAAAAGTGCAGGACAGACGAGTGGATGGTGAGGTGGGCTGGGAACTGGCTGACTGGCCGAGCTCAGAGAGCTGTGACCAGCAGCGCAGAGGCCGGTTGGAGGCTGTAACTAGCGGTGTTCCCCAGGGGTCGGTGCTGGGCCCGGTCTTGTTCAGCATCTTCATCAGTGACCTGGACGAGGGGATAGTGTCCACCCTCAGCAAGTTTGCTGATGGTACAAAGCTGGGAGGAGTGGCTGATGTGCCAGAAGGCTGTGCTGCCATTCAGCGAGACCTGGACAGGCTGGAGAGTTGGGCAGGAAGAAAGCAGATGAGGTTTAACAAAAGCAAGTGTAGAGTCTTGCACCTGGGGAGGAATAACTGCATGCATCAGGACAGGTTGGGGGCTGACCTGCTGGAAAGGAGCTCTGCAGAGAAGGACCTGGGGCTCCTGGTGGCCAGCAGGTTGGCCATGAGCCAGCAGTGTGCCCTGGTGGCCAAGAAGGCCAATGGTGTCCTGGGGTGCATTCAAAAGAGCGTGGCCAGCAGGTGGAGGGAGGTGATCCTCCCCCTCTCCTCTGCCCTGGTCAGGCCTCACCTGGAGTCCTGTGTCCAGTGCTGGGCTCCCAAGTACAGAAAGGACAGGGATCTCCTGGAAAGAGTCCAGCGGAGGGCCACAAAGATGATGAAGGGCCTGGAGCATCTCCCTTGTGAGGAGAGGCTGAGTGACCTGGGTCTGTGCAGCCTGGAGAAGACTGAGAGGGGATCTTATCAGTGTCTATAAATATCTGAAGTGTGGAAGGCAAAGGGATGAGGCCAGACTCTTCTCAGTGGTGTACAGGGACAGGACAAGGGGCAATGGCCACAAACTGGAGCGCAGGAAGTTCTGCACCAACATGTGTAAGAACTTCTTCACGGTGCGGGTGACGGAGCACTGGCACAGGCTGCCCAGGGAGGCTGTGGAGTCTCCTTCTCTGGAGATATTCAAGACCCGTCTGGACGCCCACCTGTGTGACCTGCTGTAGGGAGCTGCTTTGGCAGGGGGGTTGGACTTGATGATCTCTAGAGGTCCCTTCCAACCCCTGCAATTCTGTGATTCTGTAGGTTGGAAGGGACGTTAAATCCCATCCAGTTCTGACCCCCCTACCACGGGCAGGGCTGCCACCCACCAGATCAGACTGCCCAGCGCCCCATCCAGCCTGGCCTTGAGCACCTCCAGGGATGGGGCACCCACAGCTCTCTGGGCAGCTTGTGCCAGTGCCTCACCACTCTGAGTAAAGAATTTCTTCCTCACATCTAACCTAAATCTCCCTTCTTTCAGTTTAAAGCCATTCCCTCTTGTTCTGCCTCTATTAGGCCATGTTCCACAGGAGCTACATACATCTCCCAAAAAATGGATTACTTCTGAGTCTGGAGGAAAGAGAAAGTGTCCTTTCCTGCTGAATCCTTGGCCTCCTCATGAAGGAGAGCGCTCATCCTTTTCCATGGGGTCAGGGAGAATGAGTGTCCCAGAGACCACACAACGGGCTTTTTGCTTGCCATGTTTGCAGGGACCACCTACGTACCTTGGACGGTTCCCTAGACAGCTGTGCTAAGGACAGGAGCAGCAGCCTGCCCTTGTCCTCACGCCTCTCGCTGCCACCCCCCCAGGCCCACCACACTTGCTAGGTGCCACCACTGAACATGGCACTGCCAAGGACAAGGAGCCTTGGAGCCGAGCTGCCCCAGCAGTGCCAGTCCCTCCTCCCTGCTCGACTCCCTGCATCTTTCCCGTTGATTTATGCATCTCCGCAATGTTATTTATCAACTGCTCTGTAATTAATCAGACGCAGAGCTTGGCAGCGCTAAATGAGCAGCCTGTTACCAGTGCACCCACCACCACCAGCCTCCTCCCCACCCCTCCCAGTCACCATGGTTTATCACACACCACAACGCTGGAGCCTGCATTCACTGCCTCCTCATAATAGCAGCCAGGGGGGCTTTTCAAATGATCTCATCTCACCGGGAGAGCAGGCACTCATCCTGCCAGACTGGCAGGAAGAGAGGAATTAGCATCCAGGTAAATGCCAGCTTCCTGCCAGTTATCCCACCAGCCACCTGGCTAAAGTGCTGCAGCCGCTCTGAGATTAAATATCTCGCTGTTCTTTGCTTCCCAAGCTCTTCCTGCCCCTGCCATCTCAGCCTGTAGCCTCTCCCCCTTCTGTCAGATTGCTTTCTATCATCTCCCCTTCCTGACTCTTCTCTGCTTTCCGATGCCTTTTTCACATGCTGCCTTCTTTCATTCATCTACTTTTGCTTCTGCTCTCCTTCTCCCCCCACTCCCTCCTCACATAAGCCTCAGATCAAGGATGTTGTATGCAAATACAACTGTGTTGTTTTCTAGAGCAAAGACGTAAGAGGAACCTGAGCTCCACAGTCCTTCTGCTCAAATCTATCAGAGTGCAGACCGCAGATCTTAATTTGCTAATAAAGTTTTGTCTCAGAGTCAGATTAAAAAGTAAGACTCAGGAGACTTGGGTTGTATTCCTGGGTAGGGTATGCAAGGACTGAGATGCTATTAGCAAGACATGCTGCACCTCAATTTGCCTATCATTAAAACATAGAGAACAGAGATGCCCACTGACCCAAACCAATACAATGCCCATGTTTGTAAAAGCACTCACACACTCGGGGTTAAAAGTGGAAGGCTTTAGAGAATGGCTATACATTTGAGATCTCTCACACTCTTTCCCAGTATTCAGGCCGGTATTGAAAACTCACTTTTCTGAATCAATCTGCGGGAAACAAAGTGGGGACTACAACATTAGTAAACACTGACTTCATCACCCTAGCTTTATTCCTGCTCTTTTCATGCTAAAGGTTCCCCCTGTGGGAATCGTGCCTTAAAAAGGCTTTTACAAGAGCCAGCTGGAGCCAGCAGTGCAGACACAGCACAGCCTTCACAGAGAGCCTGGGCACCAAGCATGACCCTCCCCTGACAGAGGCATCACCTCTGAGAGACATCTGGGCACCACATCTCAGCCTGCCCCGTCCTCTCACCCCAAACCATTCCCACAGACCGTTCTGCTAGCTGTCTGGCAAGCACACACTGAACACTGAATCCTCTTGGTATAAAGCACCTTCTGTGATCGAGTTGAGGAAAGGTCTGATAAACGTGTATGAAGACAACAAAAGAGAAGTGTGAACTTCATCCCAGTGCAAGATAATAACATAAAGTTCCTAGACACTCTTGCAAGAAAGCTGGAGAGCAGGTGGCAACCCTGCCCATGGCAGGGAGTTGGAACTGGATGATCTTTAAGGACCCTACCAACCCAAGCCATTCAAGGTATCCTAAAACAGCCTTGCCAATTAATACCAGCCCTCTCTGTTGGCCTGCTGCATGCAGGTAAAACCAAGCTGATGTTAGTGGGTTTTACCCATTGAGCACAACAGTAAGGAGAGGAACCAGAAGGGTGGTAAGAATTCGGTTGCATTCACTTATCAGTGCTTTTCATGCTAGAAAGCATTGCTTTTATCTTGTTCAAAAAGTGGAGGTGGAAAGTGAGAAATAAGAGAAAACAATCTGGAAAAATATAGAGATATATGTCACATATAAAGATAAGGCATAGAGTGAGAGTTTAAGAAAAAGTCTATAGGGGGGAAAATGAAGAGAGAGAAGTTGTAGGGAAAGCAATCTACTGAAAGTTGAGGTTGTAGGAAATGATACAGAGAGATGTAGAAAGCTCCGTTCAAAAAACTTTGATTTTAGCCCTCATATGTGGATGCTCAGTACAATTTTGGCTGCCAATGATGGGATGTTTTTGTTTTTTTATGGATTTCAAGCTAACAGCCCTGTACATTGCCCTTGGCTATGGGCATGGAGTACATGTAAAATGCTAGCATTGAAACTCCTTGGAACCTTCTCTCTTTCTCTGTAGGATTTCTGCTCTCTTGGGAGACTCTTGGAAAGGGTGCAAACAGCAGTTCAAAAAGCGTTTGAGAAATATAGTTGCACTTAAAAGTCTCAGGTGGAAGGAACATTATCCAAAATTGGAACTAATTATTTGGTGGATTAAGGCCACTGGCTGGGTCTGCAGAGTTAGCAGATGGACAAGAATGCGGTGGACTCCTTTTTCAGGATGGAAGGCATGGTGTGAACATCTGTCTGCTGCAAACAGGAATGAATTCCAAGTCCACATGGTCCCAAAATTCAGAGTGCAACCTCCCACTTAGATATGCTTGCAGAAATCAAAATTGCGAAGAGTGGGGGTTTCATGTGCCGAGATCAAAGGGCTGGGTTTGGCTTTGCATAAGGAACTTGGATGAGCCTTGCAGCAGTGAAAAAGGAGGACAGCTCAGAGAGAGCTATAGAAGTCCTTACTGTAAAGACATTACTTTACAAAACCTTTTGCCACTAGGTTATGAATCCTGTGCATTCTGTTGACAAATTAGAAGTGTTACCATTGCTGTCCACTGCTCTGTGGTGGTCTCTGCATGAAGTAGGTTTTGCAGCTTTTGGCCAATTCTCAGTGAGCACATTTCTATCACTAATAGCACTGGAAGCATCTATAGCTGATCCAGTTCCACCAGACTGGAGTAAAGCCAAAGTAAATTGACCCAAATGGGAGATCACCCCTGTAGGGAGACACAGGATCTGGGGCAGGTCCATCCACAGAAAAATTGGAGTATTTCAACTTATGCAACGGTTAGGACTGAATTAAATAAATAGACACACATGCTCCCTAGATGAAGTCTGCAACGTCAACTAGAAGAAGCACATTTTTTCCACCATAGCTCAGCAACCGGAACTACAAGTATTCCCAAAAGGGCCATCCTACAGCTGGCACAGGACAGATGCATGGAGGTTTGTAAAGACATGCAACAGATTATCAGTTTTCAGCACCAGGCACATAGGCTAGAGGATTGCTCCTTCTGTGTGGTTGCTGGGGTCAGCAACTGCAGAAAGATAAAATCACTGGTGCGTTCCTCAGAGCAGAGAGGGCCCAGGTCCTTGGAAAGTCCAAGGTAAGAGCAGAGGGCTTGCCAAAAAGACAGCAGGGAACTAGTGGTGATCTGATTTCCGCTAGCGGCAGACGTCCCCAGGCAGCTGCTCACATCCTGCTTCCATCTCTTTCCCTGCCACAGCCGCTTCCCCAGTGGGCCCAGGCACATCACAACTTCTTAGCAGCCCGAACGCTGCGGTGAGAAGGACTGTCTGGGAATGACAAGCGGGATTAGCCTGCTGTTATGCAGGGCGGCAGCCAGAACCAGGGCTGCTATTTACAAGGGATGCAGCTTGCAGAAAGCAAACATCTCCCTGCGGCCCATGGGGCTCTGCTCTAACTAACCTGTCGTGTGACACTGAAGGCAAATAATTAATCTGCTATCACACCACCTGTCTGCACCACCCTTTTCCCTTATCCAATATCTTCCCCACAGTCCCTCATGGACAGCATTTACAGAAAGGAGGAGTGATGTTTAGCAGTGCCACCTATTGGCATTTGCCCTGCGGGAAGAAGTTGAGAACTTAGCAATGCAATACCCCAAAACATCACTGCTTCTCCATGCAGCATTCTCCATGAGTTTGTTGTTGTTTTTTGTTTTGCTTTGTTCTCCCACTTGTAGGACCTAAGACCAACGCTGCACTCTGCCAGTGGGTATACCAACTCATGCAGAGCCATCTGAGGGCTCTTTGGTACCACCTGGCATCATCCATTTTGGACATAGCCTGCAGGTCCTCAAAAATCCGTGCAGAGCACTCCACCTAAGTTCTGGGAAACAATCTTACAGGGCACTCGAGGGACATCCATAGTGAAGTAAATTTGGGATATCTGGCACAGTTCTGTATTGAGGTCAACTTCACTTAGCTGCAGCCACGTGGGCAAAAGGTCAGCTTTCCTGCTGTGTTCTGTAACACACACAAACACAATGCAGAAAGCGTTTTTGAGTTTCCAAGTAAATCTATCTCCTGCTTCAAAGCTCAAAAGGTCAGGCTTGAGGGGGAAATAAAGGAATAAAGAGGAGGCAAGAGGAGAGGTGCTGGTCAGAAGTTGGGGCACTGACAGAGCTTTGTCAGGAGAGCTCTGAACTGGAAAACCAGGAGGGCTGCAGGGCAGGTGAGGTTTGCTGGCAAGTTTCTCCAGACAGGCAAAGCTGTTTGCACGTCCTCTGTGCGGAACGTGCTGGGCTGCAGTCACTGATGCAAGTCTCTACTTTAATAAAAATCAAAACTCTGCCCTAATAAAGCAGCTGAAAAGAAAGCCATCCCTTGTTCTTTAAAGCTGACCTTTCCCTTTCCCAGCACAGTTAGATCCCTTACAAGATCTGGTATGTTCAAGAAGAATTTTTTTAAAAACATTTTTACAAACACGTTCTGCATGACCGCTTCCACTAATCGTGCCGACAGTGGCGATCAATGCCTTTAAAGGAGATTTGTGGAAACCACAAAGAGTCAAATGCTGCCACTATGGAGATAAATGCCCCTTCAGTTCCTCAGCTGCCGCTCACCACAACACACCTCCTCAGGGGAAGGTTTTACTCCAGGCCCAGCCTATTATTCTGCTGGGGCAGAAGTTCAGGACTGGCTCTCAAGGAACCACTTCCCACCTTGCTTTATGGCCCAACAGAAAGCATCTCGCGTAGAGCACTACAGCACTCTCTAACACCACACTGGATTATTCATTCAACATCAATCCACAGGAAGCATGCACTCCGCTTCCTCCAGCACCCTGCTTTTGAAGGTCTCCCACTCTCTGTATCGACCAGGCTGAAGGCTGCTCAACTTAGCAAGAAGAAAATCTCCACTCTACTGTATAGCTAAGAAATCTGAAGAAAAATGTTCAACTTTTTGTTTTTACCTGGGCTCCAGATTCTGGTAGATTCTCCCTGATCAGAGCTTTACATTTGAACCATTTTCTCCCATCTACTTTTGTGAGCCAGTCCTGGCAGCGAGTAATCTGGACAGAGACTCCCGAGCTCAAACCAGATAACAAATTAAGCTATTCAGAATAAATGCATTACTCTGCCTACCTCCCACTATTTTAAAGGCCAGAGTTCTATAAAGTGCACCAGATGTTTTAATTAGCAAAACGCAACAGCATATTCCTGCACAGCGTGTTCCAAAAGGGATACTGAAGCGACAAAATTAAGTAAAAAAGAAAAAAAAAAACATAGAACAAATGCATGTTTCATTACACAATTACACATCTTTGACTGCTTTCCCTGCACTCTGCCCACGAGCCTCTTTCCTAGGACTCATTCCAAAATATTACTTACTTCAACTAGATTTTGTTTCGGTCTTTACTGTTCCCTGAAAACCTTTAAAAATATATTCTACTGGTGTTTCTCAACTTCCCCTACTCAATCAATCTTTGTCCCAACCCAGACCTATTCCACTTCACTTGAAGAAACTAACTCTACCTTCTGATCTATCAGACGCTCTATTACAGAGGCAGCAACTGCACATTTTGTAGTCTGTTTGAACGCACACAGCATGGAAAAAAAAAAAAATTAGTAGTCCACCTAAAATGTTCCTAAAATAGTGTTTCTTATATGGGCCACATAGAACCCATAGAGGGATGATGCAATATGATATAGTGGCAGCTCTCTTGCTTCTTAGCTGGTGAGGATCGCAGTACAAGATTTTATGTAAGAGCTATGTGTGTATGCAAGAGTATAACAAGGGGGATTTCAGGGAACAACATCAAACAAAACAAGTACAATATATAGGATTTTTTTTTGTTTGTTTTTAGTCAAGATAATGCTGCTAAGAGACTGTTTAGATATCGTACGTTGGAAAACCAAAAAAAGGCCATTATAAATGACTTTATACCTTTCTCCTACATGCCCTATTTTGCCCTTAGCACATGCTGCCACCTGCCCATCTCTGCAGGCCTGGGGATAGCTACTGAAATCCTCCCTGATGGATACAGGACAGGTGCTGTGTGCTCTCTGCTCTGGCATCTTGCAGTGCCATGCTTGGCGACAGCATTTGCACTGTCCACACTTAGCACAAGAGGGAAATCTGCATGAAGATTTTACTGAAGGTTATGAAGTTCTGTGGGGGATGGCTATCCTCAAGGCAGGAGCTGTCCCCGATACCAAGATTATATTGGCTTTTCAACCATCTGCAGAGCTCTGACCATGTTGTTCTCTTCCTTATAAAACCTTCATAGTTGAGCAGGCAGTTTTAAAAGGCTTGAACTGCCTTTGATAAAAAAGGAAAGATACAGCAAAATAATACCACCAGAAGTGCATCTGTACAGGAAGAAATACACATCCAAGAACTCATTCTCTTCAGTGATAAGAGCAGTAAGGAAATGTAAAACAAAAGCCAGCCCACAACTAAACATTTACCACTTAAAACCCTCCAGTAAAGTGGAAGATTAAGACAGACAAAGAAAACACATTGAAGTGCTGACTAATAAAATCCATTTGCCTTTTGAAAAAGCATTTTGAATAAAATCTAGTAGCCAATTATAGCATTATGTTCTTGGAAATCCAGCAGTTGTGCACTGCTGCATCTTTCCAGGAATGCAGGGGGGGACAGCCTGCATGCTTGTTCCTCTCCTTCCCCTCCTACTCTTGGCCCTTGTTTATCCTTCCCTCTATCTGCTTCAGTGGCTTATTTCTGATTTCTCCTGTCCTTTGGAGTTATCAGAAGTGAGGCACAAGATTGATTCTTCAGGTCAAGCTGTTCCTCATCAATTATAGTAAACAAACCGGGAACGTGTTTTCAAGGCAGTCAGCCTCCTTTCCCTCTCTTAGGCACACACACAGATGTCCTTCTACTTCCAAGGAAAACAGAAGCTAAAACAGGTCATCTGTTATTTTCTCTTTAAAGACAACCATGGTGACATTTCTCCAGTTTAATAACCCCTAGGGAAGGCAGCGTCTCTTGACATGAAACAGTACCAGGTATTGATACTGACAGGCAGGATTACGGATACAAAGGCTAAAGCTACCTGTTCAGAAGTTGGTTTTTTTTTTTTTTTTCATTTCAAAAGAAACAATTAGGAAAAAAATGAATGTAGCAAATTGAGGTGATTAGAACTTTTTAATCAGAAAGCCAATGGCACAGAGAACAGCTTCCAAAAGAGCAACGAGGAAATAGCAGAAAGGAGGTGGGTGCAGAATGAGGGAGAGAACAAGAAACAAAAAAGGCACTGAAGACTAACCTTCCTGTTGTTACTTTCCTTGGCTGCTTACAGCACAGCCCTCTCTCCCAGAAGCTCCAGTCACCTCTGGTGCAAGTTTTCCACAGGTAGTCCCCACCTCATGCAGCAGAGAGGCTCTCCCCTTCAGTCAGAGCCCACTTGGGAGCCCATGGCTGATTGTGGCCCTGTGGGAGCCAAAAGCAGGCCCATCCTGTACCAGCCTCCTGCCAGCAGACACATCCACCTCCAGGGAAGGCTTCTGCCTCACCTTCTCAAAAGGTCACAGTGACTTGCAATCAAATTGAGCTGTTGAGTCTCTGACACTTTCTCTGCTGCAGTACAGTAACATTATATTCTATTTCTGTGCTGCTGGTTTCTAGAGGAAACACTACTGCAAGCACTTTTTTTCTGGGTCAAGCCATCTTCTATGTACATTTTCTTTCTGACCACACGGCAAAGCCACTCCCCTAAGTGTTTAGGACAAAACACTTTGTGCAGCCCTAGGAATGCCACTGCCATCCCACATGTAGCTTTACGATCTCCCAATACAATTGTGGCAGAGCTAAAACATTAGATATTCAGCCCTAAGAAGGCTGTTAGAGGTAGTGACAAATACTTGTTTCAAAACCTAACTCACACGTGGCACCTAGACTCCTTTCTGTCAAGGTGGCAAGGAGAAGGTAGGACTGCTCCACAGCTCAATTCCATTTCGGAATAACGAAGGCCAGAGGGGAGCCAAGATCAAAATCAGGCTGAGTAGCAGTGAGCTGCAATAACACTTTAGAAGGTGCATCTTGGGACACTAAATCACTAAATCCTACCTGTATCCACCACTATCCAGGACGATCACTACAGAGCTTTCTCTAGCAGGTAGAGGCTGACTGTCATCACCATCACTGCAAGAAAGCCCTTCCCCAACACTCTTGCTCTACCCCTTTAGTCCTTCTCAGGAATTGTATGTTTTGACCCCTAGGACTACAGACTGGACTCTTGCTATGGGCTGCCTCATCTCATAGTTTCTCTGAGTTCTGCGGCAATACCTGCCTAACTGGCATACGTAGTTTCCATGACAATCAGGCATGAGAATTTGAGGGATCCTTGACAGACAATAGTGATGCTCAAATAAGCTTTGGCTGTTCTCAGAAGTACTAAATTAGCATGCTTTTGAATATAGGCCAAGAGTAGAGGAGATCCATGAGGCTTCCCAAGCTAATGGGGTTTCTCTAAATGGAGAAACTTGTTAAAAAAACAAAAAAACAAAAAAACTGCAGAGAAGCCTGCAAGAGCAAACCCTAAAACCTAAACAAGTCCTGACTCCAAACTTTTCACAACTTTTATGTTTTTTCTCCTTTTTTCCTTTCATTTAATAATATAAAAAAATTAATAAGTGGAATGTTCTAAACTAAGTTTGAAAGAAGTAATTTAATAATAAAAAAAATTTAGAGTGCCTCAAGTTAATTTAATTCAATCTGAGGCTCATGCTGCTGCCAAATTGCACATTTCAAAACTGCATAGCCAAAGAACTTTAGGTGCCCTCTGAGAATGCCTGAAGTGAAAGAAAAGGGAGAGAAAAAAAAAGACCCATGAAAGCAAATGAAGGCAAAAACCTTGTTGGGGGTTGGTAGGAAAAGAAAGGGAAGAGGAAATTTCAATTAACACGTAAGTGATTTAATGCTTAAAAACAATAGTTAGGTAAAGGTGTCATTGGCATTTATTTAATTATTTAGTACCCTTTGAAGAGAAGGGAGAGTAGGTCAGGCCAGCCGAGATGAGGAAAGCTACATGCTCATCAGTAAAGAATGACTAGCTTGGGAAATTAAAGTACAGCATAGCAATAGAGTCTCAAGGGTCAGAGCTCCAAGTGAGAGAAATCAAGACACTCCAGACTAAATTCTGCCATAAGATGTATTCAGCAAGGGTTTGCAGACTTTAGCAGGAGTCCTGTAGACATGCATCCCAGGACACATTCCATTTTGGATATGCAGCACACTTTATGGGTCTGATCCACTCCTACGCAGGCAAACCCCCTGTGGAAGCACGACTGATTGCAGTATGTTGATAACTAGCATCCAAGATAGCTAAGAAGCTATAGTGGACACATAGTAGGCAAGAAAATGTCAGAAATGTTCAGCTGTAATTCAGTGCTATAATGTCTTATGTCCTATAACAACAACGTCTGCAAATGAAGTAGTAGTAACTAACTTCAGTCTCAAAATTTTGCTTAAAAAAATATAAAAAAATTAAAAAAATAAAAATTCTTCCCCCAAAACAAGAACATAAAACAATGAGATGCATTATCAAGCCAAGATATTTTTCATTAGTCTCTGTCTATCCATAGAAGTCAATGGAGCACACTGCCACCATATTGTCCCTTCTAGTTCTCCTGCTAAAACCTGTACTCAGAAACTTGCCACAGGAGACACCGTATGGAGGTTATGAATAATGTTGCTAGCAAGCAACTTCCTCCATCTCACAATTACTGGCACAGCTAGGAGAACTACCTATCATCACCTCTCCAGCCCCTGGGCCTCTCTTGGTGTCATCCATCTGTTTACAACATGGGGTTTAGGTGTTAAGCCCTTCAGAGCAGGGAGTGCTGATTATTCTAAATCTGTGCTGACATTCCTCCGTGGGCTCAAAATTATGAAAAGGATAATGACCTGACTGCCAGTAATACTAGAGGACTAGATTTGATGACCCAAAGAGGTCCTTTTGAGCCCTGTACTCCTCACTGCTAGTGCACTTGTTCTACTACTGGTCCTAATCCTATTGTTTACTTCTTTAAACAAGTGAAGGTAAATTCTACTGGCTTGCTTGAAGTTCAAGGTTACAGCAGCTTTGATTGAAAAAGTATTACATCCTAAATAAGCAATACAGTTTTGACCAAAGGCCTTAGACTGTCTACTACAATTTCCTCTTACGAGGGATATGGGTTAAGCTGGATGTCATTGGAAAGTCAGTACTTTCAACAAGATTTTTGATAAAGCTTTATAATTAACCAATGACCTTGATGTTATCATACTAACTGGGCACATTTTCCTTTGCAACAAGCACCTAAGTTAGCATCAGAAGATCGGACAGCATTCTTTCTATGGGTATATAAAAAAATATATGAACAGAGAGAATTATAGCAGTGGTTTTATGTACATATAACAAATAAATAGAAATCTGTGTTATATATACATATACAAAAATGAGCGCTTCCCAGCTCATGGTGTTTCTCTTATTCTCACTTTTTATCTAAATGCTCTGTGTTTTGGGTCTTTCAGGGTCTACTTCTCCCATATCCTATATGCTTAATTAGAAAAGACAGTTATAAGAGATGGTGATCTGAGATCTTCAAATACACAAGCTTAGCTAGGAAACCTCTAGGTACAACAAAAAAAAAAGGGTGCAGTCTTGGTCCCAGATTCACCTAATTTTTTTTATAGTCTTTGCTTTGCACCTCCCACACTCAACAAGCTGATCACTTGATTGCAACTTACAACTGTCTCTTTCTGAACTGTAAAGAACTCGACAATTTCCAAGGACAATCCATAGTATGGCCATAGATCCAGTTCCAGTAAAATAGAACCATAATATACACACTACTATTTACTGGCTTTTCTAATATTTACTGTAGTATCCAAAAGGGCTTTACATGCATCTCTGAAGTTATCCTCTCATTTGGCATCTAGGGAACAGAAGTCCATATCCTCAAAGATAATTAGATACTTAATGATCTACGTGTCTATTTACTTTTTGAGGATCTTGGCTGCAGAGAATATTAAGCGATTTACCCAAATGTCATACAAAAGGTTGTGGTAGTGCCTTAAAAAAATAATAATAATAAAAAAAAAAACGGAACCAGAAACCAATCTCCTAAATCCATATACTTTGTCTTAACTACTATCCTTGTGAATTACACTGTTATATAATGTAATTAGGAGAAAATAGCAAGTTCTATTCTAGGAACTTCTAATCAGCGACAAGTACTGCACTCCTAACGATCTCATTAGAAAAGAAATGCATAATTGCATGGTAGCACCATCTAGCAAACTACACCTCCAGCCACAGGGGCAGCCCCTCCCCAGGCATACAGCATGACTTCGAGCAAGATCACTTCTGCGGTAGGTAACGCAGGGAACAATCACAGCAACTAAAAAGTGATAAGAAATTCGTCTGTTCTAAATATGAGGTAAAGGCTCTGAAAATAAGTGAAAGAAGGAAAAAGAAAACTTTCCTATCGATGTGATGTTTGTTGGGAGCATAAGTACTAAGCTGGTGCTTTGCTGCTATCCTTGAGTGCAACAGTTTTATAAGCAAAGCCTACTGGCGGTAGGAATAGACCTAGAGACCACAGACTTGCAGGCAGCTTGGATTTTGATCTACTCTTAGCAAATACATTCATATCCAGTCACCACTACAAACATTTTTACTTATATCTTCCTATTTGTAACTTGCACATTTTAAAGCAAGCACCTCACTGCAACACTGTAAAATCAAAGAGCCCAACCTCTCTGCCATATCTTTTTGAGTTCAGTACATCCCTAGGGTGCTTGATGCTATAGGGAACACTGTGACCCAACTCTGTCTCAGGACAAAAGAGCAGGCAGCTGGCACAAATCCCCCAAGTCAGAGCAGACATTTAGCATTACCAATAGCAGCCATTATAGACCAGAGCTGATCTGTAAAACCTGACTTAGTTGTGTAGTCCCCAGGACATGGCATGGTCTAGTTTTCAAGTTTGAAGCCATCACTGGATATTACACAGCATTTTCCTTAGAAAGTCCTGCTTGAGCAGGAAAGAGAGAGCTCCAGTGGCAAAGACCACAGCTACAGCTGCAAGGTAGTAGGAAGGTACCATGAGATCTCTACAGAACATTGTTTAGTAGCTCATGGCACATGTGGAGACAGCTTAAGGTTCTCTAAACAGGCATAGTAGCCCCTGAATGGTATTTGCAGCTTCTTCACAACTTCTGGCATCGGTAAGCTCCTACTTGAGTGTGCCACTCTGTAAAATGGGAATTTTACAGCTCCACAGGGAAGATCTGAAAGAGTAGAAGCACCAAAGCGAGGGGTTAGGCATCTAAAACCTTTATTGATCTGGGTCTAAGCACACTGTGTTATTGGACTCCATGTTAGGCCATATCTGGGACCTCAAAAAAGCAGCAGTAAGAGGCAACAACAGGATTGAACTCTGAAGTAAGGAAAGAATGTAAGAAAAATCAGGAACCGAAACGCTTTAACCTATGAAGGCAAGGACAAGAAGCAGTTAAGAGGGGATTTTGCTTAAGCACAGAGAAGAAAATCTTCAGAGATACAAATCACGACTGCTGATGATTCTGTTTTCCTCCTGACACAGATAATGGGATAAGTGGGCATGCATGGAAATCACAGAAAGGAGAATTTCTGAGGAGATGAAAGCCTTTCACAAAGCCAGCTCCATTATAACATTCTTTGCTGTGCCTCCTGCTGGGAAAGGCTGGGAGTACAGCTACCTTCAGCTCCTCCAAAGCCTGAAAGAGCTGCTGGGAGCTCTCCTATGCCCAAGAATGAGATCTAAGCCCAGATCCAATTGCCCATGCAAGCTGCTGGGCCTGGAGTAGCTGGGAGCTGTCCCATTGTTGCTTCTCTCACTTCATTTCCTAATGCACTCTTCACAGGGAGAGGCAGGGACTAGAATAACTGGGAGGTCTCACCCTGCTTCCTCCTGTACCACTGCCTGGGATGCTTGGGTCCTGAGGTAGGAGCGTGCTGGACGGACACCACCTCTGCCTCTGATGCCTCATGGGAGCTGCTGAGGCTGGAACAAGGTATGAGAGAGACTCTCTTGTGTACTGCTCCTCACACAGGAAAAGCATAGACTGAATTAAGCATGCTCCGGTACTGGGCAAGCCAGTGTCAGAGCTCATTCACTGATGTGCAAAACTTAAATATCTGTGAGGCTTCTCCCCACCTTTTTTTTTTTTTTTTTTCTCCCAAATTCTCCCCACCCCCAGTCACTCTCCCTCTTTTTTGGATGTTGCCATGGAAACTGCATCTGGTCTCCATTCCCTCTGTTTCCGTCATGTCCCTGCTCAGCGCCAGCAGAAAGGCATTGATCAGCGATGCAACGAGCCAGCCCCTCAGGAGGCAGGCAGGTTGCAGCACGGCCTACGTAACCCTTGGGCTGCCCAGCACAGCCAAATTCCTCACAGGAAGGGCCAACATCGCTGTTCTTCAGGCAAGTTTAATTAAATATAAGGTGGGATCAGGGCCTTTAAATCACAGTGCTTCAGAGGGTCAACTGAAACGTCCCCATGTTCATGCACCTCCAGTCTTTATGTAGGCCTGTCAAGAGATGCTGGGGTTACTCCACATGTCCCCATACACACTGAAGTCTACAAACAGCTGCCTATAGAGAACCCTATGAGTCACTGATGTGCTATTTCTATTTGAAAGGTAACCTGTATCCCACCACCCACTCTGTCCCCCTCTAGAGCACTGATGCTGTAGAGGGACAGGAGGAACCTCTTTTTTGGGCCTTGTGTTAGACCACATACACAAGATTACCAATACACCTGCACGCCTCTCTTTCAGGCTCTACTGCTGCTGACCCATTTCTCATCACCTACTCTCCTGGAAGGAAGCATGAGTGGAGTAAGCAAGCAAAACCAGAAACAGCTGTGCCAACACATGAAATCGGTGGAACAACATTTCCATTACAAGGGAAAAGAAAGATTTCAGATGGCAAGCAACAATGACAACAAAAAGCCAAAAAAACGGACGGCATGTCAGTAGAGAAAAAGCAATCTCTAAGGAAGGAAGGATGAAAAAATGTTGAAATGGGGCCAAGAGAAAGACTGGCCTGCTTTTTTAATTTCAAGCTTGTTGCTAGCTGAATCCCTTTCCTGCAGCCTCCTCCCACCACCTCCCCGAAGGGTACCGTTGCCTACTAACACACTGATGTGCCAAGGAGCCCTCTGACAGCTCTCTATTAATTAACTTCATGCCGATACAAATTTTATTTAAAGTTAAAAAAATCCAATTCACATTGATCCACCTTCATTGCTCCATCTGGCTGCCAATCAATGGCTGCTCGGCTTTACCTGACGGGGGAATAGATCTCACAGCTCCACGCAGAAGGCAGCACTTGGCAAGCGGGAAACGAAGATGCTGCCTTTGGGCCTCTCCCCTATCCTACACCCATTCTGGAAGGAGCTATATCTCTGCCCCTTTTCTGATTTTTTTCTAGGTCCTCTGATTTCTCTGCAGACCTCCCACTCCTGATTGCGCTCTTTGTTCCAATTACCCAGTGTCACACTGTCCCACCATAGGAAGGGGCACCTCTCACCTAGAAGACTAGGTTTAATGCTCATACAATGCACAGTGCTCGGTAGAGACAAGCCAAGGATTAATTGCACCCCCCCCACACCCAAATTTCTGATGAGATTTGCTGGATTTCTCAATGGCAATTGTCATTTCATTCTCAGAAGGAAAAGCTTTGTCTCTTCTCCTCCCCTCTGCCCCAAGAATCGATACTGCTTCTACAGAGAACAGCCTTTCCCAAACAATGCTTAGTCCCTTAGGCCTTGTCTATACTAAAAAGCCTGGTAAGTATTTATTTTTTTTCCTGCTTGGTAAGTAGAAAATAAGATGCTAGAGAGGTGACATAACACACACATCATTACCTAGGGATCAGATAGATTGGTCTCATGCTGTCTACACCGTGGCTTTTACTTTCAAAATTACTGGCTATTTACAGTCAGGGCAAATGGTCTAGCTCTGGTTGGGTTTGGCTAATGCTGACCTCAAGGTGGCCTTTCTCCTAATGCTTCAAGTCATTTTATTCATCCGTGGCCTAGGAGGAAGTTAAAGATATGCTGCCTTGTACATTTACACTATGAGAAAGGCCATTTTATAATCAGTTTTAGTTAATGCACTCTTTCTAAATGCCTCCTCCCAAAATAATCATATTCCTCTACTACAGATAAAGCGTTCAGCTTGACAGTATGGCACTGAGAGGGCTCAATGAGAGGGCTCAACAAGCTTATTGCGTTACTGAATAGCTAAAACCACATGGCTCAGGAGTTTCCCAGTTAGCAAACATGGGAAGTACTGAAACAGAGACAGTCAGCAAGTATACCTAGCTCTAGACATCATGGGAAAGATGAAGGGAGGAAGATACTGTTTGCCATTGAAAAGCCATCTTGGAGCCATCATTCAAATTCCACCATTGATCTATCTGGTGACATGCCAGACTCTGATGGAGTCGTGCCCTTTCAGCTGAACAACTAATCCTCCTGGCCTGAGAAGTCATGCACACAGGGTTTCTTTTGGGGAACACACTCATCCATTCCAGCACTGATGAAGGTTAGGGTAGTAAGCTCTTGCTGTTCTCGACAGCATATGTCTTTCTCACCTACCGGGCCAAGGCAACTGCACGTGTGTTCATGCTAAGCAGGACACGCAATCTATGGGCTTAATGTCTTACTGTGAACAAATCTTCACGTGCACCCCCACACGTATTTCACTGTCTTAAAAGACAATAATGTGCTGGCTTACATATAACAGCTTCCAGTTGTGGGTGAGCAGCAAAAGGAAGAATAAATCCTCCACACTTGCAGAAGCAAAACTATATGACCCAGGCAAATATGTCAGACTGTTTCCTTAATTTAGGTAGTGTTTATATGCTGGGAGCACACTGGTGGGTATGCCTATAAACTTAATATAACATGCGACAGAGAAGGCTGGATGCCTCTGATTTGGCAGTCTAAGTGCTTGTTAGATGTTGTAACAGCATACTTGGCCTGTGTGTCTTCACCCCAAATACTTGCAGTCAATAAGCCTGAGTAAATGCAATACTGGCTTCAACCACAGATGAGCGGGTGAGCAGGCAGTAGAAGGGGAGAGCAGAACAAGTTAGGCTTGTTACATCTTTAGTTGACGGTGAAAAAAAAAGGTTACCAACTTGATTTTCTTGTCTGCTCACAAATGCTTTGGACTAATTTTAGCAACACAGAATCCTTCCATTGCAAGTAAAGCTGTTCAGATGCTTGTGGCCTATTTCCTGACAGAAGATACCAGAATCTTCATCAGCCAGCCTGTGCTCTTCTACTTTTCTAGAAGAGGAAGCCACTAGATATGGTGAATCCAAGCTTAGTTCAGAAGTGGGTTCTGAGAGTACAGGATGGGCCATGTGGGAAACTTTGTGATTGATAACTCTGAAGCAGGCTGGAATTTGGAGCAAGAAAAGGTTTAGAAGCAGCTCCAGAAAAGATTCTGGAGGAAGAAAAAAGGGCTTTGCAGCAGGGGCTACCGGAAAACTCTAGTGGGTTCTCAGATAAACAGATGGGCCCACACCTAGACCATGTAGGCATCTGTCTTTTTCTCTGCTTGGCAGTGCAAACACTAAGTTTGTTTTGAGGCCTTGATCCAGTCACAGCTAGCCACTGGGTTGCAGGCTTACCCTGCTTGGTGAAGATATCTTGAATATCTAAGGTCAGCATCGTCTCAAGTTTCATCTGTTCTCAACTCACCTCACCGTCCACTCATCTGTCCCGCGCTTTCTGAGCTTCATTATCAGGACGTTGTGGGAGACAGTATCAAACACCTTGCCGCAGTCAAGGTAGACAACATCCACTCCTCGCCCTCCATCTACCCAGCCAGTTATGACATCACAGAAGGCTACCTCCAAGGCCTTTCTGCTGACCCCTTTTCCCTTTGGTTTTTGTTCTCTGTCCATTTTCACAGAGTCTATTTTCACCCCATCTCATCCTGCAAGGGCAGAGCCACACCATCTATGCAGAACTAGAAAAGAAATATCCACAAGTTCCTGAACTTGCTCATTGGAATCAACAAGCCACAGCAAAGCAAACAGCCCTGGCCCTCACAAACCTGGCTTCAGGCGATGGTGCAAAAGCACTTAAGTTGGTATTAAACCATCTCAGGCTTTTGAAGCCCACTGGCAGAAAGGAAAGAGTTGAAATGAAAACAAAAACAAAAAATAAAAAGGAAAGGAATGAGGTAAGAAAGTAAAAAAACAAAATCCCAGACCCCACAAGTAAGCTAAAGAAATAATGGTCAGAGGGACAACTTGGCTATGTCTTTGGTATTTGCTTTGATCATCATCATTCTCTGCAGGGCCTGTAAAAGAATAGCCTCTACTCATCTTCCTGCTCCAGCTCCATCTTGTCTTCTTCCCCCGTTCCCTCAGCTGGGTGGAGCACCATATCTCCCTGCCTTCAGCATTACCTTTCAAGGACACCATTTTCACCCTTTTCTCCTTTTTTCCAACAGCTCTTAGCCCCCTTAACTTCATTCTTGTCTCAGGCCAGATATAAAAAAAGCAGGTCTGAAATCAGCTCTTATTCAATCCTGAATTGCTGACCCTTGGGGGCAGGGACTGCTGTATGCACTTAAAGTGTCCTGATCACCACTTAAGACCCTTTGATATTGCTACAGGAACCACATATAAAGTCAGAAGGGGTCATGTGGGCTAATACAACCTTCAGGATAACATGAGCTGCAAAGCAACTCAGCAATTTCAGCACTTGGTGAAGAAAGTTTTTTGCATTACATCATCTCTTAGAAAGGTACCCAGTTTTGACTAAAAAACTCCAGCTGAGGGATTGTCTACCATAAACCTAGCCAGACCAGCTGGTATCATTCTTTTTAATTTCTGCCTCATTTTCAGTACACATTCTCCTTCCTTCAGCTTCTGATTGGTACGTACCACTATGCTTATGCCTAAAATCATCATATTGTCAGATCTTGTCAAAACCTCTCTTTCTCTTCAGGAAAAGATTCACAAGTTCACAGTTCTTGCCAGGAAAGAAACATGCCCAGATGAAAGGCTTTCCTGTGAAACAAAATACTGGGGAAAACATTTTGTTTAGGGGGTGTGAGATTTTTTCATTTCAATGAGGCTCAAGTGCCTTGCTTTGAAAAGGACAAAGAGTTTCTGCTGTTACTACTTGGACTTCGTTTGAAATGCAGAGGTTCAGACTGGACATGTAGAAAGATGTCTTTACTGGGGAGGGTGGTACAGCACTGCAGCAGGTACCCAGGAAGACTGTAGCACCTGGAACCTTGTCAAGACTCTATCAGACGGAGCCACACTGACCTGAATTGATGCTGGCGGCTTTCATATTTGAAGAGAAGGCTTCATTCATGACCTTCAGCGGTTCCTTCCAACCAGCATGTCTACAGTGCTGTCCAAACAAAGTACTCCAGCCTACCTGAAACTAAATATTTCACTTGGTCTTTTCAACAAACTGCTATCTTATCAGGCAACTGGTGCTTTCTGAGGGAAATCTTGGACAGTGTTTCATCAGGAGTTATTAATTTGATCTTGCTTTCAACCCTTGAGCTTTCCTTTGTGCAGGAGAAGCATAGTTAATCTCTCTTAGCGTTTGCTTCCTCGCCCACATCTGCCAGGGATGAGTGGACAGGCAGCAGCAGCAGCTCTCTTATCTGTGTGGGGTTGGAGAGTATTTTAGCAGGAGAAAAATACAATGGCACACGTCACCTTGTGAGAGCAGTAGAAGAGCTCATCTTCAGAAGAATATATTAAAGTACTTCAGAGCAGAGCAGTCTCTATACCACAACCAATTCCCAAGCTGCAGTGTCTCTTTTTCCAGGAACTGTTTGGGAAATCAACATTTTCTTTCACAAAATTTCAGCTGAAAAATCTTTTGAGATCATCTTTCCTGTCAAGAAGCTGTCAGTTTTCCCACTAAAGTTTGGAACAGGTTCAAAGTGACAATTTTTCTTCTATTTTGCTTTAAAATGTCA
>WBMW01005741.1:363034-621757 GCA_013396635.1 Penelope pileata | reverse complement strand
TTTTTAAAATAGTTTTTTCTTTTTTTTTTTTTTTTTTTTTTTTTTGGAATGGAATAAAAGCATACGTGACAAAGTGACATTTCCACTTGAGCTATCATTTTGTTTCTCCTTTTTTTAAGCCAAGAAACAGAAATGGAATATTTTCAGTCAAAACGTTGATTTTTGAACTAAAATGTTTGTTTCAAATTTCCCCTTGGAAAACTCTTTTCTTTTTCTTTCGTCTTCTCCCCACCAGAAGTGACATAATTCTCTCTCTCAGAAAAGTTCAATTCCAAGACACTTGCATTTCTTTTCCTTTATAAAAACACTCTCAACACATGAAAGCTTCAACCTATACGAATTCATTTCTCTGCCTTAGCAGTTAGCTAGCCAGATATAGGCTCCAGTGAGAGGAAGAGAACTGGAAAAATCCTGTGTCAAGGCTTTGTATAAAGGGGGGAGGTGCAGTCTCTCCCCAGCTGACAACCCACTGCCTATGAGCACACTTTACTTCTGCCATCATGTGAGAGGGAGGGTGCAGAATCTATTGGGAGTGTCACTAAATGCATTCAAGTTGGTTTCCACCAAGGTTGAGAAAAAAATTCTTCTCCCTGATGAAGAGTTCTAATTTAAACACACAGAAATTTGAGTCCTAATCACTGTATATATAACCATGCTTTCATAAACAAATGAAATATGGCATAGTGAGATACCCTGCCAAATAAGTCTGCCCTTCTCTTTCCTGTCTCAAACCTGCTAGCTATCAAATTCTGTACTGCGATCCACTGCCCCAATCCATTTTCAACATGGGGTGGGGGGAAGTCCTATCTGGTCAAGAACAAAGATCCATACCCCAACTTAACACGCTTTACTCAGTGCCATGCCTACAGCAACGTTACTGTCTCTGACCAAGTTTTCTGTTTCAGGACTTCAGGAAATAGCTAACTTTCAAATTTCTTAGGGATGTTCACTCCGCTGCACTCCTTCTTTATATTAAATATACACAGTGATGATAATGTGGCTAGAAATATTTGCCAGCAAGTTATCGAGTGGGTGGAGAGGAGGCTTTTGCTGAATTATTGCTAGACTATTTAATTTTTACTCTATATACATACACTTTTCCCTGCCTGTGCACACTGCTTTGTTGCTCCAGGCTTCGCACCTTACTTAGAACTGTCCTTGTCAAGCAGAGTTTTCTAGGTCATTTTTCCTGCTCAGTGTGCCTCAGTGTTTGGGTTCATGAAGTGCTGTCTCTTGAAGGACAGTTCCAAAACCCCTGACTGCCACATCCACCCTCCCAATAGCAGGTCTTTTCTTCTCCATCTACACTGAGGAAAGCTGATCAATCCTTAGTTTCCTTTCCTCAGGAGGTACATGGAGACAGTGTGTAGTAAATCAAGCACTAATACTTCTGTTAAGAGAACTTTACTGGAGGTATATCTTGCATAGCAACGTAGCTAAACGTTTAAAGTATTAGAAAGTGCCCACTGTCATGTCCTCAGGAGCCTCAAGGCTGCCCAATGGTTCAAGCAAGTTGGCAGCTTTGCCATCGCTATTTGCATCACGCCTTAACTTTCGTGTTTTTAAAGTTTCCTACATTAAAAGCAGTATCTGTGATGCTGAACTGAAACCTACAGAAGGGCAAAGCCAGAGGCATTTTCTCCTCTAACCTTGTGCTTGTGCACCCAGAAAGCCAGTTTAACAAGGGGAGAGGTTAGAGCTGTTGGCCACTTGGTCTACTGCAGTGCCTAACCCTTTTTCTCTAGTTTAGCATCAACTTCTTTCTAAATCTCATTTCCTTCCCATCAGTCAGCTCGATCCTCCTGTCCATAACACAGAACCTGGCTGAAAGGAGAGACAGCTTCATTAAGTGCTAGAGACAGTTATGCATGAAATCTAAATTTGGAGTTTCGGCCCTCACGCCTGAAGGAAGCATAGCACTATGCTCACGGAGAAAATTGAACACACAAGCCAGATAACACCAAGTATGGGATTAGCAGTCTCTGTACTTGTGTTCTCCTCTAAACAAGAGAGGAGTGTACCTCCTGCTGATGTCAACACAGAATATATTGTACCCCATGGAAGGTACCCTGCAGAGAGTGAAGTCACTTCCAGCACCTTCTTCATAAACTGAGAAGCCAATGTGTTTGGAATCTACCCCAGATGTTACAAACAACCACCACAATCACCACCATCCCTAACTGAACGCAGCCCAACCGCTCAGCTCAAACAAGAAGAAGGTCTGGAGCATCTTGAAGAGTGCTGTGTTAGACAGTGAGTTGCAGTGATATCTGGAGAGAAACAACTGCCCTCAACAAGCACTGTATGTGGTTTTAAATATGAAAGCGTTACCAGGCACAGCTGTGACATATTTAGAAAAATTTTGAACTTATCCTTCAACCACTTCCCAGTGCACCAGGGATAGAACAGTCTCAGGAAGTCCTCTCTTGTGTTTCAGAGCCATCTCCCGAAGTTCATGCCAGGTAAGCACGCCTCTGCTTTGAGAAGGGGTCAACAAACAGCATTTCAAGAAGTGACAGCTCTGAAGTTTTCAGGGCTAGATGTGAATGGAAACTGTACCAGAGCCACAATGGAAAACACTCCCCAGTTATGGGTTAAATTCTGTGGTAGAGCAGTATGTAAGTTCTGAAGACGTGGGGTGAGTGATGTCCACCACTTCACAGTTATCTCACATGCCTACGCACACACAAGCACCCTGTTGCAAATAAATGCATAGATCATACTTGCATGATGTTTACACAGCACTGATAGCTGGGCAAACCATCTACTCATTTACAACAGCTCCCCCCGACAATGGGGACTCAGAGCTACTCAAGCCCAAGGTGAGTGTCTGGTATTCAGGTTAAATGACACCACTGATATACAACATTGGTCCTGCTGAGCTCAATAGGCATTTGTATTTCTATCGAGCTGCGTTATGCTATTGAGAGCCAAAAAAGCACCACCAACAAAAACACATGTGAGCCAAAAGTCCACAGCATATGCATAAAAACGTGGTCTGAGAAACCTCTCCATCTCCAAAGTGGGGTGAAAATCTGCCTAATCAGAGTAGTATTCATAGACTTTTCCCTTACATTCCCAACAAAACAAATAAATATACAGCAAGGTAACCCTTCGGAAGGTACCTACACTTAGAGGTTAGACTGAACCAAATTGAACTGGTTTAGCAGTGCACATCCTTCAAGGTAACCCCGTACAGGGGTTGCACAGGATGCAGCAGTGGTAAGAGCATGCTACGGGTCATGAGTATAGCAGCAGAGCTATTAGGACACTGCAACACTAACAGAACACTAGCATATATTAGTATAAGAGGGATTCTGTGCCATATTCACAAGCCAGATGGATGGAGATCATTGCAGTGCCAAGTCATGGTGGAAGAGAGCAGAGTAAGCAAAAGCCACTCAGACCTCCCAAGCCAAAGGGCACCCACAAGAGGAAAGGGATGTAGATCAAAAAATGGTGGAGAGCTGTATTTTTCAAATCTGGGGAAGGACACGCTATTGCAAATAATTTTGCTACATATCTATTGAACCCAGATCAGCTACTACTAGAGTACAGACTAGCAGAGGGAGGGAAAAAGAACATGAGCCCCAGCACATTAACTTGGAAGTCAGTAGTAGCAGGAGAACACTACATGGGATCCACTGCAATACCTGGGAGTGGAATACTCTCCCAAAATATGAGATTGATAGAAAAGTTATTACAAAAGATGTAATACACAAAGCTCCAACAGTTTGTCTGCAGCGGATTCAGACCAAAAACACAGATCTGAGGCAGTTGGCTATCCATTTTTTTCAGGCCGTAGACATAGTCAGAAGTCCAGGCTCATTCATGTACATGCTCAGGTCCATGCTCAGTCATGTACACCGAGTACATGACTCAGTACACTAGAAGCACGGTTTACAGTCAGCATCAGTTCTACTCCATCTCACTTCCCCTATCTGCATTGTTTGAGCAGCCATTGCTACATAACTTTATGTGGAACAAATCTATTTAGTTTAGTTAAAAAAAAAAAAAAATTCTGCATGTGAAGGTGGGATCTATACCGGTATTTCACTTCCTCAGCTCTTGCAGACAGATTAATCCACCAACTCTTGCATGCCCAAAGTACAGCTTGTGTCATTGTCCCTTTCTCTCTGCTCTCATCTGGCTGGCCTTAGTCTGTCTTTGCAGCGAATCATTCCAACTTCACTTCTGTTCTGTAACCACCACCCCAAATAGAGTTGGCTGAGGTCTGTGGACTGGTGCAAGCAGGACAAGAGAAGCCACCCCGCTGTGCTACATTCTGAATTGTGCTGCTGGGGGGCTGCCATACCACAAAAAAACACCACCTACGCTGTCACTCCATTTCACTAGGTCGTCATCTCCCTCTGTCACATTTCTTGATTGGTGCCAATCTCTTGGTGTTGGGAAAGATCTGTATGTGCAATTTTGCTGACTATGTTACAGTCAAGTTGTCTGAGGTCGTATTTCTGGTGCAGAGACAGCTCTAGGGCTTACACTGATCTGCTCCTCACTCTAGGCAAGGCAAAATATAATGAGCACAAAGTAGACAGGAGGCTGTTGGACACATGGGAAGCAAACCAGAAAAGTGAAGGACCACAGACTGTGGTAGCAGCTCAGTGGCACCTTACCAGGTCTCCAAGTCTAGCCTGGATTCAGGAGACACCGAAAGAACGGCTCAGCACGTGACTGGCCTCTACCCTCAATTCTTTCATTTTCTCTAGGTGCACAATTGAAGTAGCAGGGTAGGAAGTCGGGCTGATCATTAGAAAGCACTTTTAATCAGACCTTCACAAAGATCACAAAGTCATCAGCTCATGGTGACGGATTGCCAGGGACTCTATGATGAATGCATTTGCAAATATTGCTGCAGAATAATTTCCTTCCGTCGCCAGAGCACTCCAAACAAATTAGATTCTCTCTAATCACATCTCCTGTCTGTGGATGAGGAAAGATGGGCCCGTCAGCACAAACACATTTAGGGGGTGGGAGGTGGAGGAGAGAGAGCGGGAGGTAAGGGGTTAGATGCAGAAGGCCCGCAGATGAGACACTGGAAAGTTGCCCAGCTTCCAGGACAGTCTCTGAGCAGTGGTGTGGATACACGGTAATCCCAAATACGTTAACAGCTCTCCCCCTGCTTGTGCACACAACGTGAATGCTACAGAATGGAGAGAGAAGAGCTGGCAATTCACCTGGAATTTTTATAACAGTGCAGAACAAGAGGAAAGAGAATAACGTCAACATCTTTTATCCCAGAGGGTGCAGCCCCACTCCTTGCTAAGGTTGCACAGATGAGATGAAAGCAGCTTCTGTGACGAGGAAAACATTGCACTGCTTCCCGCGCTGTCTTCCTCATGCCCTACCCCTCGCTGGGATACTTGAATTAGTGAAGCAGAAGGAACAGCTTCCCAGATAATCCAGTGCAGGTGACTCACAGGATGCAGTGCTGGGATGGTGGAACAGTTGGGAATTGTTAATTAGTGCCAGGTGGCCATTATGCCATGCTAGAGGCATTCAACAAAGCCAGTAGCTCTTCTAATTCACACTAAGACTAAGCATATTTGGTTTAAGGCTCTTTGAAATCAGAGACACAACAGGCTTTAAATTTAAAGGCAAACAAAGGGTGAATAGCACCTTGCATTTCTAAAAATGGAAAATACTACACCAGCAAGGATGACCTGAGTAAGATATCTGAAGGCTACTTACTCTTCTCTACACCACACTTAGAATAAACGTTGGAAGTTAGCCAGGAAGATTATTGCAAAGTAGCACGCTCATACCAATGTCACGTCCATCATCCGCAATTTTCCTGAATGCATTAATTAACCTAACAGTAGCTTGCTTTTTGCTTGCCTGAAAAAATCAAGCATCATTGCTTAGTGACCGACCTGGCAAATCACAGGGTATTACTTCTGTTGCAGGACGGGACGAATGCGACCCATGGAGTTTGGTTTGTGTTGCAGCAAGCTCATCTAGCTATCCTCCAGCATTGGCTTGAAATCCATAGTGCCCATTTTTGCTAGGAGACTGGGGGATTGCTGATGTTCTCAGCAATCAGACCTTGCTGTATTTCCACACATGGGGTATAAGAGTGGAACAAGTAAGCAGAGCATAACATGATGGAGATGACAAGGATCACGGGAGTACTCTGGGAACATGGAGTAGGAATAGGGTTGGAAGGCAGAAAGAGTTAAGTGTGATACAAAGTTTGAGTAAAATATGTAAGGAAGGACTGAGAGAAACACTGCTCGCATGCCTGTGTGTTATCTGTCGAAGGACTTGCAGCTGTGCTTTATTCATTTCCCTGCTCAGAGCAGCTAGGGTAGTTTTTGGCTTCCCACTCCCGAGCCAGCACCAACTCGCTTTTCACAGTCCCATTCCTAGCAGCTCAGAAACTCTGCCAAGAGCTCACTACTGAAGGAAAAATGTAAGCCCAGTCCATGCCCCTTTTAATTAGCTTTGAGATCTGGCACTGAGCAAGCTGACAGAGAAGAGACAAAGTAAAGAAAAAGTCGTTTAAAATACGGCGCTGAGCTAGCTGCGGAATCGCGAGTAGGGCAGGAGCGGGGGGAGCGGAGGAAGGAGAGGGGAGCTGCCGTGAGAGCAATTGGCCTTGTTTGCTCTCCTGGAAGCCTCTGTGTACTTTTCCTCCAACGTGCACTGGATTTATATAGGGGGCAAACCCTTACGGGCCAGTGGCTCGGAGCAAGGCTCGGGCCAAGAAGCAGGCGGGCTGCTGCCAGGCTCCCCTCCTCCCCTCGCGCTCTCCTTCCCGCTCCCTCGCAGCAGGACCTTCTTATCAGGTATGATAAGCAGCACTCCTGAGCAAGGCTGGCAGGCTTCCAGCTCACGTTCCAGGAGCACGGCCGGGCGCTGCCGCTGTGTGAGCACACTTTAATAAAACTCTGATTTTTATCTGAACATTTTATTAATCCAGGCTCAGCCGTTTGCCAAAAAAGCCAACGCATTGAATATGCCAACGTGTGTTCTCTCCGGCTTCTAATACCGATGTATCTCTCTGCCCACAGAGCCTCCTCTGCTTCACACTGGGATGCATTTTCTATGCAGTTTCTCCTAGCTTATTGTTTGCCCCTCCACCACACAGGGGAGACAGCAGGGGCTCCCTGCACACTGGTTTGCCTTCTCTTTTGCACAGTCATTTTTGAACTTGAAGGGGAAAAATTGACTCTTTCCCTCAAAATGTTCCTTCCGCCAAAAATCACTACTTTCTCCAAACACAGAGCACATGGAAAGACACTGGACTTCCTAACATCACCTTTCCATTCTTATCCTTCTGCTGCTGCCATGCTCTCATTCATCACCGCTCACAGTGCACCCATCCCAGTCCTCTCACAGGGTGGGCTACATGTAAACATCACGTGGAGCTAGAGGTCAGTCTGCTGCAACACGGCCAGAGGAAGCGAGCAGAAAAGACAAGGAGAGGTTTGTGGCACAAGACTTAAAAGATGAGATGTTCTAAGAGCATCAGTAGTTAGTATTGGTTTTCGTGCCCTGGCTGATGCAGTGACATGATTTCCATGCCTACCTTGCTGTTCTTCCTACTCTTATTGCAGCAGTTCAAGAATGGGACTCAATGCTTTCACTGAAGACAGAACTACGCTGCTGGGCCATGATCTCACCTGACGGCATAGCCCCCTGCTATCCACAGGACGGATAATATGCAGCACAAAAGCCTTTTTTTGAGTTGTATTAGAGCACTAAGAACCTTGTAGGACTACAATAATGATCCAGTCTTTACAATTTCCAAACTGAGAACTATATTTTGGTGTTTCAGCCATGGAGAAAGTCACACATTCCTACTCCATCTTTCTATGGTCCTTTCATGGAAATTGTCCTCATTTGTCCATTGCTCTTCTATATGTCTAATACATTCCCCCACAAGCTTCAGATCAAACCCCCACCTGTATTCCAAACCCTGCTCATCTCCTGCTGCAAGTACAGTTTGTCTTCCACTTAGGCCAGGCGAAATTCTAACCTACTTCTGTACAAGCTAAGAATTTCCAGTTATTCCTTTGAGAAAAGTTTTTTTTTTTCATTATTTTTTTTTACCTCCTTTTTGTCTTTTCCCTTAAGTTTATCATCACAAGCTTTCTGACTCTTTAGGATTCTCCTTCAATCCAGTTAAGGGCCTCCTTTTCAGCTGCTGTCTCATCTGCCGTAATAAATGCTCAGGTGAAACCACAAGAAAGACTCAACAGATGACACTGCACCTTGCTAGGCATGATGATGTGAGAACTCAAAACAGCCGGCTGCTACTTCTTGAGCCACACAGCCAGAAGAATCAACTTTGAGGCAAGGACTAGGATGCACACTAGTTTTCTCCTCTGACTTATCATTTGGGCACATAAGTTTTGAAGGGAGGCATAGTTTTAATAGATTGACAACATTAAAGCTGAAATGAAAGCAGAAGGGAAGATGAAGTTCTGCCTGGCAACTGAAGAGACACTTATGAGACCAAGGTTAAGCTATTAGCTCTGCTAGAGACTTGACATGTGACATTGGTCAAATCACCATGCCTTAGCTCCTCATTGGATGCCTAAAATAATCCGGCCCTGGCTTT
The DNA here is from genome assembly GCA_013396635.1 of Penelope pileata. NCBI lineage: Eukaryota > Metazoa > Chordata > Aves > Galliformes > Cracidae > Penelope > Penelope pileata. The sequence goes on along the minus strand of WBMW01005741.1, from coordinate 613,173 downwards.
GGAAGGGATCATGAAATACTATATAGCAAATAATGATTGAAAATTAGAGTTGGTGTTCATCTAAAGGCTATGAACAACAAGTAGGTAAGGAAAACTGCTGTGGGGATAGCAGATAGAGGTGAAATAATGAGCTTAACAGTGCCATGGGAACAAGATGTCCCTAAGTCCTATTCCTATTAGGGTTTTACATAAAGTCTGTATGCTCCCTGTCTCACTCTGTTTCCTCAGGCAAAATGACAGACTAGCTGCTTATACTAGCCAATTGTTACAGTCAATTCTTTCAGCCCTAATCTTTGGGTCTGGCTTCCCCCCCCCCGCAGTCAAATTCAACTCAACAACTCCCCCCCTCCCCAAGCAATCAAACTGCATCCTACACAGCACCACGGAAAGACTCAAAGGATACTGCAGTTTGTATGCTACAGGCTTTGGGAACATAATGCTAAGTAGTATTACTGTGTAAGGGCTGGAGCTCAAACCGGATTCATTAAGATTTGTAGCCTGCATTGTCCAAAGGCAAGAGCTGCATGGCCCTAGGCTCTGGACAGCAAAGAAGATGTCTGTGTCATGCAGAATAATTTAGCTTAGGTCCTAGTAAAAGCATGAACACATTAGTGCAGCATGCTGACCATGTTACTGTGCTCTGCTTCTCTGGACAGCTAAGTAACCTGACAGGAGGTCTTTCCACACACAGTTATCCTGGTCCCAAAATAGCTGAGGTGAGCTTGCACAACACTGTAATGCACATGCAAACAGAGACAACCCTGCCCGCCTGAGCTTGCAGCCTGCCTGCCTTTCAGTCTTCCCATAATAAAGATTGTTTAGACCTACCCACACACAGGCTATTCACTTAAAAACAAAACAAAACATGGTTGTAATAACCAATTAACAGCTCCCCAGAAATTCATTTACTTCATAGCTTGATCTGTGTTAAGGATTAGGTACTCTCTTTAGTTTAGGAGAAGGATCTCCAAGTAGAGACATGAGCATCTCTCAGACATCAAAAATCTTCTGCCAAAGTGTCAGACACAGATGGTTAGACTAGATGCGGTTTGGGCTCAAATATTTCTGTACTCGTGACATTAAAGACTCAGTGCTACAGGACAGTAAAGCAGCCAGGGAAGTCCCCTCCATTGAAAGTTCAGCATTAAGAAGGTCAAAGTCTTAATGAATACAGTGTAGGGAATAAAACTGCTAATTCTGCCTCGTGAGCATGGTTTTTAAAAGGACTGGGAAAAGAACAAAGCAAACTACAACTCTTTCTTTTATAGCTATGATTCCAAGCACGGTGATCGGAGACAGCAACCTCTGACTTGAGGCAAGTGTGGGAAAAGGGTGAGGAATGAGTGACTGGGGTGAGAGTTCCTCGTGATCTTAAAACAAATAGTTTGTTCTTACTTCTGAGGACACAGTAATGAATCACCTACTCACTAAATTGTTCCCTGGTAAAGATTATTACATTGTTGTGGAGCGTGGGGCAGAATTTAGTGCCATCTGGTAGATTTACCAGCATGGGGCAAGGGCAATTGCAATTATCCTGTTTCCGCCATGCCACTAAGCTGAACACAAATTGGGAGTGGAAGACCATCTTGGTTCAGAAGAGACCAACAAAATGCTGCAGTTCTCACCTGGAGAAATAGGCTCGTCACTCCAGTAATCTCTTTGCAAAGAAAGACTTTGTCCCTGCAAATGGAGGACGTAGAACAGTGCACAGAAGGCACTCGCCCAAGTGGCTTGCCCACTGCTGTGTGATGCAGCGAGGGGTGCTCACATGTGCCCCAGCTGTGCAGATGGCAGCTGTTGTTCAAAACATCTCTCTTCTCAGGCTCATGCAATATTTGTACAGAGCAATATTATCCTAAACGTCTTCTAATTATTCCTCTGGATTAATGAAAACATGTTATATTATTGACGGGTCTTTTGCAATATTTATAAAACACGGATTGGATTAAGGAGAAATAAATAAATGCGTAGAGGATGCCTAACATGTAAATAATAAATATTCAGTCATCTATTTTTTTGCAAGTTGGTTTAAATATACTGCATTTTCAATAAATCTTTAATAACTCTGCAAATATTTATTTATTTGCTTTGAAGCATAAGGGAATTGTAAGAAAGCTCCACAGACTCCAGAAAGGGCAGGCAGATGGAGCGCGTGCCCTGCCGTGGAGCTTTCAACCATCTTCTGGCAAGGAAAGAAAATATATCCTGAACTGCATTATGATGCCTGGGAGCAAAGAAAGAGGAAAGTTTGGACTTCAGGGAATTGAATGGAGCCAGGTCCCACTTGCTTCACAACCAGCCATGCACACCAACTGTCACTGCTGCACAACACAACAGTGCCCAGCCAACAGCCACCGTGCATCACAAGACTCCTAATTATTTTATGGAGAAGCACCCAGCCTCCGCAGGATCCTCAGCCCCAGTTACCCAAACAACAAGGGTACTAGTGAGAATTTATTTGCTGGAGCTCCTGAGCTTGCACTGAGAAAGGAAGGCGAGCAGCAGTAGTTTAGTTGTGACCTACTCCCAGTTTTCATATCAGTCTTTTCTCTTGGCTAATGCAATGTTAAGAGAACTCTGTCTAAACACTCTGCCTATTGCATTAAATATCCTGGGACCAGGGGTAAGGAGCAGCTCTGCTTTCCCCAGATAGAGAAGCTGGATTCTGCTCAGTAAAGGCACCTTCTTTGACTTTGGATATTCAATATTCTATGTCCCAGGGGAACTGGCCATAAATCAGGGTGTTCAACCTCACAGAAGACATAAGATCATACAGGGATTTTAAAATTCACTACGTTATCATTGAAGTTCTGCTTTACTAGGGGCACCATAATGGTTCATCTGTTGTGACCCTGGGTAACATCACGGCAGGTTATCAAAGCACAACTCTTCTGAAATATGTTTGCATAGCACCAAACGCCTGCTAAGACAAAGGCTTTTTGTAATCACTTGATATCACGGTAAAAAAAAAGCTTTAAAATTAAGTGCCCAAAACACTGTTAACACATTTAGTTTTAATAGGATAGGATGGTCATTGCATGTTAAATAAATACTGATTGTAAAAAGCAAGTTGAGTTGCTGAGTTTTAATAGCCATGCAGTAAATAACTGTTTATGCGTCATTACGTGGATTTGGAAGCATCAGCAAATATGCTTTTAATAATCAATTGATACTTAACATATAATATCTGTCTGATTAAATCAAAGTAGATGGATGCAGTCACTGTAATTACTGCATACTGCTACAATGCCATTGGATTGGGGAAACATATTTATTGAGGTGGAAAAAAAGTCAGAGACAGATACATATCCTCCTTGCCTGTCTTCGTACTGCAGTACCTTGGGCTGTCATCTCATTGATTTCCCCAGATAAGCAGTGTTCACCCTAGTCAATATCTGGATGGGACACCACCGAGGGAAGCCTAGAGTGCTGAGGGAAGCAGTGCCAGTAATACAACCAAGATTGCTCCTTCATTCTATGGAAAGGAAGCATGATCTCACAAGGCCTCTGAAGTGCAGCACCCCAGAGGGGATATTACACTCATCTACACTGCCAGCAGCAGCCCACAGCTCACATCAGCCCCTGCTGGGGCCTTGGGTCACCCTGTCCAGGCAGACCCTGCAGCAGGGTAACCACATCCCAGCTCTCAGAACTGCTGAGGTTTCCAGATGCAGCCCTGCTCTCCATCTCACACAAGAAAGAAACACCCCCCCAGGACAAGCTGAAGCAAACAAGACCATGGAAGCCTTTTTTCTACCTGCTCGGTATCCTTTTCTCATTTCAAAGATATCCAGAGCAAATCCTCTCCTGGTCCTTATTCCTTTAGCGGCCAGAGATATGGTGATCTGTCTTACAAACACTGTGACAACTCTAGTCACAGCCCAGCTCTTGAAATGGCAAAAGGCAAGGGGGCTTACTGTGCCTGGGTGTCTGTCCCTCTGGCTGTACCTAACATAACATGGCAAGGGCTGAAGATTCAGCTCGGATCTTGTTCACAGCTTTGGTCACTGGGAACACAAACATGCTTGTATTCACTTATAGCTGGAATAAAACTACCCTTAGGTCACGTTTAAAGCCAAGAAAGAAAATTCTGGCATAGGCTCTAAGTTCTTAAACAAACAAACAATACACGCTTATTACAAATGCACAATGTACGGAAATGCAGCCTGTACTAAAGAAAAACAGGAAAATCCTCGATTGTGTACATTGCTGCAGGCTACCCAAAAGCAAATGGGACTGTGGTACTTCAGCAAACACTGGGGGATGGCAGCTTTACCCATATGTAAAAGCAGAGAGAACTCACAGTTCTGTTCAACTTAACTCCCAGCTTTACTACATGTGTTTACCATCCCTTACAGCAAGCCCACTGCAAGACAGGAAGGTGTCTACAGCCAGAGACAGAAGTGGTATCAGGCATGTAACGCCACTGAAACCAATGACAGTCTGGAGGCCTGAATAAAGAGTCACATAAATATCTCTTTGAATCTAGCCCTCGATAAGTACACTTGAAGGGAATAAATAAAAATATCTGAACCTCAAAAGGTTCAAGAAAATATCTTAAAATTTTCATCAAGTCACAAAAGCACATCATTAGTTCTGTACACACTGGTGAACCTGCAAGGTGGGGAGTTTCTCAGACATTTGCCAAAATTGTTGCTTCTGGTAATAACAAAAAATCCCACTGGAGAAAACCAAATTCAAACCAAACATTCTTAGCCACTCTGTCCAACCACTGAAAACAAGCACAATGGATGGCAAATATGAACCAGTTCAGGAGAGCACACCAACCCACCCGTTACATTGACTCTGCCACTAAACGAGCATCTTGGCTGATGTCTTTAAAGAGGAACAGAAAGCACTATGCCCGCTAATGTTATTAACAGAGAGTACCAACAACAGTGCTACTTTGGATTCCTAGAGCACCTTTTATCCTGGGGTCTCTAAGCACTTTACAAAAGCTGACTAAGCATCATCCTGCCCCATTTACTATTGAATAAAAGAAAAAATGCAGCACAAACACTTTCAGAGTCACAGGCTGCCTGCAATACTCGAGAGCCTCGATTCCCTTGCCTGAACAAGACCTTGCTTGCTTGTCTATTGATTGGCAGAGAGAGATAAGAGTAACCACCATGTTCTAAGGTTTCAGGAACCTAAGTGGATTTTCAAAGGATTGTTCTCCTCCCTCCACCCTCAACCTTTCCACCCCAATACACAGCAACGCACCTTTGGACAGAGGCACTGTGGGATTTTCTTCCCTGTCCTCTAAAGCACAAGGTCAAAGATGCAAACGACACAGACCCTGCTGGATGCGTGGTCCAACGCTGTAAATGGCATTTTGGCATGAAGCGGAGTGCAGCCCAATAGGGCTAGCAAGTTGTTCTGCAAGCACCGGGATTGGTGACACCTGCTTTTTGAGAGGGTGAGTTGGTTGTTGTGTGTCCCCCTGCCTTTAGATAAATAAAAAGAAAGATTTGAGAGAGTGAAAAGCCTCCAAAGTGAGGCTTTTCCCCACTACTTGGGTATTGCTGGCTTCTCTTCTGGATGGAGTCATTGTTGCTCAAACCTATGGCTGAGTTCATGCAACTACAAAACTAACAAGGTTATTCCTCTCCTATTTGCACAAGAATTGTAGGGATTTAATTTCTTTAAGATTTCAATTTAGCTGAAATCAGTCAAGGCGTTCAGAAATTACAGAAGACTGTCAGACAGACCGAGTGCTCCTAAAAGCTACATTTCTGTATGAAACCAGGCTAAAAATCAGGGGAGAAGGAAGACTGAAGTCACGTTAGCTGAAAGGCCTACTTGAAAATAAAGCAATACAGCACAGAGCGCTCCTTTATCTGCATAGCTCTGCATAGATCAATGGAGCTACTCAGCAAACCAGGACTGCAGAATCAGGCCTGGAAAAGGGCTTCCTCTGCTCAAGTTCTGTCGAGATGTGAAACTATCTCTGTATCGACTCCTCTGAGGCCATCACCAGTAATAAGATCAAGCCGGTACAAAGGGGGCGTTGAGAAAACGGCCTGCCAGAGCCGCAGCGCTGGGGAATAATCCAGCTGCAGGCCTTGTCACACACAATCCATCTCCAGCGGAGGGAGGAAGGGGAGGAGGTAAGCATCCTCCTCCTCCTGCCAGCAGAGCCAGCACCCGGCTGTGCCCAGCCACCCCGTCAGCAGCTCCTCTGCCCCAGCCCCAGCCAGGCCAGCTGCATGGCCTCGCAGTCACAAGTAAGGGCTTGCAGCCGAGCGGCTGGGAACTGGCCCTCTTTATTTTATTGGTTTGTAACTTCTAATTTATGAAAATGCTCCGAGAGCCTGGATCCGGATCAAGTTTTGCTGCTCAATATTTATGAGAGCCTCACCTGCCTCACCAGAACGGGAGCTGCAGGCGCTTTGATTAATGGATTGAGAGAAGAAATGTATGGTTTCCCTGTCGCCTCAGTAAGCGCCTCCCTGTATCTTGTGCCGAGAGGCTATTTTACAGCATCGCAGCCCTCGGTGAATCTCCGCCGATTGCTCGCTGCCTCCCTGCAGCAGCTCTCTGCTGGGAGGCACGGGGTGGAAGAGCAACATGGTGCTATGTCAGGGAAAAATAGCCCCTCTCTGTACAGCAATAAAAGTACCGACTTAAAATATCACCCCATGGCAGCTGCAGCTCGGGGAATAAACTAGGCCTTCCTCCATGCTCTGAAAGCACCCATGAGTGCCAAGGAGGGATTTCTGGCCGTGGCCTGACTGCTCTCTGAAAGCGGTGGTGGCATCACCTTCAGTTTTAGCAGAAGGCTGCAGATCCAAGTGTCTCCATGAAGCCCAAGTGTTTGTCAGGCCCTATCCCTCTGCCTTTCCTCATCAGCTACCTCTGGCTGTGAAACCAGTGTTAGACTCAACTTTACGCAAGCATACTGCCTTCAAATTAAGCAGAGCATTGAAAACTAATAGTCCTCCAGTGCAGGATGGAGCCTCACATCCTGCTGTGGGCTAGCCAAGTGGGGCTGCTGAAGCTCAGACCCACGCATAAACCTAGAGGCAGACCCTGCAGTCAGTTTTGCATAGGGAATCCCTCCTATCCCGGCAGTCACCTCTTCCCAGAGGTCAGCATCCCATCAGCACTTCAAGGCAAAGCTCAAGTACTGCTACTGAAACAGCAATTCCACAGCTCCCAAAATCAAAGATTCTAGCAGACAGTGCATTCATTGGCTGAACGCTGAACCTGCCATGATGCACGGAGACCACAATTCAATCTACAGCCTCCTCAAAGAGGACACAAAGCTGTTTCTCAATGGGGAAAGCAGAGGGAAGACAGGGCTCCCAGGAGGTTTTTTTGGAGCCTCTTGCACATGCTCCCTAGTCAGGCACCATGTTCACACTGCGTTGCACTGCACAGCACACTCACCAGCAGAGCAGGCAGCACAGGGCTGAGGAAGACAAAAGGGGAGGAAGAGGAGAACACAGCATATTTCCTCCAGGAGAGGGCAGTCCCATACGTACGCATACCAGTAACTTATGCTGCATGCTGTAAGTATATCACAGATGTTATTAATGAAAAAACCCCATTACCCTTCCAACTCCACTGGCCCATCTTCCTTTGACTGGTACAGGACTGTCTGCTGCAGGTGCCTGGAGCCCGTGCAGTTATTTAGTCCTAAAAGTTGCAATATTTTGTCTTTACATTTTGATTAATAACTTCTGCTCTGGTACAAGTGAGTGACTAGCAGCCTGTGCTACCACCTGTCATGGAGTGGGACGATGCTGTGAGGGGCTTGCACCCACACTGTAGCACACCTCAGGCTTCTCCTTCAGGTACCCACCCCACTCCTGCCTGAAGAAGCCTCAATCCTTCACTCCTGCCCCAGAAGGCTGCCACGTAGCCTGTCTGTGCTCACTGCTCCAGCTGTAGGTTGCCAATGCCAGCCCTGCTGCTGCCATCATCCTTCCTACCTTGCAGCTCCCCAGCCAGGGGTCACCACAGCAGCTCTGCTGAACTCCTTCAGCCTCCTCTTGTTCCCATTTCCACCTCAGACCCATTCTGTAGCCTGTCTCCTTCTCCCAGGTGTTCCCATTTTGCTGAGTGAAGCACGGTACTTGACATGAGGCCCCTCCATGGGATTGAAGGAGCATCAGTACCAAGCAGGTACAATCCCAAAGGACTTCAGGAGGGTTTGGCTGGACTTCAGTTAATTGGTACTGCAAATGAGGTCTCAGCCCATTTGTCCCAGCCCTGTGATGGATGAGGCTGTACATTACAGTTGCTTCTAAAGTCTACATTTTTATCAAAAGATTGGCAGTCCCTGTGGGCCCCAGTAAGATGAAAAGGGCCTTCTGCTTTCCAGGCCCCTTCTCCCCACTCGCGCCTTCTCCCTGATTTTTGTATTCAGCTTAGGGCCCTCGTGAGCGTCTGAAGGAATTCATTTCCTTCACAGCCCACCCCTCCTTCTCCCGAACGAAAACTAGAGCTGGTTTTTCCAAGTTGGATTCACAGGAGAAATATGAAAGCTAAAGGCACACGGTATAAATAAACATGCAATGGGAACACAAGAGGCAAAACACAGAGGCCCGACGCAGACTAGAGAGACAATACAGCATAACAAATAGTAAGCTGTGCTTTGCCTGTGGCATTTTCCAGCTACATCAATAATTATATAATACAACCAGCGCTGATTTCTCAGGCACAGATCGATCCCGACTGCGGGTGCCACCCTGCTCCGCAGCGGGCTGTGGGCCGAGCTGCTCTTCTCCGACTCCCGCTTTGCCCACGCCAGGGATCGATGACTGCACTTTGCAGGCAGGCCGAGGGCTAGGGAAATGGCAAGCGTGTTTTCTGGGTCTGCCATCACACGCCATATTGTCAGCAATGCTGCAAAAGGGCTTTTCTCAACCACTTGCAGACGACGTGACCCAGGTAGTGGCTTAGCACGGGAGCTGTGGGTCGGCAAAGGGTTGGAAGAGGATTCATCCCACAGGCTGCAAACTTGCACTGCAGCAAGCAATTTGTAAAGTAATGGGTGTCAAGTGCAAGGGTATGAATGCACCCACTTGTCAGGCCTTCCCTCCAGTGCAGCAACAATGGGGCACAGCACCATTAGGGATGACTGTATTCTTCATAACAAAACATAACTCTCTAAACACTGCAGCAGGGATGTTAAAAATAAAATAAAAACAATGGTTTTGTGGACAGAGCATAATGAGCACCTCTGCATCAAAGATGCAGTTCCTCCCCCAAATTCCCATTTTAAGTGCAAAATGGATAAGCAGTGTGCTGGAGGGGGAAGAAAAATGTGAAATCAAATGATGAAAACATTGAGAAGAAAAAACCACCACCATCCTCTTTTCTGTTCTTAGATGGCTTGGGATTTCTGTGATGAGGAAGCCTGAAATATAGATTTCAAACCATTAATACTATTATTTTAATGCTAGCCTGAGAGAAGTAGCAGAAGACATGTCTGACCCATGCAACTTCCCACAAATGGCAATTACCTCTAAAAGCTTCCCATACCAAATCTAATTAAATTGAGAGAGGCATTTGGAAACAAGAATGGATGGTTTTTCTTCAGGAAAATGGACATTTTGGGCTAGAACTGACCAATGAAAGAAAAAAAAACAAACCAAACCAACAGCTCGAAGATGCGGATAGAGCATTCTCCCTCTATGCAATTTAGCAGCAAAGTAATTGGCTTTCAGGGCATTTATTATTTTATCAGGTTGTAAGCTGTCTCTGGTCAGGCTTTGTCTTGTATTTGTTAGACAAGCATTCTGATATCACTACGTAAAATGTCAAGTAATATAATTGGGCCCCAGTCCTACAAGGCCTTCCTTCAGAAAGAACTTGCACATGTCAATGGAAATTTCTACTGATTTCCCTGCTGGAAAGCTGGATTAAAGGTCTTCCTACTGCAAAAAATTGAAAAACTTATAACACTGACACACTCATCTTGCCAATCAAAGAGTAATAAAAAGTAGAAGTGACCCTGAAAGACAGCCACATAAACACAAGAAATCCTCAAATTAATAAAAACAACACTCACATGCATTGGTCTATGAAAGGTTGCGGTACATTTCATTAACACTACAATCCTACAGATAAGTCCTTGAGTATCACAACGGAGAAGCCATACCACCAAGGCAGAGCAGAATATTATCCAGAGGACCCCAATTATACCCAGAAGCAGAGACTTGCTCATCCCTCCCATCCCTCTTTGGGAGTATGAGGGAACACGTAACTATGTAGGTCGCTCTGAAAGTAATGCCTCCTATTTATTTCCATGGAAACTATAGCAGATACAAAGAGCATAACAACACTGTTTGATAGAGCAAACTCTCAGCTGCAAAATTCTCTTTTTCAACAAAGGCACCACCATTGCCTGTGCATTTTCACCAGCAATGAACAACAGCCTGCATGCCACGCTTGTCAAAATCTGCACCAGTGGAGACGCCCCACTGTTGTTGCCACCACCGCTGAAACGCACCACCACCGCCTCACTGTACTCACATCCACTGTTTGGGCTCCAGAAACGTTCAGCAAGTGTTGATGAATGCCAGTGGGCGCCATTTTTTCCACGTGAAGGAATTCAGTTCCACCCCTTTGCTTCCTACACGCTCCCATGTCAGACGCCATTGTGTCAGAGTGCCCCTCTGCTGCCATCTGTCACTTGGCAACAAATTGTGACAGAATATTGGTGGGAAGGTTCCGCCTCTGCTGCCATCCCGCCAACACCTACCTCTGACACTGTGGGCCAACATAGCAAGCATTACCTTCAGAGTAGCCCTTGTGAATACTTCAGCTGAACCGTTATACACATACCTAGCAACAATCTAGATGGCATGGATATAAAATAATTTCTCCAACACACTCTGCATTGTGTTTGCTGCAACCGGTGCTCCCAAGTGAGTTTTGATCACGTGAATGGATCAGAGAAAGCATGTTTCCAGTTTTTGTGAGGGTTAATCAAGACATGAAGGACTGTTGATCTTACAATTAATTGGTCATCCTCTGTTAATAGGTGTAACGCATTTACAGAGAATGCACAACAACATTATAAAGCAGCACTTATTTGGGAAATGAAGGCTTAGATATTATCTCCCCATTACTGATGAAAGACAGAGGCCAGGAAGAAGCAAGCAACTTGCCCAAGGTCACTTACTCTGCCACAGGATTTTTTGCAAGTGAAACTGAACTTCTTGATTCCCAGCCAAGCACCCTTTCTCTCTTGCAGATGCATCAGGAAAGTGATGGAATGGGTTAAAAGCAGAGAGCTGCTGTGGCCCAGTTGATCTGCAATAGCATTTTAAGCTATAGCAATCTGACTTTCAAATCTGTGTCTGTCCACTGGAGTGGCTGCTTTTTTCATTTTCAACCACTATCAATTCAATGCAGTTCAGAGCTGCTTGATTCAAACTAAACCAAAATAACCCACTTGGGCCCAGGGCATACACATGAATATTTACAGAAGTTCTACCAGCAAAATCGTGTGGGTAGACAGAACCCAAATATTTGCAGGATAGGGAAACAAGCAGATTAACACAACCTGCACTGGTACTACGTTCTGAGTTCCTTGTTTGCCTCTCCCTACCATCTAATCAAGTCCCTTTGGAAGACTTTTCTGCAAGGGCTTTTTCTCCATTGCATGCTGATGACTGATAATGCAGTCAGCATATTGTAAATGGGAGCTGCTTTCTACTGTGAAGGGACAAACCCTAATTTGCCATAGCCCCGGGTCAGAAGCAAGTTAAATGAGCCAGAGTGGGACACAACCACACCCTCCATCACGGGGCTATGCAAGCTGCACGTGTACGCACAAAATCAATTACTTGGGGCTCTTCTGGATGCGCCAGGATAAAATTACATCTGAGCTCTGGCCTCAGCCAATCAATCCTCCAGTAGCCTGATTTTTCTAGGAATGATGCTGCAGGCAAGGCCTGTGTGACCTACAAAGGCAAAGGTCTCAGTGCAGCGAGCTCTATAAACTCTGTTCATCTGCTCCTTCTCAGTCTTGCTGCTGCCCCTGTCCGTGGGTTTGTTCTGCCACCCTCACTACAAGAGCTATCTTCACTCTTGGACATCAAATAGCATGTGACTCATGCCACCAATTGCAAGTCAATAAAGCTTAAATGTCAAGTACTAAACTTATATGTAACCGTAGGATCAGTGTACAGGACAAAACTCACCTTCCTCATTCATTTAGTAGCCACTTTTAGGACATATCTGCTTCCAGATTTCACAGGTAGAGTGACAGAACAAGCTGCACTATCCAAGGTTGCTTCGCATGCAAGAGAAACCAAGGATTAAAATAACCAGGTCCCCACTTGTTCTCTTCCAGAGCTTTTCAGGCCTAACAAACTTACAAGTCTTCCAAGCATCCCACCAATAGGAGAAGGTATGAGAGAGAGGGGAAATTGCTTCAGAAAAGAATTAGAGCCTTGCAGAAAAAAAGCCTTATAGAAATGTAAATAATGATTACCTCCATTTATGCCTTTAATAAGTGCCATGGGGTCACTGTATGACGTTTTCCTTCTCACTAACACAAAAGGAGGCACATCCAGCCTAGCACACTGTAATTTCTGTTGATTTACTTGAATGGTAATTGTGAGCTTATCAACACAAAACAAAGATTACCAAGAAGCAATTAGCACTACTAATCATAACCATGCAAAGTCTGTCACTACAGCTTTGTCACTACATCCATCCGCACTCACCACAGAGATGCTGGAGGCAAGCAAGGCTAACAGCAATGAGTTCCCCTGAAGTTACAATGCTGTAAGCAAAGAGTTTTTCTAGACTGTTCTAGAAAGACTTTTTTTTCCTAGAAAGTTCAGACCAGGACTCAAGTAAGGGAGCCAAAAGTCAGTGGTTCCACCACCTTGTCATCTCAGTTTGCCTTGGGTTCCTCTCTCCCAGCTCACAGGGGTTCTGCACACAAATTCTCACTGCCTGCAAGAGAACCCATGCATTTTACAGACTGATGATTCATTTTCAGATATGACTTAGATGCATCAGAGCTGAAGTCTCATTTATAGCTGATGGGTTCTGCCATCCCTAGTGACCGAACTCCAGATTTCTAAAGGCTATTTAAATGCTTTAACGGTAGCTTATAAACCTAATGCACAAAAAACCCAGGTTTTAAGCAATGTAAATAAATATCCACAAGTGTAGCTAAATGGATACAGGAAAATTCAATCACTCATTATATTTGTATCTATATATATACACACTTAAATCACTTAGGAATATGAAGTCTTCAATTCTCCGCTCACTGGAATACCTTCTGTCCTGCCTAAATAGAGCACCCGTTCTAAAGACAACCTTAGTATTAGTCAATATGATTCAATTTGCATAATAAGATCTCCCCTGAAGAGCAACTGAGGATTTTAAAGGCTGAGATTGTGGAACAGGAAAGAAAAAGGTAACATGCTTGGCAATTTCCAGGTTATGTCAGACTGCAGCAAATTATATCCTATAAGCACTGTGCAACCATAGGCATAGTGTTTGCATTAGCATATCCTCCTCCTCTTCATGAGTCAGGGTTACAGTACTTTAGATGTCTACCTAAAACAATTAAGAACTTGCCAAGTTTCTCAGACTTAGGTACAGATTAACCCCTATACGATAACAGTTGTTATTTCCAGCACTTTTACAGCTAGAGAACGTATAGCAAAATTTAGCCTCAGGTTTATCAAGATATGCCTGGACATACTGGAAACACAGATATGACACCAGAGAACTTATCAAGCCAGTTTGCCACAGACATTTGCTGAGAATACCTGAGCAAAAGAAGACAAAGCAATATTGATACATATGGCTGTCAGGCAGTTGATTACATTTCTTTCTCCAAGTCAAGTTAGGCATCCAAGGCGCATGATAAATCAACCAGTATGGCTGTCAACAGAATGACTACTTAGAAGGTAGCTGATACCAGATATACAGACACGCTCAGAGGAGTGTTGAATCAAAAGCTCCTCACCTGTTTTGGATAACAGTTCAAGCCCATGGATATAGAACGAACATGCTGGATGCTCTGCTGAGGCTGCAACACCTTTTTTGTACTTACACTTCGGTTACTCTTGTATTGTAGGTGACATTCCTCCAGCTGATCGTGTCATCTGAACAATGCCTGGACTTTTTAAGCTGGGATTCTATTGTTAACCACTGAGAATACATCTATTAGTGTTCAAGACAACATCGGCTTTCTCATGAAAGTCAAAAATTAAAAAAAATCCATGCTCTCATTAGCCTCTGACATACCATTCATGATGCGTATAAAAATTTCTAACAAACAGAAGAGAGCCATGCATATTTAAGAATTCAGAGAAATGTAGTGTATTACGCTATGGAAAGGCAAAACTATGCTACAATAAACAAAATGCAGTTCTTCACTGATTTTGCTGGATACATCTATCCTCCATTAACACAGCCTTGGCAGTCAATGCCAGCGGTTTTCCTAATTCCTGGCCATGATTAACCAGTCATCAAATTGAGAGCTCACTGCAGCTTTATCTAAAAAGGTATACTTGAAAGAAATGTGGGTCAATTCACAGAAAAGGTTATTTTCTTCAACATGCAAGATTGGAATGAATAAGAAAACAATCCATTTAAAAACAGTATATTAGAACTTCAGGGCTCCAAAGGTTTATTTCATTTCAAATTAGGGCCTGCCTGCTCATAGGGCCTTCCTCCTCCCCACCCTCCAACTCCTCTCACGTTCCCCCAGTTCAGATGCACTGCACAGCAATGACAGTCCCCAACTCAGCAGCTACATATACGGCCCAGTGAGCAACGAAGACTGTATATCAGAAAAGAAGATCTCCAACAGTGGAGAACATCAGCTCTCCATAAGAATTCCAAGAAGATGTCTAACAACAGTTATATCAGATAGACTGTCCTACCCTACTCAATAATATCGGGAAGATCAAAAAAAAAGAACATGGACAGATTCCCAACCTCATACAGAGAGGATCTGCATATTGACACACAGCAGCCAAGCATTTGTGCCAACCACAGCAAATCTCATGCAGCTTTCCACAGGCAGCTTGTGGTGGGTTTCTGTGGGGGTACTTCCTTATCCTTTCTGCGCTTCCATGTCATTGTAGGCAAGAGTTAAGTCTCCAGGATGAAAGAAAAAAGTACAACCCTTCCAACGCTATATGAATTAAATAAAAATACTTACAAAATACATTTTACTAGCCTTCTGCACTACCTACACGAGGTATTCAGGGCAAGAAAAAAAAAAAAAGAAAAAAGAAAGGATAAAACTCCCACTGAGTTTCAGAGTGTTAAAATGGATAGTTAAGTGAGCTTTCACATTTGCTCAGTACAATGCCCAGGAACAGGAAGAGAACTTTGCCCCTTTCTCAGAAAAATAACATATTGAATTTTTACTGTGGATCATGGTAGAATTAACATTCACACTCCCAGCCAGAATTAAAGTGGTTTTAATTCGATTTAGTTTAATTCCCTTCAAAGAGGAATTAAACAAAAATCAAATGAACACCATTTTCAATTCTGAACGAGCGTGTGCGCATCAGTTTCACACAGTTTACATAATCCACTTGAAACCCACCTTGTTACTTAATTCAGATCAACTTTGCTGCACACTCCTGCTGAGACAAGCCCTTAGAGATAACATTATCTGTCCTCAAGGAACAGCCACATTTCATTATCGACACCTAACTCTAGAGAGAGCTACTGTGAAAGGGACCATGTAGCCGCACACAATTTATATGTCTGTCAAAGCGAGAACAATGCTCTGTATATAGCTACAATAGCAATTAATATACTGGGGGTTGTTGTTCCATTAGTCACTAATTACACAGTAGTTTGATAATACAGAAATCTTGTTCTTGGCAAAGAAGCCGTAACTCCAAAACTACTAAATTGATAACTCCGAGTCTGCTTTTTGTTTGGCTAGGGGTACCCTTCACCTTGGCCATGAGTTAGCTGAAAGCACCACAGATGACACAGATCCAGAGGCAACTGCTGTGTATTGCAGACCCCTCCTTAAGAACTTCTGAATTATGGCATTTGCATGAGACGAGTCAAGGTGAGTTCAGTGACTGAACAGAATTGCTTCTAGTCTTTGTCACAACATATAAGAAGAACAGTTTGTCACTGAAGATTTTTGCTTCCTCTTACAAAATACAAGAGTACTGTGGCAACCTCACTCCTGTATTGTATCATTAGGTATTGCAAACACAAGAAAATGCCAAATCTGCTTGAGGGTGGTTTTGAAGGACCCATGTTTCCCCAAGACACCTACAAAAAGCTAAGGAAAAAAAAAAGAAAAAAAAGAAAAAGATGTAAGTGGCAAAGGGAAATGGAATGAAAAATAAATTAGAAAAAAATCATTTTAAAAGGATGCTGCAAGAATCTCCAATGTGCTTGGTAAGCCTGGCTGGGAAGGAGAGCACCAATAGGCTCACTCCATAGCTTTCCTTATGGTCTTCTCCCCACATCCTTTTTCTCCATTGCTCATTGCACTGTCTTGCTCTAAGAATGCCTGCAGGTCTGTGCTGTACTTGGTCTAGACATGCTATTTGATGAGAGAAGAGCAGAATCAGAGAACCTACCATCCTTGCTACCATACTGGTCTAGTTCAGGCAGGGTAGAGCACAAGCATGACTGTCTCACTTTTTCCATTTTTTTTTTTTCGTCCTGATGGAAGTATACAGGGCTTTGCAAAAGGCCAATTTACAAAAGAAGCAATTTCCAATCAACTTCTCTGATTAGCATTTAGTGAAAACTTTTCCCCTTTTACCAATGACAGTTCTCTCCAGGGATCTGCAATGAGAACAAGCTCTCCCTTGATATGGAAAAGGGATAGAGACAGCTTTACAGAGACAGCATTACATGTTTTTTAATGAAAGCCTACACCTCTAGAACTTGATCACTGGAACAAGTCAATGAACCATTTTGATCTCATTATTTAGAATTCTAACTTTTAAAATTAAAGATAATCAAGTCATCTTTTGTCCAACCCTGTTGATCTTGAGTCAACAGCTGCAGGAAAACAAAATGCCTCTCATTCACTCTCCTTTTCTTTGTTGCTGCTACAAATGTGAGGTGGAGGGGTGCGGGAGAAAGACTCCTTACATTTTGATCAATACTTTTACAGTTAAAATTGCATACGTCACATGCATATATTACACATAAAAGTCAGGAAAGTCTTATACAGCTGACTTCAAACTCAAAAGCGCCACGTCAATGCGCAGACTGACCAGTTCTTTATTGTGTAAGATGAGCACCAACAAGGAAGAAAAACAACATAAGAAAAACAACAAAAAAAACACCAGCAACATAATGGAAATTCAATCACATCCTTAACTATTCACAGACTATTACTCTGCTCCACAAGCTACAAGTGAAGATAATTGAGAAGATGGATTGAATGATCCAATAGGTTTAACTTCTGCAAGTTTTTTTATGATAAAGACTTTTTCTCAGCTTAAATCAATGTAGTGCAATGCTTATCCATGGCACTAGAGAAATACTGAGAAAAGGAAAGCATGCATCAGCTGAACTTTTCTTCTACAAGTAAAACGCCTTTATAGCGAGAAATAATAAAAATGCATAGAGAAGATTGGGACCCATCACACAGAGAGCATCCTTTATGTGCGGATGAAGATGAGGCTGAAGCTTCCTTTGTCTTCATTTTCATTGAACAGACAGGTAAAGCTAAGGCATACACTGATTAATGGACTGACTTAAAGAAAGTCTGTGGCAAAGGCAGGAATTAAGCTCAGCTCCCCTGAGGATAAGTCCAGTATCTTAACAAACCCATATCTTTCTGTTCTGAAAAAAACTGACTTTCCTTTGTAATTAAACAGCATGGATTTGAGGGGCCTGATTTTAACTGTCCTTGTACTGAAAGAGCTTACATTGGTCAAGTGGGGAAGAATTGCCCTGCCAACCTAAGAAGGCTTTTCCTTCTCTTAATTCCAGACTACTAAGTTTTCAGAAATAGAAAACACTGTATAAGCAACAGCACTGAACAATTCTGAAGGCATACTGAAAGAGGTTTTATACTCTCCCATTTTAATAGCTGGTGCTTTTATTGCAGGTAGTATATGGTTACAGAATAATGTGCATGGGTTTAATGTCTGGTACGATAATATGCAAGGTGAAGATATTGAAAATTCAATTAAAATATAGTTTAGAATATTGGTTTATTTTAACTTCCAGCCCCCTTTGCCCCCAGCCACCTCCTTAGCCTCCAGAAGCTCTTCCTGATACCTGAAGCTACAAGTTACATGCTAGATCATTTCTCTGGTAATGCAATCTGAAGTTCTTTGTACCTCTCCAGCATCTTCCATTTGACTATCTGAAATGTCCTTAAGCATCTCCAAAACCCCTGTGTTCCTTAAACAGAAAACAACAACAAAGTGTCAAAAAAAAAAAAAAAAAAGTTGTTCTTATCAGGAACAAAACTAGATGGGAATTCCGAAGTCTTGTCTCTTAGCACTAAGCCCTATGTCACTCACACTTATNAAAAAAAAAAAAAAAAAAAAAAAAAAACCACTGTTGCCTTTTTGAGCAGGTTCAGAGAGGGAACACAAATTATTTCACCATAGCAAAACAACTCCCTTCTCTACAATTCTCAGTTACCTTTAACTGACACAACTTATGCCATCAAGTCTCTAAGAAGAGCTCCAACTGCTGTCCAGAGCTTTTCCTGAACCTTCATGAAGTATACAGGAGAGCATACTATGGGCTAGTGACTTTTTTTTGTCCGCTAAACTGAAGAGAAGGTGTCGAGCATTGCTGCACATCACAAAATCTCCTCCAGAAAAGCACTGCTGGGACAGAAGAGAGACCCTTGTTCTGTTTGCTCTCTCTGACACTGCTCAGCAACACCTGGCCTGAAAACTGAACATGAAGTTGCTTATGTCAGATGTCAGAGAGCATAAACCTGAATGTTTACGTGGCCTGATGAAATCCCACCCTGACCAAAGGAACAGCAGCTGTTGTTCTTGTCAAAACAAGCATTATCACTAATCTACTTGCCTCTGAAACTCCTCCAACTTCCCAAATTTATTTATTTTTAATAATAAGTTGTATACAAAGAGTATTACACACATGGTACCCCTTTATTTCAAGGGAGCCTCATATTTTCCATATTGAAGGAAAAGCAGCACACCAGGTTCCAAAACATTTCATAATCCAACTAGTTTGTGTAGACTTGAGGATTTAGATTAAGCACCATGGCCACCAGTCCCAAGTAAATTGGCAAGTAGGCTTTGAGAGGCATCAGGAGGGTTACTATTAAATGTATAACTTTCATTAGCCCCATATGATGACCAACAGTGTGTCTCACCCCTATTTTACAGGGGGGAAAAGCAGAGTGGAGAGAATCCCATAATCAAGCAATGAAAGGGACAATAAATAAACACACCTGTCCTTGGCTCAGAACACAGACCTGTCTCTCAGCATCACCTGTAGTAGAGAGACCACCAGTCACTGCACTTGGGTTCACATGGATTACGGTGCATTCAGATGGTGCTTCTACCTTTACGGTTTTCATGAGTCCCCCTGCACACCACTGCCAGAATCTTTTTCTTGGTAAGTGCCATCGTATTGTTTGATGGTGAAGTAACAAGAGATCATCTCTGAGAGCTGCTTCTTGATAGTTTCCTCAGTCACGAAACTGATGGAAAGAGGAAACCAAGGGAAAGATGCACGCCTCTATAGCAGGGAGATGGAGGAGAAGAGCGGGAACCTCCATCGTCTCCAGCAATACTGTCCTCCTGCAGTACATGCGCTGAAGTCTGCCTGGCTGTAAAGACACTAGGAGGCCAGCAAGCAGCAAATGCAAAAAAGCCAGCAAGCATATTAATGCTGAATAATAACAGGAGAAATCCACCCTGCATTGTTTCCCTTTGGGTCTTTCAAGCACGTTGCCTCGCTCACCAGCTCCTGAGACTTGCTCTCTCCAGAGGAGATAGCTGCACGTGCCTTGCTTACCACACTGCTGCTGATTTGAATACAGAGGCATTGCTGCTAGGTGAGTGCCATTTGAATTGACAAACTGGGATTTCTGCCGTGCGCTTCACACTTAACGCAGCCCTGCCTAGGCTTTGAAGGCAACGGCTTGTTGCCTTAGGGTCTGAAACTAACAAAGCTGAGCAGAACAAGCCCAGGGCTCCCGTTGGATTGCTCGATCAAAGACAATATTAAACAGCACTGTTTTCATAACTACTATTCTGGGGCACTTGGATAGCAAGACAAAGGAGATGAAGTTAATTTCTGTTATCATAGCCTGGTGCAGCTGCAAGGGCCATGGGAGAAGCCATCTTCTCTTTATGGCTTACGCAGCCCATGCCTTTGCAGGAGCTCCCATTAAGTAAGCAAGGCTTCAAAAGCTTGTCAAATGCATCCCTACTCCTTCCTCCAGACATTTTCCACATCTCGTTACAGATACTAGCGAGCCTCCCTCTCCTCAACCATTTCTCTACGCCTCACAGCTCTGCTTCACCTTCTCTGTCAGCAGCATCGCCCACTTTTGTGCCTAAGAAGATCTGAACTTGGGAAATCCTGCCCTTGGTGACTGTGCAAGGGAAGCCAAACAGAGAAAGGGTGCTCCAGGAGCTGCTCCGCCACCAGCCTAGCTCACCACAGTGGGCAAATATCTTAGCCTTCAATTTGTACATGGCCAGATGGGATTATAAAGAGCCAGCCTATTTTCATTGAGGTGTTGGCAGGTAATGGGATAGTATGCGTTACATATTTTTACACCCTTAGATGCGACTGGTGATGGAGGTCACTGAGCAGTATTGCATGGCAAAGAGGAATCTGTCTCCCAAGTAGAAGAGCTGCTTGGGATGCTTGAGACAATTTTAAGATGACCTTCTTATAGATACTGTGGTCATGGACAGCAGATCACCTTAAGAAATGATGTCATCTGCAGTGCTGCTGTCCCAGAACTGCCAGAGATACCTTGGGATTGGCCTTTATCATTATCATTTTTCCACAGTTGAGAATAGAGATCATTTTCAGAAAAGCAAGGGTGTGGGAGAACATTCTTGCACCCTCAGCTTGATCACAGCAAAGACAAAGAGGATAAGAAGACTGGACTACTACAAAAAAAATCTTCAAATGAGATGACTAAGAGGGTGGAAAGTTGTAGAGAGCTTTATTTAAAGCTTCCCTCTTCACAGCTTGGGTTATTTCCCTGAGATCAGTCAGATAAAAGGCAAAAAAAACCAAATGTGTTTTCCAAATTAGGGATAGGATGTGTAAATAGTGTTCTGCTTGAGACAAGCGCGGTACTCCAGGAACTGCATCATCTGCATCAATGGACAGAATCCCATTCAACCTGTGGCTTCACCGTGGGTCTTTAACATCTAGGAGGACACTCCCAGAAATGCAACAACTCCTGCACGGGAAATATTTCACAACCTGGTTTCATTCAAGCTTTCTCTGCTCTGAAGTTCCTTGTTGGATGAGAGGTCATTAAAATTCATAAAAGAAGAAGAGCTTCACTGGAAAATTTCTGACTATATTCAGTGTTGATGCCCATGAAACAAAGATGCAACATCAAGCTCATAGAGGAGGGATATATCATTCCTTATATGCAAATACCTCAGATATCTTCCTGAGGCCAACATTTTACTACTGAAGGGTCAATACAGCTCTCATAGTTTCAGAAGAACAAAATTGTCCATTCTAATTGATGAAGGCATAAAAAGAGTGAGCTGTTCTCAATCCAAAAGAGAAGTAGCCAGTCTTTACAGTTTTAAACCAAACCTTCTGGATGTAAATTGCTACATTATTTAAGTTTATTGAACATCTAACACCAGGAAATGTGCAATTCATGAAATTTTCAGTGACGATGTACGAATGAGACTTCCTGATACATTTTTAAAATGTGAAATTATCAAAGTTTTATGCAGTGTCGACTTTGGCCATATATGGTAGAGTTAATTGAAAGTGCAGTTCTAGCTTTAAATGGATCTCTGTGAGAGCCGCAATATGTGTTTTATTGTCTCTTAGTCATTTGCAACTCAAAGGTGCTCAAGATTATACATGAAACGTTGTTTCTTCTAACTGCCAGCCTGAGATGCAAGATGCTATTGGATATGAGAATCCAGGTAGATGCTAGGCTTTTAGCATTATCACCAGATCTGTAGTTTCTGCAAGCTAAATAACATTCCTAGCTATCCCGATGCAACCCTTAAGCCCCACATGAGACCCCATGAGGAATTTACTCTCATCATAGGGAGGATGGAATATTCTCCGTTAGGAATATTCTAGATAAAAGGAACAAACCAGACAGAAATGAACTGAATTTCACAGTGCCAGCAGAAAGCAGAAGGGTAAAGGTATCCTCACTCAAGGAGGGCAGAACTGTCTTTGATCAGAACACATATACGTTACAACCTCTTCCCTTTTTAATTCCCCCTCAACAAAATGTACCAGTTTAGAACATTCTTGGTCTCAAGCTGGAACAGAGACTATAGAGGACAACTGAGTCAAATGACAGATCTTTAACCTCATAGATAGAGGTGGTGTATATCCAGCCTGAAGCCTCTGCTCCCTGAAATTGAATTAAGGACACTACACTGTGTCTACCTAACGTAGGCAAATAGCCCTTACAGCTATTTTTTGACCTTGTTTATCATTAAAAACAAACAAGCAAGCATTCAAGGACTGTTAGACAACTCTCTGCCCCAGAGCAACAAAAAAAAAAACACAGATCAAAACCTCAACTTTGGTGTGGAATTCATAGTTTCCAACCAACATTGGGCTATAACTTCTGGGTATGACCCTGGTGCAACAGGTAGATATCATACAAGCTCCTGGGTTCCTCTGCTTTGACACGTGGACATCTTTACACTCTTGTTCTGGGAACTGGGCAGGAAATTGGAGGCCCTGGTTTTACAGCCATGTCACCATCCTTATGGTATCATCTGCTGAAACACCTTCAAAGGCTGTGTTCTGCCGCTACTCCTGTCCCCAGACGCAACTAACACTTCCCAGCCATCCATCATGACAATCAGAGGCTTTCCTGCAGTCTGGCCTTCACTGGGGCAAGCCAGAGACATGGAGCTTCGATGCCTTTGGCAGCTTGAGTTCTCCTCCTGTGTCTTTGTGGCAGGTGAGACTTCTTGTTCACCTCCTACGCAAGCCCCTGAGTGAATACTGGGAGGCACAGAGCTCAGACTCCAACAAGTTTGGTGACCAAAAACATGTCCTGGGTAGAAAGGAAACCTCTCCAAAGATTATCAGAGTCCCAGGATTAATGTGCTTTCTGAACTTTGGGATGATCAGATCCCATTCTATTTTGAAAAGGGAACATAGTCCTGTCTATCTCATATTGCACTTGCTTAGATCAGTCTCCACTCCTTCCAGAAAGGCCATCTGAGTCAGGAGAAATCCTTTTTAGTGCCAGTTTTTATTAAACGCCACCATTTCTCTGGAAAGTTTCTGTTTCAGTGTATTTGTACAATCATTTTTACAGCACCAACTCTGAGTAGTATCGAGAGTAGTTACTAAAATAGTGTCAATCCACTTTTTATTCACATGCCTGAACGAAGTAAAAAGTAAGCCAATTACTTTTTCATTTCTTGTTTGGGAAGAGAGTCTCCCTGTAAACACTGCTATTAAACAGCACCGCTGTTAGATATCTAGACTATGAATTTCAGAGAACGGATGCCTAGGTTATTCTACATTTTGAATTTGAAATTCTTCAATTTTTCTTCCAGAACTCAGCACATAGCAATGCAATTGCAAATTTGCCACCAATTGTTCTCTTCCTTTCAGCATTCTGGGTCTCCCTTTTCCTTATAGTTAGAGTTTGTGCAACCCATGGAGCAACCCCACAGCTCTATCTCCCTTACAACCAGCTGCAGGAACGTATTTCAAGGCATCCTGTGGCTACGACATTACACCAATGTCTAAAGAAGGAGACAATGTCGCACGTTGACTCATGTTGGCTGGATGTGAAGTGACAAACGGTTGGGGTTGGAATGAGATTAGCAAAATCCCACGGAACAATGATTAAAAGGTGCTGTAACTAATCCATTTGCTGCATGCAACAAACACAATTACTAGACAAATTACCTCTCTCCCACCCTACTCCTCTCCCTGCAGCAAATGAGGGCTGGAGAACCTTCATTCCTCAAGTTTCAAACCTAGGCTAACTTTTAAGCAGAAGAGATCACTTTTGAGTACCAGTGGCAGCAGCTTACTTATCCCCCCCCCCCGCCTCCGTGAGTTATGCCACTAGAGGGCACACAGAGTGCCTGAATAGTACCTACAAAACGGTAGGTCTGCTGGTCTTTGAGCCTGTATTTCTAGCTCTCCATCATCACCAATGTGCGCCCAACCATCCAAAAGCAACTTGTCTCTGCCAATACAGGTTCTCACAGTCACCAATCGTCTCCCTTTTTAATTCCTTTACCAAATTTCTCACACTTCCCAGTTTTCCTGTTCTGGCATAAGCAGAGCAAACTAACAGTACCTAAAGCAAAAGGGGATTTTGTTATTTTTGCCAGGACTTCCATATTTCATTCAGGAGGAGATCATAGCAGGAAAATCAGGAAGTCCAACACAGACAGCTCAAGTCTAGGGAGTATTCCTTGTCCTTGGTTCAGAGCCAGAGCCCAACTGTACGCCTATTCTGAGCTAACAAGCTCTCCCATTCTACTAGGGAGCACAGAGTAGAGATATCACCACCAACAACAACTTTGCATGTACTGAGGCTAATGCCAAGTCCAAGCTAAGAAACATCAGTTTCCAGCCCACCTCAGCTGTCTCTACATGCTGTTTCCCAGCACTGTTGGGATATGCTGCTGAGATCTTTGAAACGGCCTTGCACAGAATGGGAAAGATTCAGCAACACTTCCCAGTCTGGACTGCATGCAATTTGAAAGTGCTGCTTGCTTTCCTGCCCAGTAAACAGATAGCAATTTGCGATCAGGTCCTGTACTTGAGCTAATAAACTATGATGAACTCTCTCTGAGACTGCATCCATAGCACAAGTAACCTTTAGTCTGGATAATCCCTGTTATGTATCCTGGCTGTTTCACTCATGCTGCATTACTTTTTGCTTCTCAATGGTGCCAGCCAGCACAGTATCCACTACACAATTCTCTATCAATTCAGGCTATTCTCTTCTGAAAGAAGTGTTAAATTGAGTAGCCAACAACACCCATTTAGCTTTCACGATTCAGTTCCTGTTAGGAGCAATACAAGAGCAAACCAGTGGGCTGATTTTCCCTCCATCGACCAGCTTGGTCACATCCTACCATCTTGTTCCATCCCTGCCTCCCTCGTAAGTCGGCCTCCCTCCAGTACACAGATGGCACTGGGGTGCCTCAGCCCCAGTGACATGCCAGGAATGCTACAACCTCAGCCACCATCAGCTTCTGAGCCCAGAGGGACTACTCCACCCTTTGGTTATCTTGAAAGGATGTGAGAGAAAAAACAGCAATATATATATATATCATAAGGTGGCAACAGGAAACCTGGCAAAGTCTGACACATCTGACAGGGCAAAGTTGTGGCCACAGATATGGGGATATCATCTTATTGGGTGTTCAAAAGGATTAAAAGAAGGGAGAGGGAAAAAAAGTCTTGGGAGCTAAGCAGTTAATACTGAAAATTTCTTTTTTTCTTTTTTTGTTAATATAGCAGAAGACTTCCTCATGAGTCTGTTTTGGGCCAGGATCTGCGTCACAGCAGGAATAATACAAGGCAAGAAAGTAAAATGGTTTAAAGAATATGGTTCTTTGTGAGACTGAAAGTATTAACTGTGATTCAGAAATTAATGACAGCATAAAAATCTATTAAGGCATCTAGACTGTCTCTCAAGGGACCTTTTCACGCTTGTAGTGTATGGATTATTCTCCAGGGCTCTGCCCAGTCAAACTTCAGATATCCCAAATGACAGCAATTCCACCACATTTCTTAACAAAGCTTTTTCGCCACCTAATCTCCTTCTTCCCATTAAGCACTTCTCTCTCTTGCCAATTTTTTTCCCCTCTTCCTTCCTCCAAATTTTGTAGCATGAGACACTTCAAACTCTCAGTCCACACTAGACAATTCTTCAACGCCTTCCCAGTATGCCTAGATCATTAGCATAGCTCCTCTTCAGTCATTTAGCCAAACAGCTATATATTTAGCTCTCACAAGCATTCCTCATAAGTCAGTCCCTCCAGCCCCTTAATCATTCTCGTTGCAATCCTCTGAATTCCCTCTAATTTTGTTTACATCTTTCTGGAATTGAAGTGCCCGGAACCAAGTGCTGTAAACAACAACAGCTCGTTATCTGGCTAGACTGTAATTCCAGTGATCACAGCACAGGCCCCACATATGCCGTGCACACGTAGACACATGCACGTGCTCATCCTCTGGTCCAGACACAGCATCACCATGAGACACAAATCCCACGCCATACATCCTCCGCAGTGACATCAGCTGGGCTTCTTTCAAAGAAATCCAACTCCAAACAAAAACGAGGGAGATAATCTTCAGAGCTTTTAAAAATTGCTTGAAGGAGACTTCTTGTGAATTTGATCCACTATTTTCCCCAGTTTTTCAATTCCCTGTCTTTTCAGGCATGGTCACAATCCAACAAATATACCCATTCTCCACCACAAACACAAGCCATGACCTAAAATCCTTCTACATGATGCATGCTCCTATGATTCCAGTCTCATCAAGCAGAGTCCATCAAACAGGCTGCTCCTACTTTCGAGCCACTGAGGCAAACATGCCAACAGCGGTTTCCATGACCATTTTCTGCAGAAATTGCATCCAACCCTTGGTTAGGCAGGACAACCACACTCTTTGCTGGCTGCATTGAAAACTGAAGACATATTAGCAGAAGATCATACGTGGCATCCCAGAGAAGTAAAACAAGTGATAAATCCTCAAGGATGCCCTTTTAACTGTCTGCAGGCTCAAGACAGACACCAGCTATTGACTGCGCTCTGGTTATATTTTTGAATTTTTCATCACACCTGTAAAGGCCACACTTTTCAGAACTTTTTCTGTTTTAGATGATAGTTGAGACTTTGATGTAATCTTATGACAGCAAATAACATAGCAGAAAAGCCTTTAAGCACTTGTGACTTAATCTGTTCTTGAAACTTGAGTTGGAATTTTTCCAACATTTTTTTTTTTTCCTTCTTTGAAAAATGCCAGTTCAGTGAGGTAGAAATATTCTGCAAAACAGTTTGGTTTGCTTCAACAAATTTCTGGTGAACTACAGGCAGCATTCAGAAAGAAACCTGCCAGCAACATCCCCTACCAGCTCCTAGTGCATTTGTGGGATAGCCAAGGCACCCAAAAAAGATTCTAGCTCCACAAAAATGCTCGTCTAGATGCTCTTTAAGATCCTCCCAAGTCCTCACCTGTAACAATTTCAAAGCCTTTTCTCACTTAGCATGCTCAGGTCTACATGAACGTGAAAGATGATGTTCTAAGGATCCCTGCTATGTGGCAAAAAAAGTCAGGGGCTCGAAGTGTCCTGTCTCCACAGCCCCTCTCACACCACCATTCTTCCTTTCACAGCAGCTAAAGCAACACCTCAGCACCAAGGACAGCTTGGACCGTTTTGTTTCATTTTTTTTTTGTGTTGTTTTGGGCAGCAGAGAGAGAAAGAGACCGGAAACTCTTGAGGTTAATCAGGAGATGAGCAGAACCTGCGAGCAGGGGCCATAAGAGCTCCCTTGAAGCCTGAAAGAAAGCCTGCAGCTACAAAGCTTTACATCAGGACAGAGCAAGGCCAGTCAGAGTGGCCTTTTCTCCATTTCCTTTAAGCTCACAGAAGAAAAGAAGAAAGACGACTGCATTGAAGACCGGAGCCCGAGGTCCCTCTGGGGCAGTGTCACAGCTCATTTAGCTCATGCTGCAGCGTAAACTTGATTTTTATTTTTATTTATTTTTTTAAACAGCCTGATCTGCTGCACTTCTCTGGCTGCTGGGGGGTACACAAACCACCAGGGACTCGGGATACATGGAAATTGAGGAGAGGGTTTCTACCCTCATGTCAGCTCTTTTGCTGTTTCTCACCTTCCCTCTCTTAGTAGGCCTAGGCTACAGGCAGTCCTTACACTGCTTTAGCTATTTCAAGATTTTTTTTTTTTAAATGAGAATTTACTGTTAGTAAAAGCCCTAACATAGCTCCAGCACAAAAACTTTTGCAGACAAACCACTTCCTTTCTCGCGCAGAACATCCATAATAATTGCAGAGCTCTTCGTAGTTCTTGCAGTCAGGCTTACCCTGCTTACTTCTACTCAGCTACCTAAACCTGGTACACAACAAAACACAGCTATACTGGACAGAATCCTTGCTGTTGATGCAGTTAAACTAGCAAAACTGTGTTATTGCAGGTACAGCCAAAGTGCAGCTTTCCTGCTTTACCCATTCACGTTGCATCCAGCCCAGGAATCTTTTGCTCATACATTGCAAAAAAGGCTGGCTCAACCAAGCTGCATTGTTTTAGAATGGCAGCGTCTACAATTGTGCAGCCTTCACGTGCAAGAAAGCTTCCTTTTATCCTCTTCCTCTGTTCTCAAAAACCTTCCCATGAAAGTGCAGGAGCTGAGCATGTCCTCTCTGCTGCCTACGCTGCATTACATGTCCATGTGACTGAAGCGTGACTAAGATACCACCTTGCATTGAGGCTATTAGGAAGATGAGAAGGGGTAGCCAAGCCACAGCAATGATTCCGTTTCACTGCAACAATCTCTTGCCATGTCAAGATAGAATGCAAATCTGCTGTGACTAATGGTCACTCCAGAAGCATACACAGCTGCACAGATGTCAATAACCGTGCTACATTCACCAACTGAACTAACATTTCACAACTCCTTCTTCACACAAAACAAAACTCTGAACCAAATTTGTTAACACAGCACAAACCATGCAACTTAAATATTTTCTGTCACATGCGCACAAACACACTCACTCACGATTATCTTATTTCATCCATCTCCCAAAAGCCAAGGAGAACAGACTGAAAGACCTCTGGTCAGAGCTTCATGCACAGCCCACATATACAGGCATGAATAAAACTGGATGCTGTGATATAAGTGAACCCATTGTGTGACAAAATAGCTTTACAAGGCAAACAAAGTACTCACGCAAGTAGATGGAGTCACAACAGCACAAGTCTAAACAAATCTGCACAAAAATCCACAGATGCCCTTCAAAATAACCCCTCCTCCTTGCAAGCAAATCCCTGCTTTGTCAGGAACTCAAATGCATACCCACATGGCCAGCTTCACCAAAACCCACACATGCAGTAGGCACTGGCCACGAGGCTAGCAGGCAGAAAGTCCCATGCTCTCACTCATGGCGTAGCTTCGGGTCAACTAATGAGGGCCAAGCACATCCAGGCTCCACGTAGGTGCAGCAGCCAGAGAGCACGTAGAAGAACATTAATAGTTATTGTCCCAGGATATTGTAAAGATTAATTGGTTCCAGCCTGCAACTTGCCATCAATATAAGTGCTAAGGGACAGAGAGGAGGGAGCTGTGATTACGCACTTACATTGCATACTCATACCCCAGTGGCAGCATGCTGATATGCTATTGATTTCCTTGTTGGGAAACTCCACAGCCTTCCATTTGTCTCGTTCTTGCTCCCTCCCTAATCACACTGCTCCTGTTCTGCCCGCCACGCGCTCCCCCTGTAGCCAGGAGCACGTTTCCAGAAAACAGAGAAGCCCACCCTCTTTTTGGGAGGGCTCTACCAAACCTCAAAGAGGTGAGGAAACATGCATCTATGAGGTCACACAGCAGCAGACAATAAAGAAAAAGCCATCTTCAGGGGAGCTTCTGTGGTATACGTTATATAACCTAGGAACCACGAAAGCCCTGCCTGTGAGCCCACAGATCCAATTATACTCTCGTTTGCTTTAAGCTAAGACCCTTCCTCTGAAGCCCACCTTCTGACGTCAACATCGTCTTAAAATTAAATAAATAAACAAAAACCTCCATTAACTCAATGTCTAATTCCTTACATTGCTCCCAAATCCCTCCCTGAAATGCCATTCAAAAAAGTCAAGTACCCCTGCTGCTGCAAACCAAAGCAAAATCTGATTTTGTGCTTACTAAAAAGTAAGCAAATTGAATGTAAAGGGCCTTTTTGTCCCTCAGTGAGGATTTTCACATGGACTTTGACACAGCAGACATGGTCAGCAAGACACTTCACTGAAAGGCCCTGCACACTTTAGCCAGAGAGTACTCCTCTGGCTTAGAGAAATCACCACAGCACTCCCCTGCACTGCTATTCCCTTTCCTTCCACAGGGATGAGCAGGACCATGCAGCCTCACTGGCAGGCAGCTTGCTGGAGGAGATCACGGGGAAACGCCTCAGCTTTCAGTATAACCAGCATTGACCCCAACCCCAGATCCCATGGTCCTTCTGCTTACAGCCCTCTGAGAACCACAGAGAAATAGCATAGCACAGAATCAAGCCTGTATTTCTCTTTTTTTTCCCACCCACTCCAGTAAGAATCACACATTCCCAGCATTTCTTCTTCCTTTCCATATTGCTTGCTGGGATCTCTGCCCTTCCCTGACACCAGGAGAGGGCTTTGTCTCACATGCTCACCCACACAGATCTTCATCTTGCCCTTTTCTATTCCTTATCACAGTGGGACAAGATGGCCTGTGCTGTGCTTGGTATTTTTCATTTTACCCCAGATAAAAATGACAGCAGGAAGAGCACAGCAGCTGTCAAAGCTATTGCTGACTGAGCCTGAGCAGCACATAAAGCTGTGGCACATGGTTCTTTAAGGAAAAGGGACACTGAAGAGGCAAAGGTTCATGCTCCTTATAGGAGCTACAGACAGCAAAGCCCTGCATCCTCCCAGCAGCCACACTGCATGTGAGGGTGACCCTTTACTGCATTGATATCTCTGCTTTAACCCATTACCTAGGGAAATTGGCCCTGCGCAGGATAACTCTGTTGAGTGAAGGGGATGGTCCCTAGAACAAGGCAAGGAGCACCTGAAGGCTTACAAGAAAATGGCGTGGCAAATATTGGCTCAAAAGGTCTGCAGGTATTGGGATAGGACTAGAAGTAATGTTTGGGATATCATTTCAATTTCCCTCTTTGCAGATAGAGAGCCTTCTCTGCCTCTTATCCATCCTGTACCTACAAGAAAAGTGTTTTCTTTTTTTACGTATTGAACCTCTTCATCATTTAAGGGAATGCAAGGCAGCTGAGTGAATCATTTCCTCATCAATACAGTCCAGCACACGGGAGCTTCCCCTGCCTCAGTTGACTGAGAGAGTTGGAAACAGATAGAAAGAAACATATGTTCAGGGGAGCAGGAAGGGACTTCTCCCTCCAGTCAGCAGTGTCTCAACGTTACCCAGCTGCACAGCTATCACCACACACTGTTAGACAGACACCACAATGCCACTCTCAGCACACACATACATTTCTGCTCCTCTTCTCTCTGTTCCCCCCATCCATTACACATTATCAGCACAGAAACACTTGGGTACATGCCTCCATCCATACAGGTTGTACCAGCTTTGCGCATTGACAAACGCATCATTTTTCACACCCGCATTGCCCACTAACATTATAAAGCACGAGACTCTGCAGATAACATTTGTACTGCACACCAACCTAAGGCATCCTACTCCACTTACCCAAGTGCTTCCACAATTTCTTTCAGATTCGTTCCCCATTTATGAATACCGTTGAGCAGCTCAAAACATCCATCATAAATAAATGCTGCTCGTACCATGCAGACCAGTTCTGCGTGTCCTTTCCAAAAGCATCCACTTCAACACATTGGCTGTGGNGCTCTCCTGCAATTAACCGCTCAGGTGGGGTAATAAGGGAGATTGGTTAAAACAAGCTAGGATGACTTTTTTTCTTAAGTGAATCGTACATTTGAAACAGATGTTATTTTTCAAGGGGAAAGTTTATTTAGAAGAATTTTAAACATGAAGCAATGCTGGAGAAAATGCATAATTTGCCAAGGCATTCATTTTTTAAATTAAAGGCTCAGGTGGGAAATCAGAGTAACTTTTCATATTGGCAGCTAAGTTAATTTAGCATAATAAGAGGTAAAACTGAAAACAATAAAAGTTCTTCTAAATGATCAAAATACAGTTTTTGATAGACTCAAATAATTCTCTTCCTCACACTCCAATTTTTTAAACTTTATTTTGGGGGGGTGGAATGGGAGATGAGAAGAAGGAAAAGAAAAACCAGCTTCTGAGTTCAACTCGAGAGCCTGATCCTTATCAGAAGCTACGAGGCACACCAAGCCAAGACAAATCCATCCAGGGGAAAGTGGCAGCATCCCACCAGGAGGTCCCACCTGGAGCAGTGCAGGGAGCAGGGTGCTTCCGCCCTTCCACAGGGCAGCAGCGAGGCCAGCGCTCCGCGGGAGGAACAGGACGCACATCGCCTGCACACAACCAAGGTACGGCAGCGGGGAAACACACGAAGCCTGAAGCACGGTACTAAGGAAACATAATGATCTGAAGAAAATAAGATCCTCTCTGCAGGAATCAGAGCCTCTAGCCTATGGGGAAGGGGGCAAAGTCTGCACTCAGGTCCCTGCGCCCAGCAGGCAAGGGCAGGCAACTCATCACACGTCCCCAGCAGAGGTGCTGGAGGCTGCCTGCCTCGGCCACTTGGCACTGCGGATCCCGCAGGTCTCCTGCCAGCCCCCGCTGCGCTCCCCCCACCCTCCATCGCTCACTGTTATTCAGCCTCAGCTCAGCATTGGCCTCCCTCCTCCTCACCCCCTGCCTGGTGGCTTTGGGAGAGCAGAAGGCGATCAGGAGCTCCTTCTACATTCTCCAGTACACCCCCAAGCGGACAGCAAGGAAGAGGAGGCACAGGGAAGTCCTGGGCAGCTCGCAGGCACGGCTGCCTGGCTCCAGAGGGATGCACTAGGAGGGAGGGGACGGGGGTCACTGCCCAGCACAGCCACTGCTGTGGTTCTCTAGGGTAAGTGTTCAAAACCCCGTACTCAGCAGGGCTACAGAAATCTTCAGGGCTCATTACCATAGCTCTCAGTGAACGCCAATTAATTTGAAATAAGTGGTTCTCCACCTCCCTCCCCCCACCCCAGCCTTCTTTTCTCTCTTTAAATGAGAAAAAGAGCAACAAAAGACGCAGAAGGGTGCAATACTTTCCCACTCTTAACTCCTTCCCACGTCTTTGGGCTTGCTTGCGACATGCTCTGCTCCTCCTCTGCAGCCCCAATGCCCCTGCCTCCCCATCCTCTCAGCCCAGGTGTGAGGAAGGGAGGTGCTGCTGGCTGTGACAGTAGATCCAGCAGCAGAGCTCATTTATACTACATCTGAAGTTTGGGATGAGCAGAATTAGCAGATCCAGGTTTGCAACATCCCTACATCTCCAACCCCATTTGAAAACCCGGAGAGGGCAGCTGTGTTGCCTCTGCCTTCTCAGAGAGTACCCAATAAAATAGCCATCTATGGACCTTCCCCAGTGCCCCCAGTGCTTGCGAACAGATGTGGCTGGTGCAGCCGTGCAATAGTAACCCACTGGGACAGAAAGCGAATAACACAGCGCCCAGGCCTGGCATAAGCTGCAGCTGCTAGGAAGGATTAAAGCAGCTCCCGGTCGCGCTAGAATCAGGGTGCTCTGGTCACAGCTCAAGGAAGGCTTCTGACTCAAAACAGTGTGAAGAGCAAGCACCATTGACTGCAGACTAGGAGACAAGCACCAGAGAGAGGGGCAACGCTCAGAGTCAGCATCCATCTTCCTGGAGAGCTCTGTGCCTGTTCCTCCAGAGCAGAGGGAAGTTCACAGCAAGCCACCCAACTTCACTGCTGACACTGGCTACGTACGATACACAAGCACAGGACTCCTCTCAGCTCATGTGCATCCTGTGTGCTGGAGAAATCCTCCTAGCCTGTCAGGATCAGCCACTTCACAGAGCAAGTCAGCTGGAAGGTGCTGGTGCTGGATTCATGATCCAGAGTTCACAGCATGCAAGTTTGAGAGAAAATGCCTGACAGTGAAAAAGCATGTTTATGCAGCGCAGAGACAGCTGAGGAGAGGCTGTACAGAAGGGAACATTCAGTAAATGTGAGAAAGAGGGAGAAAATGAGGGATTTCACAGTGAGTGCACGCAATAGTGACAGGTAAACGTGAGGCTGCAACAGAAAGAACGTGTGTGACAGGGAGCGTGTCTGTGATCTGCTTAGTGGACACAAAATAGAACAGCAAGTGCAAAACTGTGTGTGGAAGTGTGAGTAAAAAGGGTGGTGTGGATGCTGTGACAGGGCACCTCTCTGTGCACCACAGCATGCACGAGAGCGTGAGGGGTGAAGGCAGTCACAGTGAGATACCCTCTAGGTGCATGCAAGAATCTGAGTGTGAGACTGTGTAAGATAGGAAGCCAGATAGGTGGCTGTACAAATAAAGAACATAAACGTACCACGTATGTGTACATGCACCTGCAAGTGCAGCAGGACAGGCACAGGATTTTTATGTGCAAGCAATCACCAACAGCAGCGTGCACAAGGAAAGGCTTTAAAGGAGGAAGGGAGGGAGAGCAAACATGAGCAGGAGAGAAGCAGACCGGCACTCCAGGAACTGCATGTGCTCGGGAGCTAGAACTGTATGTGCCAGAGCGAGTTTATTCATCTTC
Organism: Penelope pileata; assembly: GCA_013396635.1. Taxonomy (NCBI): domain Eukaryota; kingdom Metazoa; phylum Chordata; class Aves; order Galliformes; family Cracidae; genus Penelope; species Penelope pileata. The sequence goes on along the minus strand of WBMW01005741.1, from coordinate 578,581 downwards.
CATGCTATATTCATGAGTGAGCGTGTGTGCATGGGTATAGAGGACCACTGGTACGTGTGAGTGAGCACGGATCATGTACAAGCTGTGATTTGCAGGGCTACGATTATCTGTGCATGTGTGATGTGTATTTATACATACAGCACGGGATGCATTAACCCTTAACTCCTGTTTACAGAAAGCATCTCAAAACCAGCTAGCATGTCTGTCATCACTTCAAACTAAATTCTGTACTCACATTTGGCTCTTCAAGCAAGAAACCCAGCTGGCAATTCTCCACTGAACAGAATCCCATACCCAACAAATTTCCTTATTCTGTCTTTTCCTCCTTCATTCTTTTTTTTTTTTTCCCCCCCTCTTGTGGAAGGGAAGGACATAGTGTTTTTGCAAAGAGGCACAGAGGCTCCTCTAACCTTCCCCCTTCGTCAGCAAAACCAAAATACCAAAATAAAATAAGACAGAAAAAAAAAATCAAAAAAGAAACTTGACACTGATCTCCTCAGGAAGGTGAGGAATCCTGGAGCATTGGTACTTGTGTCCTGAAGTGCTGAGAAACATTGGCTGTAGGTGGAAGGGATACCCACACTCACTCACCCCTCTTTCCTTTGCAANATCAGCCTCAATTCAAGTGAAGGGGTTTGGGGAGGTTGCAAGAAAGAACTCATCACATACCTTGCAAGGAGAAGAGGGACAGGAAGAATCCCAGCACCCAGATACTGTGCAGCCAGTAGGTCCTCATGCTTCTCTCTCACTCGCTCCGCTTCCTCTGCCCTTTTCTCCGTCTCTTCGCTTCTCTCTGCTCTCTCAATTTCCCCCCACCCCCCTTTCCTCTTCCCCTCTCAGATAAAACGGGGTTTGTGTCTCCCCTCAGTCCCCCCGGGCTCTGCTCTACCAGCTCTGGCAATCCAGTCACAGGGAGGGCTGACCCGCAGTGGCCAGATTCCCAAATAGCCTCGCACTCTTCCCTCCAAGTGCGGGAGGAAGGGGGGCCAGGTTAGATGCTCGCCGTAGCCTGTGCTGGCTGTAAACACAGAGAATCTCTCTGTCTCTCTCCCGCAGCTCCAACTAAATGCGACTGTACTTAAACAAGCAATGCCTTATAGGACAGCGCTCTGAGCAGAAAAGATCCCACCTCTGCCACCTAGTGTTGCAAGCCTGCTCATTTATTTTATTTTTATATATATATATATATATATAAATATATATGTTATAGAAATATGGCTCTCTCCTTCCTCTGAGAACGCATCTTTTGGATCACAAGTCTACAAGGCACGCTGGACTCAGGAGTCCCTCAGGCTCCTGCTGACATGGGGCAGTTATTCAGCAGAGGAAGAGAGCTCTCCTCATCAACGTGATGAGGGACGCAGCGGGGCATGTTTGATTTCTCAGCAGAGTTCTGCCTGACAGACCCTGAAGCCAGGGTCTCTCTGATGCTGGTGGCACTGCTGGGCAGTATGCCGGGGCCAGAGGGAGATTCAGGCACACTGATTGTAATTACAGAGCTGCCAAGGCCTCCAGGAAAAATAGCACGCATCAGGCTGCATTAATCTTAGCTGGATCTCCCGTGACTTCTGTGCGATTTCAGGGGGACCAGAAGGAATCACTGAGTAGGAAATCCAGCTTGCAAAGCCACCGTTTGCTCACAGAAGGTTTCTCCCACTAATCCTATCCATTCAAACACAGGTTCCTCCTACCTTACACACGATGAACTTTCTTCCCAAGGAGTAATTAGCTCCTGTAGCTTCATTGCCCCCTGAAATCATTGCTTCTGGTGAGAGGAGCAGCAGTAATGAAGTACTACTTAACACTCGCACAGGGCTTTTCATCAGTCACTCTCCAGGCATTTCACAAAAGGCGTCCTTTTGCAGCTGGGAACACAGAGACTGTGAGAAGTCACTGTGAGGTGGCAGTCCAGGCGGGCTGGCCACCCAACCTGGTGGCCCCTCTATGGGCCTCACTGTCCCCTCACCACCGTTGCCAAGGCAGCCTGGATGCCACTGCTAAGAGATAACAATCTCAATTTACACGTCACAGATGCAGCTTAGCCACCCACAGGCATGCCCCTCAGTGGGTGAAAATTCAGGCAGAAGCCAGCAGGCAAAACAGGCCTCTACGTGCATGGCCACAAGCAGGAATCTGGGCCTCCTGCAGGGTCTTCAGAAACTTTTACAAAAGCTGAGGAAGCCTCAGGTAATGAAGGGACTGTAGGTGGGGAAGGAGAGAAGTTGATGGAGAAGCAGAGGTCCTCACCATTGATCTAGTGACAGCAACTCCAGGGAGGAAAGTATCATCACGTGGAGCAGGCAGCAACAGCTGCTCTGGTTGAAAAGCCAGTCTGTCCTAGATCTTCTAGGTAAATCTTAAAAAAATAAAATAAAATAATCCCTCTGAAAATACATCCAGAGTTGGGGATGCAGAGACAAAAAAAACCTTCTTATGAATACCTCTAGAACTCTAAGGTGACCATGCATGCATAGGAAAGACATGTAGAATTCTTGTCACTAAAGAAGTAACATCACTCCAGAAGTATTTCTTTTTAGACTGCCTTAGAGCAAGCTGCTCTGCAAACGAAGTACAAAGCCTGCCTTCCCATGACCAGATCCCATCACATCCCCACGTCATCCTCTGCAGCAAAAAGAAACGGTTTGCTGTGGGTAGTCCAGAGATGTGCACTTGTTTCTCAGTAGACCAAAATGCGCACTGCAATGCAAAACACAGATACCATTTGGCCTGGCTGGCTGCTGCCAGGTACCTTTCCTCTACAGAGTGAGGCATTCCCTAATCACCACTTATTAAGAACCATATAGGTGCACACATACTTTTCAGCTTTCTACCACCTTTTAAACGTGATCAAAATTGGTTGGGAGGAACAACCATGCGGGCAGGGCTGCCACCCACCAGATCAGGCTGCCCAGGGCCCCATCCAGCCTGGCCTTGACACCTCCAGGGATGGGGCACCCACAGGTTCTCCGGACATCCTGTGCTCGCGCCTCAGCTCCCTCTGAGTAAAGAATTTCTTCCTAATATCTAAGCCAAATCTCCCCTCTTTCAGTTTAAATCCATTCCCCTTTGTCCTATCACTATCTGTGTAAAAAGTCGATTTCCCTCCTGCTTGTAGGCTCCCTTCAACTATTGGAAGGCCGCAACGAGGCCTCCCTGGAACCTTCTCTTCTCCAAGCTAAACAATCCCAGCTCCCTCAATATTTCCTCATAGGAGAGGTGCTCCAGCCCTCTGATCATCTTTGTGGCCTCCTCCGGAGCTGCTCCAGCAACTTCCTGTGCTGTGAGCCCCAGCCCTGGATGCGGTACTCCAGCTGGGGCCTCATGAGGGCAGAGTAGAGGGGGACAATCCCCTCCCTCTCCCTGCTGGCCACCCCTCTTCTGGTGCAGCCTAGGATACTGTTGGCTTTCCAGGCTGCAAGAGCAGACTGCTGATGCTCATCCAGCTTTTCATCCATCAGAACCCCTAAGTCCTTCTCAGCAGGGCTGCTCTCAAGGTTTGTTTGGAACTCATTGTGCCAAAATGAAGCAGTGTCAAACCAGCATGTATGATCTTGAGGGTTGCCACAGGAATGCCCACCAAGGTGTAGCACAGGCCCTACAGGGACCAGCTAGGCTAGCTCTCAACTGTGGGGCCATGTCATACTTTGGATATGAACATCCCATGGCCTGTTGGGTCCAGTCCTCTTTGAAGTATTCGAGCACTGACATAATAGCAACATTGCAGTAAATAATAATAGTAAAATCAGAATTAGATCTCTGCTCCAGACCATACATTGCACAGGGATAAAACCTGTGGGAGATGATGGTGAAACTAGTTTCATTTTTAAGTGAAGACCTTGTGCAGATCAGCTGCAGAGAAGAGGCTCACACCGAAGGATCCTTGCAGAGATGTAAAAAAAATCTGTGGCTAAATCCCAGGGAAAGAGCCATTGGGACAGTGCAGGAGCCCCAGCGGAAAGGAGCGGTGCTTCTGAGGCCACACCATGTCAGCGGGCAGAGCCAGGAGTGATAGAAGCCAACTCTCTGCATGTACAACATGTACAAAGGCAGCACAGTAAATAGGACACGCAAACAGGCCATGATGAGCAGTTAGCAGAGGCAGGTTGTGCAGGGCAGGGCACACAGGGAGGCTGCTCTCTTCTCATTTGGGAACTCTACGGTGCTGCTGTCTATTACAGCTACCATGGTGGGCATCCACCAAAACTGCCAAGCTGAGGCAGCAACCTGGTCAGAGGGGACACAGCCTTTCTGGGCTCATGCATGCACCCAGGTAGACCTCCTGAGGGGCAATGCAGCCATCCAGACCTTTGGCTGTGGGGACCTCCAGAATCTGGAGGTCCCTCTAGGTCCTGAGGGAGGAGGAGGGTGCACTGGGTGCAGGTATGCTATGCTCAACAAGCTTCTTGAGCAGGTGGCCAGGCTGCAGGAGGAAATCACCAGGCTGAGAGGCACCTGGGAATCTGAGAGGGAGACAAGAGCAGGAGGTTTGAACTGAGGCATGCTGACCAGCAGTCCCCTCCTAAGTCCCTGTGAGGGGAAGAAGCTAAACCAGCTTCCTATCTAGAGGGAAAAGGGCATGCTAGCACGCAAGGCAATGGGGGCTGGACCCTCATCTCTGCTCAGAGAAGGAGGTGTCTTCCTCAAACCCACAGTGCCCCTGTGCAACAAATTTGGGACTCTGGGGCTGGAAACGGGTGAGGGTCTGGAGAGCAGTCAGAACCCAGGCAACAGCAAGCATATTGCAAACACAGGAAGCAACAAGCATACTAAGCAGGGCGAACTGGGAAACTGCATCGAAACTAGCGCCAGCAAAAAGGGGCGAAGAGTCTTAGTAACTGGGGACTCCTTTCTAGGGGGCACTGAGGCCCCCATTTGCCACCCACGTAACCTCTCCAGAGAGGTTTGTTGTCTTCTGGAATCACGTTAGAGATGTTAAAAAGACTCTGCTGTGACTGATAAAACAGGACGACTACCACCCACTCGTTGTCATTCAGGTTGGGTCTCAGGGGGCTGCAGCAAGGAAGTTGAAGAACATGAAAAAGGACTTTCCATCCCTTGGAAAGAAGTTGAAGGGATTGGGAGTGCAAATTGTGATCTCTTCTGTCTGGAGAGTTGGCAGCTGGGACCCAGAAAGGAGAAGGAGAATGAGTCAGGTAAATGACTGGTTGTGTGGATGGTGTTATGATCAAGGTTTGGGCTACTATGACCCTGGGCAGGCCTTTGAGAGACCAGGTATGTGGGCATCAGACAGAACGCAACTGAGCAGGTGGGGCAAGAGCGTTCTGGGGAGCAGGCTGTCTGGATTGATTACCAGGGCTTTAAACTAGATTTGATGGGGGAAAGGGGGGTGGAATTGGATGGGACATAGAAGGGCTGGAGGATGCTGTCGCTTTAAGAGATTGAGGAGGAAAACCTCTGAATTGTCCCGTATGATATTGTGAGGACTCCTCAGAGAAGGTAACATTGCCAATACCTCGTCCGAGATTTTCTTGCATCCCTCTAGGAATACCTGCACCTGCTGCTTCCCTGAAGTGCCTGTATACCAATGCACGCAGCATGGGAAATAAACAGGAAGAGCTAGAGATCTGTGTGTAGTCACAGGACCATGATCTCCTTGAGATCACAGAGACATGGTGAGACAGCTCACGACTGGAATGCTGTCATGGATGGCTATGTCCTTTTTAGGAAAGACAGGCAGATGAGGCAAGGTGATGGGATTGTTCTTTATGTGAGAGCAACTGGAATGTATTGAGCTCCACCTGGGAGCGGGTGATGAAAGAGTGGAGAGCTTGTGGGTGAGAATTAAGGGTGGATAAGCAACACAGCCAGGCACACATGGTCTAGACGGTTCCTGCAATGCATTGAAGATAGCTTTCTAACACAGACAGTGGAGGAGCCAATGAGACGGCGTGTGCTGCTGCACCTTGTTCTTACTAACAAGTAAGGTCTTGTTACAGATGTTAAGGTTGGGGGCAGCTTGGGATGCAGTGATCATAAGATGATGGAATTCAAGATCTTGAGTGGAAAAAGCAAAGCAATAAGTAGGATTGCTACCCTGGAATTCAGGAGAGCCAACCTCGACCTCTTCCAGGACTTACTTGGAGGTATCCCATGAGCTACAGTGCTAGACGGTAAGGGGGCCCGTGAGAGCTGGTCAGCTTTTAAACAGCACGTCTTCTGAGCTCAGGATCAATGCATCCTGAAAGTAAGAAAGCAGGGAAAGGTGGCAGGGCCATGTGAATGAGCAAGGAGATCATAAACTCAAAGGAAAGAAGGAGGTCCACGAAATGTGGAAAAAGGGCCTGTCTTCTTGGGACGAGTATAGGAATGTTGTCAGGGCCTGCAGGGATGCAATGAGGAAAGCTAAAGCCCACTTGGAATTGGATCTGGTAAAGGAGATGAAGAAGAAAGTTTTTTCTGAGTATGCAGACATAAAAAGATGACCAGTGAAAATGTGGGTCCCCTACTAAATGAGGGGAGTGTCCTGGTAACAGGGGACACTGAGAAGGCAGAGACACTGAACGCCTTCTTTGCTTCGGTCTTTGCTATAAAGATTCCCCCTCAGGAATCCTGGATCCTGGAGATAAGAGAGGGAGTCTGGGGAATGGAAGGCTTCCCTTTGATTGAGGAGGAGATGGTCCTAGAGCATCTAGGCAAAATCAATGCACAGAAATCCATGGGCCCCAATGGGATGCATCCACATGCGCTGAGGGAGCTGGCAGAGGCGATTGCTGAACCGCCCTCTATCATCTTTGAAAGGTCTTGGAGAACAGGAGAGGTGCCTGAAGACTGAGGGATAGCCAGTGTCACTCTGGTCTTCAAAAAGGGCAAGAAGGAGGATCCAGGAAACTGCAAGCCAGTCAGCCTCACCTCTGTCCCTGGAAAGGTGATGGAACAGCTCGTTCTGGATGCCATCTCCAAGCAATTGGAAGAGAAGAAGGTCATCAGGAGTAGTCAGCATGGATTCACCAAGGGAAAATCATGCTCAATCAACCTGGTGGCCTTCTATGATGTCATCACTGGCTGGGTAGGTGGGCGAGAGAAGTGGATGTTGTGTTCCTTGACTCCAGCAAGGCATTTGATGCTGTCTCCCACAACATCCTGATAATGAAGCTGAGAAAGTGCAGGACAGACGAGTGGACGGTGAGGTGGGCTGGGAACTGGCTGACTGGCCGAGCTCAGAGGGCTGTGACCAGCAGCGCAGAGGCCGGTTGGAGGCTGTAACTAGCGGTGTTCCCCAGGGGTCGGNCCAGGTATGTGGGCATCAGACAGAACGCAACTGAGCAGGTGGGGCAAGAGCGTTCTGGGGAGCAGGCTGTCTGGATTGATTACCAGGGCTTTAAACTAGATTTGATGGGGGAAAGGGGGGTGGAATTGGATGGGACATAGAAGGGCTGGAGGATGCTGTCGCTTTAAGAGATTGAGGAGGAAAACCTCTGAATTGTCCCGTATGATATTGTGAGGACTCCTCAGAGAAGGTAACATTGCCAATACCTCGTCCGAGATTTTCTTGCATCCCTCTAGGAATACCTGCACCTGCTGCTTCCCTGAAGTGCCTGTATACCAATGCACGCAGCATGGGAAATAAACAGGAAGAGCTAGAGATCTGTGTGTAGTCACAGGACCATGATCTCCTTGAGATCACAGAGACATGGTGAGACAGCTCACGACTGGAATGCTGTCATGGATGGCTATGTCCTTTTTAGGAAAGACAGGCAGATGAGGCAAGGTGATGGGATTGTTCTTTATGTGAGAGCAACTGGAATGTATTGAGCTCCACCTGGGAGCGGGTGATGAAAGAGTGGAGAGCTTGTGGGTGAGAATTAAGGGTGGATAAGCAACACAGCCAGGCACACATGGTCTAGACGGTTCCTGCAATGCATTGAAGATAGCTTTCTAACACAGACAGTGGAGGAGCCAATGAGACGGCGTGTGCTGCTGCACCTTGTTCTTACTAACAAGTAAGGTCTTGTTACAGATGTTAAGGTTGGGGGCAGCTTGGGATGCAGTGATCATAAGATGATGGAATTCAAGATCTTGAGTGGAAAAAGCAAAGCAATAAGTAGGATTGCTACCCTGGAATTCAGGAGAGCCAACCTCGACCTCTTCCAGGACTTACTTGGAGGTATCCCATGAGCTACAGTGCTAGACGGTAAGGGGGCCCGTGAGAGCTGGTCAGCTTTTAAACAGCACGTCTTCTGAGCTCAGGATCAATGCATCCTGAAAGTAAGAAAGCAGGGAAAGGTGGCAGGGCCATGTGAATGAGCAAGGAGATCATAAACTCAAAGGAAAGAAGGAGGTCCACGAAATGTGGAAAAAGGGCCTGTCTTCTTGGGACGAGTATAGGAATGTTGTCAGGGCCTGCAGGGATGCAATGAGGAAAGCTAAAGCCCACTTGGAATTGGATCTGGTAAAGGAGATGAAGAAGAAAGTTTTTTCTGAGTATGCAGACATAAAAAGATGACCAGTGAAAATGTGGGTCCCCTACTAAATGAGGGGAGTGTCCTGGTAACAGGGGACACTGAGAAGGCAGAGACACTGAACGCCTTCTTTGCTTCGGTCTTTGCTATAAAGATTCCCCCTCAGGAATCCTGGATCCTGGAGATAAGAGAGGGAGTCTGGGGAATGGAAGGCTTCCCTTTGATTGAGGAGGAGATGGTCCTAGAGCATCTAGGCAAAATCAATGCACAGAAATCCATGGGCCCCAATGGGATGCATCCACATGCGCTGAGGGAGCTGGCAGAGGCGATTGCTGAACCGCCCTCTATCATCTTTGAAAGGTCTTGGAGAACAGGAGAGGNAGCGGTGTTCCCCAGGGGCCGGTGCTGGGCCCTGTCTTGTTCAACATCTTCATCAGTGACCTGGACAAGGGGATAGTGTCCACCCTCAGCAAGTTTGCTGATGGTACAAAGCTGGGAGGAGTGGCTGACCTGCCAGAAGGCTGTGCTGCCATTCAGGGAGACCTGAGCAGGCTGGAGAGTTGGGCAGAGAGGAACCAGATGAGGTTGAACAAAAGCAAGTGTAGAGTCTTGCACCTGGGGAGGAATAACTGCATGCATCAGGACAGGTTGGGGGCTGAGCTGCTGGAGAGGGGCTCTGCGGAGAAGGACCTGGGGGTCCTGGTGGCCAACAGGTTGGCCGTGAGCCAGCAGTGTGCCCTGGTGGCCAAGAAGGCCAATGGGATCCTGGGGTGCATTCAAAAGAGCGTGGCCAGCAGGTGGAGGGAGGTGATCCTCCCCCTCTCCTCTGCCCTGGTCAGGCCTCACCTGGAGTCCTGTGTCCAGTTCTGGGCTCCCCAGTACAGAAAGGACAGGGATCTCCTGGAAAGAGTGCAGCGGAGGGCCACAAAGATGTTGAGGGGCCTGGAGCATCTCCCTTGTGAGGAGAGGCTGAGTGGCCTGGGTCTGTCCAGCCTGGAGAAGAGAAGGCTGAGAGGGGATCTTATCAATGTCTATAAATATCTTAAATGCGGGAGGGAAAGGGACGAGGCCAGCCTCTTTTCGGTGGTGTGTGGGGACAGGACAAGGGGCAATAGCCACAAACTGAAGCATAGGAAGTTCAGCACCAATACGCACAAGAACTTCTTCATAGTGCCGGTGACGGAGCACTGGCACAGGCTGCCCAGGGAGGCTGTGGAGTCTCCTTCCCTGGAGATATTCAAGACCTATCTGGATGCCTAACTGTGCAACATGCTCTAGGGAGCTGCTTTGGCAGGGGTTGGACTCGACGATCTCTAGAGGTCCCTTCCAACCCCTGCAATTCTGTGATTCCTATCTAGACTGGACAACAGTAGTTAAAATGTCTGAAGAGAAGATTCAAAGGAAGCAGCACTCCTTCAAGTAGCAGCAACTTCTCCAGAGAATAGAGCATAACTGAGAAAAGAAACAGCTACTTCTACAGTCTATTTGACATACTCCTAACCTTCAAAAATATTCAGGACTGGGGTTTGGCTCCCCTGCTCATGCTGAGTCATACCAACAGAGTTAGTCAGGACATCAGGCTACTAAATATGAGCTGGAGTATCAGATTCTGTGGGCTGAAATTCTCTGGGATTGGTCTAGAGCCAAAGGTGACTCTGCTTTTTGTATGGCCAAATCCCACAACTACCTACAGACTGAGAGGACAAGAACAGAAGCAAGAACTACATTCAACTCTCCCTGAACATATAAAACATTTTTTTTTAAAGGCCATTGTTCTTCCTGCCTTTCTTTTTGATCTGCTGCAGTTCGTCCACTTACCTTAAATTCAAAAGCCAGATGATCCATAGAGATATTAGCTACTGAAGAGCATATCTACAACCCCATTTAGAGAGAGGGGAAAAAAAAAAAATCTGGATTCTGACAGCTCTGAATGATTGAAAGATGGCTACTTTTAATGCATAGTAGAAGTATTTCATTAAGGCTGAGTGGATGCATTTAGATGCACTGTGCATGTATGCTTGTCCATTTTTTAATAAATAAATGTGCCTTGTGCTATTAACTGTTTAAGCACTCACACTTCCATTTCATCTTAGCTTTAGTCCCTTTTTTGTGCGATATCAATATTATCTTGACTGTGCTGCATGTACATAATATTTTCTCTTCCAAATTTTCATACTGAACCTACCATAAAATACTTCTCAAGCAAGTAAGCTAAAGTTGATAGAAGAACTTATAACTTTTCCATTACAGATTTTTTTTTTCAAATTACTGTTATTTAACTGTGCAAATGCTATGTTGCATTAGCAGAAGACTTAGTGGTTTTTTCTTTTACTTTAATAGAAGTAGCACTGAAAACACAGTTGGCCATGCAAATTTTGCAGAGTTTACATAAGAGAATTAGTGGTCCTAAAATTTAAAGCTGAGAAAGCTTGGTAAAGTGAGCAGGAGACAAGAGCCATACATTACCCAAGAGTGTTTTTATCCTGGATGTTTTAGTGTCCTGTCCTGTGCGTCTCTCTCTGACATATGTGTATTACTATTTGTTTTATTGAGTGTTGCATCTGTGGGTTTCATGGCATGTCTTTGGGACTAGTGCATCTGTGATGAATAGCACGTTTTATTGTGATTTAGAAGAGTGTTGTGGTATGTGCTGCATGTGATCTTGGGAAAGGGAGTAGAAGGAGATGTTCTCTCAGCAAGAAATAGTCATTTGTCATGTGGCTCTATGAAACCCACCACCGTCCAAGGTCAAGGACTGCACAGTGTCCAGAAATGTGAATTCACATAGAAGGGATGCACAGTGCATCAAGACCATGATAAATAGTCTCACATCTGATTAGGCTCCCTTATATAGACTAAGAAAACAGCATTCATGCTTCCCATTCACTTACAACCTGATATTCAGGAAGAGCCAACTCTGCTCAAACAATACTTCCCGTCTACCCTTTCCTTGCTGCCACTTGGCATTCCTTATCTATGTTCTCCCTTGTCCCGCTCTCAAATTCTCTTTGGATTTGACCGCCTCCCACCCCCCTACCCCAGTCCTCCTCTCTTCCTCTTTACTATCTTTCCAAGAAACCCATCAAAGAAGGAAGAATGTCTTTCTGAGGCTCCTTCAAGGAAGGATTTTTCACCAGGGCTTCTACAAAATTAAAAGTCTTTCTGAACCAACAAAAGGTCCAGCATCTGAGCAAGGTAGTACTTGACTATAAAGCAATACCATAAAATAGAAATCCGCAGAAACAGCCAGCTAATGAGACAGCTGCAACACCCACCATATGATGACGTAATGGGGACTGTAATGAGAACCCTTGGAGACCAGCACGTTACATGAACTGGTACAGCAAGAACCACGGGAAGTGCTTGTCCAATATGAGCCATAGCAGACCCATATCTTCTGCAAGTTAGGGCAAGTAAAGAGTATCTCACAAAAAGCATTTGGCAGCAGTGTACACACACTTTGACACTGTCACATAATTAGAATATAAAATAAATAGAACAGCAGACGCTATCAGCATGTCTACCATGCTGTATCCATGGAGCCAACTTCTTCTTCAAGGGGAGCCTCATCCAAGCTACACAAAAAAAGTCTGAGACACAGGCACATAGAACACAGCCTCTGGGGACACACACAAGAAGTTCTGTAGAAAGGACCCCTGCTCTTTGAACATTTGCAAGATTTTGATGGAAATCTGCAAATGTGAACAACAACAAGAAAAAGAAAATTGGCTAGCACCCAAAGAAAAATGTTGGCAGATTATTTTTTTGAGTTGTCACGTTTTCTGTGAGAAAAGAGTCAGCTCTTTCAAGCTAGGAAAAAATAATAATAAGCCCTTAAGATCATCAGTAAATTCACAATTTAGAGGGACAGCTGTTCACGCCACAAAATTCCTGCCACATCCAGAATTAACTGGCCTTTACAGAGGAACAAGGAATCCCTTAAGGCTACAGAGCACCTTTCACGATCGTTTTTGCAGCTACCCTGGTCTTGTAAACCTCCACCAGATCTTGGCAACACAGACCTCACTCACCTCTACCTGGGATTCAGGGCCTGTCTCCTCCAGCAGCACTATACTGAAGACATTTTCTTGAAAAAGCACCCAACTCCTGTTGCACATACCTTACTCTGCCCAGAAACAGCCTTTAACCCAGCTGTAGCTCATCAGTTCTTTGGCCACAGCTGAGAGTCTTTTAGGTCCCTCTATTAACCCTCACACCTGATGGGCATGAAGTGCTGTACCTTGCAGCCCAGCTTCCCAGCTGATGGTCTCACTAAGTCCAATGTTGTGCCCCCAGGGGGTATTGCACCATTAGGCAAAGGCTTAGTGACTTTGCTAGATATGTTGTGGGCTGACTTTTGAAATAGGACTACTCCAAGTCTATGCTCCTTTGTACAGGAAAGAGAAAGGTGGTTTTCCCACCGTGCCTGTTTGAGCTCTAGCCTTCTTCCTGAAGTGAGAAAGACCCAAACAGGTGACTGTTGATTGTTATCCAAACACTTCAGTTTCACTATCTGCAATGAGAGCTGACTTGCACATTTTTGGACAGCCTGACACTTCCTGGACAGAAACATGGGACAGTGGTGAGCTCTCCACAGCCATTTTTTTGTGCTGTGGAGTGCACACTTTGCTAGCTGGAAAGCAGATGGAGCTAGGGCCATGTGAGTATTCCCGTTGCAAGTCTCCTTGCAGTGGTTCGTAACATCCTGAAATTACAAACTCCCAGGCTGATGTTTTTCAGACGTAGTCTCTTATCCAAGGATGGATTTTTATTATTTTGGTTTTATTTTTGAAAGCTTGAGCAAGCAAGTGTTTGGCTGTTTAAGATACTTGAGACTGAGGGAGTGCTTTATGATTAGTGGAAGAAACAATTTGTGCCTTTTCTTAACAGTTCCACTGCTGAAATTACTGTGGGTAGAGAGCTGAAAGGCAAATAGTGTGAGGCAAGGTTTGTAGGAAAAGGCAGTATCTTTTATTAAACTAAAGAATATAGCTGAAAAAACCTCAATCCAAACCTAAGCAGCTTTCCAGGTACATGGGTTTGCAAGCCCAAAAGTGTATCCATACTTAAAACAGTAGAAAGTCAAATAAATGATAATCATCATTTATGTCTTCAGCCATCATAGCAACAATATCACTGTACCTTAGAAATGAAGTGAAGCCTGCGGTGGTGAGGACAACATTACCCAGAGAAACAGAATACATACTAGCACGGCTGCATTAAGCATTCATTTGGCCAAATCACAGTTCCTAGAAAATCCTGCCTGATTTCTGCGGCATGAAAACACTTGGTTTTCAGTACGATGCAGAGTAATCTTCATGTAGGCAGGGCTCCACACACTTCTATGTATCACTGAAGACCTGCTCTCAAGGCCAATAAAAGCAGCTGAAAGACTCATCAAACTCAGTGTCCGCTGATCTAGGCCCCCTCAACACCAAAATCACTAAGACAGCCCTTTCCCTTACTTGCTTTGTACCGAGTATACAGAGATATTCCCCTGCACTGTTTATCAATTCTGTTGCAGGGATGCACAGAGCCCTCTCTGAGACCAAGTCCTGTTGTTTTAGGTGCTCTACAGAAGGACAGTGAGAAATGATTTCAAACCATTGATACCATGTTCTAGGACAGACATGGTAAACAAAGGATGAGAGAGGTAAAAGTAACAGACGTGATGTGCCAACTATTACTGATGGAAACAAGAGAGCAGGCCTCTAGTGTCATAGGAATAATTTACATCTTTACAGACTGCACAAAAAACTTAGCATACTGACCAGAGAAGAGCCCACAGCTTACCTACTATTTAAAAAAGATACGTCTGTGATGCAATAGCAGACTCACTAAGTGGAAAACACGAGGACGCAGCCTTAAGTTTGGCACTACCTGACTTCTGCTACCCTTTGCAACGTTAATAGTTTCTGCCAGTAGCTTCTTTTTCAAAGCAAGATTTCTCTCCTGTTTCTATTTTATCAGACAGAGGATGATCAAGAGGTTAAAAAACACATTATTAGCATTAATGACTATTATTATTTATGCCTCTGTACAAGCTGCACAAGCATAGGAGAAGAGACAGTCCATTTCCCCAAAGAGCTCACAAATCTTATTTATGATAAGGAATCACAGACCATGTATCAACAGCCGGAGAGGAGAACAGGGCAGAATGAGGGCAACCATATTAAGCACAAGCCTTTTGTATAGCTTGGGCAAGATACTGTCTCCTGGGACCTGCTTCCTCAGCCATAAAATAAAGAGTTTTTCTCTGCCACATCACTTTCCACCTTACCAAGAAGGCAATGGCAGTCATGCCCTAGCACCTGGAGTCCTGACCTGAAAAAGTGTTTCCATTTGTCCTACTCAGAAGCTCCAGGTTTTATGACTCTTAGGAGTTATGATTCCTGCAGCAGCAGAATATGGATGGGTTTGCAAGAGAGCTCAGTGGGGTTCTGTGGGTGTTTCTCTCTGTCCTCCACTGTTCCCAGCAACATATCAATGTATGATCCGAAGTCCAGGCCAGTGAAACAGGTGGAAGACAAGAGTGACAAAGAAGATGTACAGATGCCATTGTTTAGCTCATTTGATTGTAAAGTCTCTAGCAGAGGGACTTTCTCCTCATTTTGTGGGTATGTCTCATGAGGAGAGCAGGATCAGCAGAGCCCTTGCTGGCTTGCCACCAGGGCTCTGATGACATGAATATTGCTGCTGGCTTTGGCAATAACCATAGGCAAGCTGTTCTGTTCTGCACCTGGATCTTGGTTTTGGCCATCTGTTTATGTCAGCCTTAGTAAATAATTGGTTAATCCACCCGTGAGTCCTTGCTGGTACTAGGGCATGATGAAAGCTGAAGAAAAATGGGAGCAATCCCTCTTAACCTGGTCCCTTTTGACAGCTAATGACGACTGTGATAAATGGCTTACAAGTGACTTCACCTATCTACAATTAATCAACACATCCCATGATGTAAGATCACTGGTCACTGGGGTGCAAGGTCATGGGCTTGCCCCTGACAGCACATCTACATAAACCTAATCTCTTCCTTTTTTCTCAGTTCTACGGAGTTTGGGTGAGAAAGGAATCACCCATATGATGGGATCTCTCTGTTACCCAAAGTGAGTGAGGCTGGCTTCCATGGGGGATTTAGTACCCTGGGGATGCAACCCAGCCTCAGCAGAGCTGGGACAGACAGTGCAACATGGAGAAATGCCAGATCAAAGCTCTGCAGAGGTCACTGGAAAATGTCAGGGAGGTTTCAGCTCATGAACTCTAGAAAGAAACCAGATAAAAGGAAATTTGGGAGTCCTGCCTAAGCTCAGAAACAGTTTGAAGCACAACCTTACAGACCCAGGGTAAAGTTCAATATAGCAGGGCACTGGGGTTGGCTACTCAGATCCCTTTCCCTTTCTTTTGAAATTATGGCCTGTTTTCTCATTCTTTCTATTTCCATTGTACAATTTTCCATCAGCAAGTTCCCCACTTATCTGCCACTTGTCTGGGCATCTGTCATCTAAATCTACACCTTCGCTGCCCCTGTCTTCACCAGCCTGACAGCTGAAGCTGCAGATGGCCTCTTTTTCCTTCCTTCTTCTACAAGACTATTTTCAGACAACGCCCCTGCAAAATGTAAAGGAGAAAGCCGCCGAATAAGGGGCTGATGTACTGCTGCCTTTCCTGAGATACTTGTGGTCATAGAAACAAACCAAGCTGCTCAGGCAAGAGTGTGCAGAAGAAAAGCTGACCATATCCTCTGAATGTCTTCTAATACTAGAGGACCAGTATCTGTAGTATAGCAAAAATGCCATGAGAGGCACATTAGTGCTTATTCTAGGGTATAGCATACACTGATGTTGGGCTGCAAAGTCTATGTGCGTAACTTAGGATCTGGAAGGCCAGGGAAATCTTTTAAGGTTCATTTGTCCTTGGCATCTCCATTATAATCTCTTTTATGTTGATTACAGCCGTACTTTGGATCTTTGCTGTGAAAAATAACGTTTGCATTTGCAGAAATGTATGCTAACTGCATAACACTATCTAGGATCTGCCTATGAAGGGTCAGAATTCCCAAATCAGACAAGCTCTGTTTGGCAACGGAAAAACAGCTGTGAAGCAGAAAAAGGGTGTCTAAATCAGTTTATGTTTTAGCTCAGATCAGTCTCTTCTCTTTTTTAATTCAAGCTAAGCTCAACTGATATTGCAGCAAGGTCCAGCACAATGCAATTTCCAGATCTACTTTTCTGACAGTAGCCTGATAAAGGATGTGCTTATTGTTAGGAGTAGGAAACTAGCATTCTGGGAGCAGGAGAGCATTCACAGGTTAAGCTAAAGCCATGCCTGCATTGCCACAAAACTGATCTTGAGACCAAAGACCATGCACCACATTTGCATCCTGTCCCTGTGGCTGCCATTCAGAAAGCCAACTGGATGCCTGCATAAACATGCTTGTTCACTCAGTGACTCACCAAGCGTGTTCAGGCAAACTGAGTACTGGGGACTCTGGAATATGTGCTTAGTCCACACCTGAGCTTGCATTTATAAGCATACAGTCTGCACCACAGAGAAGCTTGACCTTGGGTAGCTTCAGTCTATCTAAACAGAACCTAAGAGTGTTGCATAAATTCAGTAGCCAACTACGTACATCTCTGCTTTGACCTTCTTTTGACTGTGACCATTGACAGCTTCATGGCAACCACAGAGACCTTCTGACTTCAGTAGAAAATCTTGTCTAAGTTAAAGAATAGACCTTTTAGTTTTTTGTATTCTAAGGGTGGAAGAAGTACAAGCAACTTGCTTTCCAAATAACCCCAAAGTACGCCATATTTTGCTTTATTCATTTCTCAACTGAAGTTGAGAACCACACACAAGCAGATACAGAGTCATTATTCTTCCTTACATTTGTCCCATGCTCCACTGGGACTGCAAAGCAGCAGCCTCAGTTTTATGAGATACTCGCAAGACATAGCCACTCCACAACATACATTGAAACAAGAGATTCGGCACTGAGAAGGAAAGGTTGTGCAGATTAGATGCGTGCTTACATATCTGCCTGCTCAATACTCACTATGAGCATCCCAGTGATTTTCCAGAATACTGTCATCAGTGTGTTCTACTTTTCTCATTTTAACCGATGAGAAAGACAAAGTTTGATCCAAACTTCCTTAATATCTAAACATGGTTCTTGTGGCAGAGAAAGGACTTGAAATCTACTGTCTGGAATTTGCAGAATCTCATGGGATTTCCACACCAGATGTAATACTGTTTTAACATTTTGGCACAGGAATACTGCTGTAAAATCATGTTTTCCAAGTCAGTGGAAGCTGCAGTTATCACTGGATTTCCCTCCCTTGTTAAGATGCTAACCACTGAGGTTACCTACAATAGAAACATGTACTAGTCTGATTAGCTGTCCTAGTTCTGTCCTCATTATGTCTCACCTGACTCTGCTCCACATATCTCATTGGCCTCTCCGTCTTCGCAAGGCTGGTTAGGTGAAGGGTTTGAACTGGCTCCTGGAATAAACAACCCAAACCACTTCCTGTGACTCTCTGCATCAAGTTCTTTCTGATGGCCAGCTGACTAATGACGTCACAAAGTAAAGTCACTTCTCTGGGCATAAGAGCCTTCCACCCATGAGTAGGATATCTGCTAGAAGAGGATGACTTCAAAGGGTGGTACCCGTTGCATTCCAGGAGCTTGCAACTTGTTTGATATGCTTGTCTTTTGCCTTGGCTATGGCAAACAACAACAGTGAACAGACAAATAGCTGTTTTATCCAACAGTTGGCAGCTAGGGATGCTGTGCTGCAGTCCCTTGAGGAGAGTGAAGATGAGGTGTGTCAGATCTTGGGGAGAGAGATTTCTTTTTCCCCATAATTTAAAAAAAAAAGGCAACTTTATGGAGATTTGTGAACCTCTGTAAGACTTGGTGTTTTGTAAATCTGTAAAACTGAGAACTAAACAGGAGGAAGAAATAGAAGAGGAGAATATAAAGTAATTGTCTAATGTATGTCTTTAATGAACTAAAACATATCCTCCCCACAAAGGGCTCATGAGGGAAAAAATGAGATCCCTCATATACACCTTCAATCTAACACTGAATTGTCTGGGGCAATTGGACCTGCAGCTTCAACTGAGAGGGTCTTATAATGAGGAAAAGATATTGTAAAACTACAGTACGCAAAAGCACACAATTAATTCAAGAGCATCATTGTTATTTCATTTATATGGCACCATAGGGGTATGCAATGCTTTACAGACGATTAGGGGCTATAAAAGTTTAGAGAAAAGATGAAGCAGAATGCAAGGAGCTGGCAACCAACTGGAGTACAAGCTCTCACTAAAAGCTCTCACCATGGTGTTTATGGTTTGTTTGCTTGCGTGGCTGTGGTTTTTGTTGTTGTTGTGTTTTTGATTTTTCTTTTAAGGTTCAGGGAGCGTTTTTTGGCACTAAGCCCCTTTTACAGGGAGGGAGAGACCATTTAACATGATTGTTGGGCCATTGCCAAGGATGCAAAGTTAGAAAGCATATTCGTTAGAACACGTCTGAAGAAACACAACAAAAACACACCAAACAAGGAGTAGAGAGATAGACTTGAAACAAACTGTAAGCCATGTCCCTAGAGTTCAATGCTCCAGTAAACTGGCAGAGTAAATAGCGACTGCATACGCCCAGAACTGTCTGGCTGAGGCTCCAATTAGGTGGGTGTTGTACTCCTAGGTTGAGAAATACGAGCAGAAGGCATAGCCTGTCACTTGTGTCCTGTGTTTGCAGCTCTGGGATACTCTTGGATACCTACCTGTTTTTCAGCTGGCAGTGGGACAGCGAAGTCCAGGAGCCATCTCTCCACCAGCTAAAAAGCATGTAGCTCAAGCTTCCAGACAGAGGTCTCGTTAAAGGGTTCTGGACAGGCTTTTGTACTGCAGCACTGAAATACTTCAGGAACAGCTGGACCTTAAAGCTACCCAGAAGCTACACAATGAGAACATAGCGGCTCTCTCAAGAAACACCTACCTTTCTCATAGCAGCATATGACACCTGTGCTCTGTAAATAGATGCAACCCAGGATTTTAAGTGTATTTCTGTATCACTTGTGATCTCAAAGTAGGTAGGTCTTCAAAGTTTTTGTTTTGTAGTAAGACATGGCCAATAAATAGATAAATAAATAAAAGCACCAAAACCAAAAAACACACAGGGAAGGTCTTTGACAAATCTGTTGATTTTTTTTTCCTCACTGATGTTTTCCACCTACCACTTTTATCAAAATGGTCTCTCTGATATTTTAAACAAAAAGTAAAAATCAAAAAGTACTGGGAGATCATACTAGAATTCCTTTTATTTTCTTTTGTTAAGTAGAAAATTATACGTCAATAAACATTTTTGCTAAAAATATTGACTGCAAAATTATACACGTTTTTAGTAGGGTAGAGAGGTAGAAACAGGTCCTTCCCCTACACGTCAAACAATTTTGACTTTTCAAGTCCAAGAATTCTGAGCTCAATCCCTGCTCTTACATCAGCTCTGGAGGAATTCCTGAAATGATTTTTGCATTACTTTCCCCAGAAAATCTCATGCTTTTTATTGCTGTTCTCCAACAGCTACCACCAGTGAGGACAAGTCACCTAAAGTTTTGGGACTAGTATTAGCACTTTTTACAAGATGGCCTCTGGACTGCAGTTTGCTGAGTTTAAAGAAAAAAAAAAATCCTACTAGTATTTCTGACCTTCAGGCAATTAGCCTCTGAAGCAGTTATATTTATAGAAAATTGTGCAGGCATCATCTCTATCTTTCTATCGAGACACTAATGCCTGTTTAAACATATCTTATACTATGATAGTTTATTCCTTGTTCCTGTACAATATAAAGCGCCTTTCTACTGATTTTGCTGTGTCTATGCTAAGGGAAGTTATACTGCAGCAACTATTGCAATGTGCTGTAGGACAGATTGAAAGATTTCTGGTTGAAGCTACTGGTAAAGCCATTAATTTTGTGGGGGAAGGAGAAGGAATTGGGAAAATGCTACATTATTTGCTTAGAACAGTGTTTTGTGTGTTGGTGCTCGTGTGTTATTCAAATAATAAAAAAGCAGCAACAGCAAACACATTGCCTAACCTTCTTCCAGCCTTCCCTTAAACAATGCTAAATTCTGTCCTTCAGTAGCCCACGCAGTCAAATATACAGCTAAATCAGCTTTTCATTCTCTTGGCCAGGGTCCACAAGCAGTGCTGCTGAGTACCACCCCCAACCGAGGCTGCGTGCCCAGCTCTCAGGAGCAGCGTCTGTGGCTGCCTCTGGACTGACAGCGGCAGCTCCCCGTGAATCTTCGCTTTTCCGAAGTGACTTGGATCACTTTGCAAATTCCTACTCCAGAAAATTAAGGGCAGCAACTTAACTGTTTCTAGTCCAGGCTACAAATACCTGCTCTGTCTTCCCATCTCAGCCCAAAACACCAAATACAAGATGCTCCCAACCTAGCTACTTCCTCTAAGTTCCTGCTTTGATGTGATGCATACAGTTCTTCAGCTGACTCATGAACCTGACCTGGGACTTTCCTTCTGACACAGGCTGTAGCTTTGCTGTTCTCCACAAAGAGCTTCTAGAAACTCCATTCCGAGTTTCCTTGGAAACACAGTTTGATCAGCATAATGCTCCATGGCACTTGACCATTCATCACCATGGTGGTTATAAAAATCCCATCAGAAAAAACCCTTTAAGCTTTTTTACACCATTAAAAAAAACAACAGATACCGATCCCATGATTCAACATTAAAGCAAACAAAATTCTTCATTAGACTAATTGGGCCAATGCTGTTATAAACTGTGGTGGACCTAAATCTAAATACTAGCACCAAACTGAGGAAGATGAGATCTGAAGTAACACTCTTGGGGCCTGCAGGTCTTGTCTGCTTGATAATTGCTATCAATTATCAAAAATTGGTTTTCAATCTTCTCAATTCTGTGGCACCTAAAAGCTTCCTACAGGTCTAACAGCAGAGGTGTGGATCCTAGTAATGTGTATCTTAGCTTCCGGAATAAGCTTTTCTTAATTATTTTTCCTGTCCTCTCCTGGATCTACATAATACAGGTTGGAGAACACAGTGGTACTCTTCTATGGGGGAATTATGGGAGAGCTTATAAATAAAAGGGGTTCATTTTGCAGCCATGGACCCTACTGTGATTAAAGCTGTTTTTCTCCTCAACTTCTTGATTCAGGCATGGGGAAAATGCATTACAAAGCCATTAGACAAAATAGTGTCTTGGAAATAAGTGATTTTTTCCCTCATCTTTTGTTTGTCATTAACAGTCTTTTCAGTAACTACGATTACGGCAACAGCGGGCCACGTGACAGAAAGTAATGAAAACAAAGAGCAGAGGGGAAAGTTATTGCACTAAAACAAACTCTGTTATATTGCAGATTATATTACAAGTGAAAAGAACATGACTGCATTGCCTAAGACTATGGAGATGCTATGGAGCCTTTCCCAGTCCCAAGCTGTTCATTAGCATGGAGAGATTTTGATTTAATAACTGTGATCAAAATCCCACTGAATATGCTGGTCATTATGTGCCCAAACTGAAGATGCTCACCAAGGTTTATGATCTTTGAGTAAATTTAAGTATTCATTAAAACGACCAGCTAGTATATCAGTTACATAAGGAAAGCATCCAAATGATACTGTTGACTGAAAAAGCCCTGACCTTCCAGAAAGCAGTTGATATTGCTGTGCCAATGAAAAAATTGCAGTTAAAGATGCTAAGGAGCTGAATGAGAATCTGAGCATAATACATTAAGTAGCGACCTCACTTCACGTGTGATGAAGTACATAGGTCCTTACAAAAGTAATTCCTCCTATTTATTTCCATGGAAACTACAACAAAGAGCACAATAACACTATTTGATAGAGCAAACTCTCAGCTACAAATCACTCTTTTTCAGCATAGGCACCACCATTAGCCATTGTATCACCAGCAATGAACAAGAGCCTGCATGCCTTGTTCTTAAAAAACTGCACAGCCATCTAGAACATGGCCTGTCTTTCACATCGCTGCCGCCACTGCTGAAACACACCCCCATCTCCTCACTGTGCTCACAGCCACTGTTTGGTCTCCAGAACTGTTCAGCGAGTGTTAGTGAATGTCAATGGGTGCCGTTGTTCTGCATGGAGGAATTCAGTTCCATACCTTTGCTTCCTATACACTCCCATGTCAGATGCCATTGTGTCAGAGTGCCCCTCTGCTGCCATCTCTCACACGGCAACCAACTGTGACGGAATATTGGTGGGAAGGTTCCACCTCTGCTGCCGTCCCACCAACATCCACGTCTGACATCATGGGCCAACATCATAACATAGGAGGCGTTACTTTTGGAGCAGGTGTCATAATACAGACGGGTTCCAGAGCAGTTCGGGGCTGCATTGCAGGAAGAGCTGTACTGGGATGTCTTGGAAATCATTATTAGAGAGACATTATTCTGCTTGGACGGTTCAGCTAAAAACAAGGGCAACACCTAAAGGTATGTGAACAGCATGGCTTTGTTTATTTAAATGAATAACAGTACCAGGAAACATTCCTAGGCACTTCAACCTCATAATCTGTATTTTTCAATTGTTAAAGTAACTCCTTGCACAGTTTGTACCAAGTCCAAGCACCACTCTCCTAAACAATTCTTGGGCTCAGAGTGGGAACTCACAGTGTCCAGGGACTGCTCCCCATTGTCTGTTTGGATGTGGGTTCTTATTTTGGAGGTTGAGAGAGCTTAATAATATGGAAGCAGGCTATTCCATGCCAGCCGGGATGAGCATGAGAAAGAGGTCATGGCAGTTATAAGATCTCTATCTGCCCAGCAAGTGCTTGGCATGTTTTCTAGAGCTGGATTCAGAGAAGAATCATGGCAAACACGGCTGGAAAGGAACTGAAAAGACCATTGCCTTGGGTCCATTTCATGTGTCAGGCACTCTTTTTGCTATATAGATTTTACATTGTGGCAGCTGAAAAAAGTTCTGGAGAAAATGCATCATCAAGTTGCACAAGTAGAGTAAAGACATTGGCTAACAGAGTGACACACATAGCTCTTTAGAATTTATAACAAGATCCAAGACTTCTCTGCTGCTCATGGCTTTCACTCAGCATTTCCAAAGCAAGTGCAAGTTGTGGCTTTTCAATAGTGGCATACAGAAACTCTAAGGCAGTGTCAAAGGCAGAGTGATGCTTGAAGGGCATATGTGTGGTCTATGAAGGAGTTTCTCCTCTTGGACATCATATCCAACTGGAATGAAGCAAAGTCAAGGGCACTCTGAGCCAGGTTTTCAGAAAAACTTGGCATCCAGCTAAGCTTCAAAATAAGCAGGTAATTTCAAAGATGCTGATCTATATTCAAATTTTAACCCTAAATAGGACCTGCTTGATGCTGACTGGGCACATTTGAGGATAAGTCCTAAGCTGAAGAAGCCAAGAACTTGAGAAAGCTGCAATGTATTTGGCAAGTCTAATATTTACGACCTGTACATAGCAAAACCTTATATATATTAGCACGTACATATTCTAGTGTTTTAAATGAAAGTTGCCACTAAGAATAACCTGTGATGTCAACACATGTGAGTGATACCATTATCCTCTTTATGATGACCGATGGCAATTAATCTCCTATTTGTCAATCAGTCTTTGTGTAAGAGGAAACTCATTATGGCCTTGTTGCCTCGGAAGATGGCATAACATAGCAAGACCTATATGTATGAAACCTTATTCTCCAAAGCAAGACCTCATGACAACTGAGGAAATAACAGAAATAAGGCCCTTTTCAGCTCTCTATCATCATAAATATCACAGATTTATCAGCTGGCATAGTACTGATGACTGGCTTTCCTGCTTGGCATGGCACACATGGGACAGTTCACTCTAAGAAAGAGGAGTAAGTGTATTCAGTCTATGCCAGGCTTGGCATCCTAACAACTGCACAATTAGCAACAGAAGGCTGTAAAGAGTCACTTTTAAATTAGCCATGATTCTCAGGGCAAAGGTAATTGCTCTAGTTATGTTAAACCTTTCTTTCAGTGCTCTTATAGACTAGCACTGGTGAGGGCTGTCTTATGCATTGGATCCAAGCTGTAATTTCCAAAAGGTTGCAGCAAGCTCTTTAAGAGGGATTATGTGACATTCATTTTCAAGTGGCTGGGATGAAATCAATGGCTGGAAGCCATCTTTGGTATCCTACTTTTGAGCACTGAAGGTCCACTTCTGAATGTGGCTAATTAGGCCAATTTCTAACTACACGGAGGTAAAACTAAGATTCAGCAATCTATGTAAATTATTAAGAAGAGTATGCAATGCTGGTAGATAAACTGCGGGCTAAAATTAATTCCAAGCCAGCTCTATTGACAATCATCATTCAAGTAGATATCCACTAGCAAATAGCTGCCAAGTAGAGCTTGGGTGATTTCTTGTGCTGTTCCACATGCATAATGCAAGATTTGAATGCAGGAAACCTAACATTTTCTAGTAAGGCATATTTCTTTCAGAATTAAACACCAAATGGCTTTATCACAAGCTTTTTTAGGATCTGGTATACTTCCAGCGAGTTCGTCTTTTTATGCTGCTCTAAACTAAGTGAATGAGGAAAGCCACTACAACATCCTGTTACTTAGAAGACCTTGGTCTTTTCCATTCCACATACTGTTCTACAGCCCCAGCACCATTTCAAAGAACATCTAGCCCAGAGAGTCCCAATATGCTCAATTATTACTTAAAGATTTGACTTTCAGCTATAAGCTTCCTTAAGATCTTCTAACTCCTGTAGGGTAGACAGGAAGCCAAAGTGTTGTTGTAACAATGTAGCATTCACTTCAGACTGACAACAAAGGAACTTAACTCAGAAAATAACCACAATCCTTCACCACTGTTCCCTGCTATGAAAAAATGCTCAGTATTCTACAAGATACAGCCTGCACTGGAACAGGGTGGACTTAGTCTAAAACAGTCAGAGGCTGTGTGCTATCATAAGAGGGGCCATTTCAGGATCTCCATGACAGCTTCCTTGTTCAACGTAGATGCATTTAATTAAACTGGAAACCAAAAGAGAGGCCTGACTTTGTAGGTAGGATAACAGCAAGAACTTCAAAGGAAAGGCATTATGTTCTCCATTGTGTAAGATACAAGGGGAGGAAAAAAAATCATTCTTTCACTCTATCAAACATAATAAAAGGCTGAGTTAAGAAGCACAGAAAAAAAATGTCCAGTTAATTTAAGGTGAAATAGGAAAAGAAAAAATGCAAGGGCCTACCTGGCTCTGAGGGCACCATCACTCTTGCTGATTTTAGATTGTACACTGGATACTCAGCATTTCTGAAATTGAGATACAAAAATTGGATGGGACTGTATTTTTCCATCTTGACACATCGGAAGTGCCATATTGACCCCTGAATGTGCAATTTAGGTACTGTTTGTTCAGGGCATTACAGGGAATAACACTATAGGCATGCCATGTATTGCATATATTGTCACGGTCACAGGTTTTAAGCAGCCAATGCAAATGTATTTAGAAGTCAAAATTTCATTCACCAATCTCAACACCTGGTGGTGGTTTTTTGCTTGTTTGTTTTTTTTGCTGTCGTCCTTTCTTTAATCTGTGCGCCAGATTGGACAGTTGGTCTAGATGATCTTGGAGGTCTTTTCCAACCTTAATGATTCTATGATTATACAAAAAAGACAGCAACATTAATAAAGAAGACTCTGGCCACTTCCTTCTGCCTTGCGAGTCGTGAGAGAGTTACAGCTAAGGCAAAATCACATCAAGACCATGCAATATTCTGCCTGGAGGTTTAAGGTAGACTAGTACTGGTAGATGAACATAGACCGCAATACGGAGAACAGACAAGATGTTTGGAAAGAACTTCTCCATGTTCCTCCACAACTTTCTCTGAGGACTCCGCTCAGTCCAGCTGTCAGGGTCCAAGTATGACACACAACAGCTACTGACCTTCCCAGCCACCAACCTGTCTGGGGGTGCAGGTGTCATTACACTGGAGGTGAATATGAAAAAAAAGTTCTGTTCAAAGATGAAGATGGTTTCTTGGGGGAACTGTCAGTTATTGTAATCCTGAGGATCTGATGCTCCACCTCTCCTGCCCTGGATTTCTGAGATACTCAGACAAAACCTGTTTCATATGGAAGGTGTTCTCTCAACTCATGGAAAAGGGGGAAAAAAAAACCAGTCATACCTGTGTTCAGTTGTTTTCAGTATCCACCTCTGACACAATACCACAGCCTGTTCTTTCACTTTTTCTCCCCCTGAATTGTCAAGTGGTCAAATAGTCTTTCTACAGTGTGGTCAATTCCTGATAACAACAGTCTTGTCTTAAGTAGAATTTAAGAAAGTAGAAGACCTAATAGAAAAAATCAAGAGAAGGGAAGAGGTAAAGAGATTCTGGCAAGATATGATTGATGCTGTGTGTGCTTTATCTTTCACAGCTTATATAATATATATATGAGAAATAGTTAACTTGAATGTTAAAGAAACTAAATCCCTGTCGAGGATAAAATACATCAGGGACACAGAACAATTCTTCACCTGCTTTGGTTATCACTCACTTCCCCGCCTAGCCAGCTGTCTCCCATGAGAATTCATAATAGATAAGAGGCAATGATCCTTTTTCCACAGGTCCCCACTGTCTCTTCCCTCCTTTCCCATCTCCCTCCTCCCTTCCTGTCTCCACCATCTTTCCAGGCCCTACTTGGGACTGTGTGAAAGGAGCATGTGAAGGCAACAAACCTCCGCAGAGAGCACACGGCATAGCTGAGAGGAGCAGGCATGAAGAAGAAGAGGCTGGTCCTTGCAGAGAGCCTGAGGCACTGCATCGTCCTAGTGCACCACTCGGCCCCACACAGGCCATCGTATGCAGGACGAACAGAGGAGGCAGAAGCAGCCTGTGGAAACAGGAAGGGAAAAGCCAGGGATTCAGAGTAAAGATAAGTCTGGAGCAGTGCAACTGAAATCTCTGAATGAGCGTTTTCTACTCAGAACTCCCTCTTTGCCCACACACTTGATTTTCTCTCTCCTTCTCAGTACCTCTCTCTCCACTACTGCAGGGAGGGATCTTTCTGCTGTCAGGAGTACAAAGGGTTTGGGATACTCTGCTTCCAGGACAGAAGCATAATGACTTTGCTTTGAAGTCTTTGCTGTTATCCTGCCTACAAGAGCAAAGCCTCTTGTAAAAGCGCATAATCAAAAATAATTAAACTGTTACTGGTAGGCCTGCATATGTAGTGTCTGATGCCTTACTTCTTTAATTTCTTAAAACTTTTCCAGTTTTGAATAGTCTGAACAGATATCAGTGAATCTTGTAGGGTTTTTTTTGTTTTGTTTCTTAAATTTTATCTGCAAGTGTTCAGGTGTTGGAGAGAAACACAGAGGAAAAGCTGGTACCTCTAGAATTTCAGCAAGAGCTCTTGGGGTCTCAGGTGGGGGGCAAGAAGATGAAATTTGGCAGAATAATGGGCTTTGGGCCAGAAATATGCCAGTGATACAGCCAAGAATAATGCGGAAAATTTGCCATGATTGAAGCTTATGAAATAAAAATCCACAGGTTGCCCATAGACAATCCTGTTAGACCTAATGACAATGTAGTACTTTGGAGGTTTCACCTGCAAAGAGACCACTCAGTGGGGATGCTGCTGTTTGCCCTGGTTTCCTGAGACACACAGGTCTGGTTTCCTCAGCAAAGAGAAGAGACACCTGTACACTGAACACTCAGCTGCCAGATTCAGGCAGCAGCAAGAGAGTGGCAAGGCCTAGTAACAGATGGGAAACATCAAATCAGCAGGTGGCAAGAAGCACAGATTAGTTCTAGGAGCCCTAGCTGGGAAGGATGCAAGAAAAGTGTCTGAGATGTAGAGCAGGGAAAATCTCAACGTGGGTGTAGGGTGCTAAAGAGATAGGAAGACATTTGCTAATAAAGTGCTTGAAGTCACAATGTCAAACACTCAGAAGTTCAGAATTGCTACTCTTCAGCTGGCAAAATGCTTGTTTGACCCCAAGTGTGCACGTGCATTATAAGACATGGCAACTACCAAACAGCACACTAGGCAGGGATGGTAGAGAACAGTGGCAGAAAGCCACACATTTGCTGAAGCTGGGTCAGACTTGACACTTAGAAGAAAACTAAAGGACAAGCTAATCCTAGGGGCTGAGTGATGCAGGGAGAACAGGACCAATAACCAGAATGGCAGACTGCCTCACCCCACTGAAACACAGCCTCCTACTCACCTGCCTCTATTTTCCTCCCTTTCCATGCTCCGTAGACTCTGCTCCATCAGTTAGGAAGGGCTGCCATTTCTCTCCTCTGAAAGAGGTTCCCTTCCCCAGGAAAGTGCTGGAACAGGGAGCAGTTTCCACAAATGATACATCAATGAGGATCTGCAGGTTACAGATGAGTGAGGACAGGTGCCATGCAGTGGCAGAGAGGACCACAGCCTAATGGATGGGGAAAAATAGATTTCACACTTCATTATGCTCCATTGCCTCCAGAAAAAGATGAATGCATCCCGGAAGAGTTTCCAGCCTGCAGTGAGATCAGAAGGGTCAACAGTGGGGATTTAGTGAGAATAGAGCAAGACAAACTCTACCCTCACCTGCGTACCCCACTGACACCTGGTGACATCATGATTTTTTAGGAGATATCAATATTTGGAGGGAGAAGATATCAGAACCAAGAAAGGGTCGATTTGTAGTACCCATTTCTAGTAAAAAGGGCCCCTTTGTCTGGGGAACCTTTTCCTTTCTTTTTTTTTAAACTACATGGCACTAGATAGATAGTTCTAAATATACGCAAGTTGATGGTTTTAATCTGTTTGAATGCACTGAGAAAAAAAATGTAATAATTAACTAAGGAAACATGAGAAGAAGAGACTGCCCAGCTCCCCACAGCAGGTTCTCAAAGCACAGAGCTGGTGGAAATGGTCCAGGAGGATGCTGTCCTGGGAATGAGCTGGTTTTCTGCCATTCTTTTCACTACCTGGATGAAGCAGAAGCTGCTATTTTACCTCACCGTGGAAACCCGTAGCTTCCCTGCTAATTCCCAGCGTTGCTTCCCAACCCTCCCTGAAGCACAAGGCCTGCCAGGGAAGGTTGGAGCAAGGAACTCCAGCTGGCTGCGTGATGCTCAAGGACATGAAAAAATCCATCCCTAGACTTCAAGGCTGCAGTGAGAGCAGTACACAAGAATTGCAGCCTGGAATTCCGATTTCCTCCCATGTACACTGAACAACAGTTCAGGCATGGTTTCCAAGTCAGGCCAATTTTTTCAGGCCTTTCTTTCCACCAGTTCATTCTTATCTCTCTTGGCACAAAGCTGTGGGGACCATTTATTGCTAATGGGAACTGAAGGCTCCATGTAGAAGTCAGACCCTTCATATGAATATAATTAATTCATAATTACAAGTCTAAGGACAGGCAGCAAAAGAAAAATGAGAAAAATCACAAGACCTCTGAACTGCAACCATCTTTGACAAGAAATACAGCCCAAAATGCTTTCAAAGCACTACCTGTCTATCAAGGCCTAATAACACAAGCAGGAAATAGGAGGTCCCCTAACAATTCAGCATTTGTATCCATCACCAGAAAAAGCAGGGGCATAGCCTTAGCAGATAATCTCTGCAGCTGGTCACCTGAGTTTCAAGCATCCACAGGTGAAATCTATAATGCAGCCTTAACAGCATCATCTCTAAGGGGAGGGTGTCCATTAGCTCTTTGCAGGAAATGTAGCAAACAGTTTCACTGAAAGGCACCTCTTAAACACATTTACATAAGTAAGCTTTCATTTACAAAAAGCAGTCCCAGTCAATTCACCCGGGCTTTCCCACCATCTCCTAAACTTACAAGCATATGATCTAAGAGCAACCAAGTAAGCAGCTTCTTCACTAATTGCTCTTCTAAAGTGGCTTTATGCCCTGGGTGGTTGTACAAGGTGGGATTTCTCCTGCTCAGGTTCAGGGAACTTGAGGCTGGCCTACAGGCCTGCTTTCCTAAGAAGGTTTATTACACCAGCTCTCACTACATTATTTATTGCTTGTTTGCTCAGCTCTTTTAATTGCTTTCTTACTAGCATTATACTCCCTGCAGTCTTCTCAGTGAGGTACGCACTTCACCTCCCGTCCTGGAGTGCTGAGCCCTGCCCTCCGGATGCCTGCTGCGTGCTGCTTCCCCTGAAGGCAGAGTTTCGGGGCAGATGCCGCAGGAAAAGAACATGTTGCATAGCAGTGTCTGCCAGCTGGCTTGCCCTTTTTGGGTGCTCACCTTTGCAAGTCCCACTAATCCACCCTCCCCCAACTGCCTCACGAGCAGCATCCCTTATTGAACAGACCCAAAGACAGGCAGGAATTAGTGTGTAACAGTCATTATTTAGGACCCCACGTTCTGTGAGCCATCAGCATCCAGCACTTGGCTTATTGCTAAATGTCAGCTCTTAAAAATTGCAATTATAAGGAAAAGCAATTTAAAGTCATTATCATAGGCTTTCTAAAGCACATTTGTTTCTTTCCAGCCCCCATCCTTGTTCTCTCAAGGTCTACGCAACTGAATTCATTGGGACAGCCTGGCTTAATAACACCTGTACAATGCTCTGCCTTCTCACCATGCCTCAAAATGATTGCTGTCGTGCACATTTTGCTACAGTGAAATGTACAGGCAGGATTGAGGGGGTGCAAACCTTTTGCTGGTGTTCTTTTGGGCTGACCGGGCTCCATTGTGCCTCAGCAGCAGGGCTGTTCCTAAACCATGCTGCTGAAAAGTGCATACCACACCGTAATGCAGTCTCTATATATAGGCTGTAAAGAGCTTTTGGAAACCATGAGGAAAAGAGCTATTTGATGTACAATAAATTATTAATTGTTATTAGTTACTATCTTGACAGGTTTCTATTACTCAGCTGTCCTCCACTCCCAATTTGGGGAGGGAGGGTGACCTCTCTCCCCTCCCCATTTTTGCCTCTCCCCTTTTTCTGCTTGCTCACTTTGGGACTAGCTATCTCTGCCTCTCTGCACTTTATGGACAGAGGGCTGACCAGATCTGTTTTGTTCTCCAGCCCCCCCACAGTAATGGAAACAGCAGTGGAGCAGCTCAACATCAACAGGAAACACTGTAATCTGGATTCTGCCTTCACATCCAAAACAGGAAGGTGAAGGGACCCCCAGTTCACACCAGTACCCCCATAAGCTGACCCCAGTACCTTCTATCTGACAACAGCACAGCAGTCCAGGCCACCCATGGATAGCACTTTAACTCTTCCTGCATTTATTATATGCCTGGAAAAGCCTGTCTTCCTTCACAGGGTTTGTTAGAGCTGCTCATGTGTCTCTTGTGTTGCAAATCGCCTGTGCATGTTGGGACTTTGTCCTGTATAGAAGAGCTTGATATAGAGAACAAGGGTATGGCAGAGGTGAGTAGAAGCCAGGAGGTATCACAGCATCTGCCAGGACCAAGCAGAGTGCAGCTCAAGGGCACCTGTCCTTGGGTGACCGCACTTGGGCAGCCCCTTGCCTGCTTGTGATGATACAGCTCTGACACCTACCTCCCCAGGAAATTCTCTAAGAAAGTTAAAGTCAGGAGAAGGAGGACCTTTACTCAGCTCTACCTAACAGGCATGTGCCCTGCAAACCACAAACTACTTCTCAGGGCAGGGATGAAACCACAGTGAAGAGAGAGCTGATGCTGTGTGGCTGTGGGATGGACCATGACCACAATTCTGTGCTGAGCCACTCTATGTATAGGCTCACAGGACTGCTCAATGAGCCACTCCAGCCCCAAAAGTGAAAACAGGAGGGAGGACTCTTTTGCCCTCATCCCCAGAGAAACCAGCAAAACCTCTATACAAAACCAGAAGTAATACTTTCCCCACAAGTCGGGAAAAATTATTCGTTTCATTTTAATAGGAAAACCTCAGAAATGTCACGTGAGAAGCAAAATGCAGGGCAAGGCTCTGTAAGCAAAGAGCTTGCAGTCGCAAGCCTTTCAGGCAGAGAAGAGACTGCAGACAGCGGCATTGCACAGGTTACCCTCCCTCAGCATGTACAGCAGCTCCATCTAGCATGTGCCCCAGATCAGTGCATCTATTTGTCTCTGCGTATGAAACAGCCACACCGTTCAATTTACTGGGAAGCAGGAAGCCTCCTGCCTTCACCACACTATGAAAAATAAACCTCGTTGCCAGCCATGAGTGCAGCTGAACTACCGTGAATATGATTTAGCTGCCAGGGCTGATGAAGACAAACCAGCTTTGGTGCCATTTCAGAAAACCTGCCTGGCTGAGCCTAGGGGATGCTAAGCAGGGACAAGCATCTATCCCAGTCCATATTTTGAGGTGTAACTATGCCCATAGTTACATCATACTCACACAGAAGTGCTGAAGAATTCAGAGATTCACGTGCACATGGCAACGTATGAAACTTTTTCCATGTCAGCTGCTGGATATAAAGCACTTGACACGGGTAGGGCTCAGAAAAGCATTTTTAGACAGATAATCTGATTTGAACGGTTGTTCCAAACTTTCCCAAGCCAAGAACAAATGAGTGGAATTATCTTCACCTAGCACTGGAATCATGAGGACTGATTGCAAGACAGAGGAGGGGGCATTCCTCATTGTAGAGAAAGGGATGGGAAGGGAACCGCAAAGGTTGAAGGCCAACAGTTTTGTTGGAAATACTGTAGAGAATACTTTCATTTATTCTAGAGAAAATAACCTGTCCCCAGAGTGTGCGCACATGTGTGTGTAGCCTACTTCTGTGAAGAGTGCACCAGAGTGTGAAAACAGAAATTCAGAAATAGAAATGAACAGATTAATTTTTTTTAAGTAGCAAACTTAAAACATTGCAAAAGGTTAGAATGATTTAGAATACCCAGCCTGTGTGGCCACGCTTGGCTGTTCTCAGAGTACGTGTGAGGTGACTCCGCACACAGGGCTCTTGCAGTGGCCAGAAAAACTGTGCTGCGTGCAACCTCTTTCATTTTCCTGCTGTCCATATGAGAGTTACCTGCTTGTTGTGTGAGGACAGCGCACAGATCAGTTCATGCTTCTCTGTCATGGTAAAGGCAAGTGGCAGCATGGGCAGCGTAGCTTCTCTCCTATCTCCTGTGAAGGGAAATACATGCTACCTGTTCTTCTTACTTAATCTTCTGAAGATGGTCTGTGCCCAGATTAATGCCTTGTAAATTTGTCAGTAACTTTCTGCAGGGCTGCGCATATGCAGCTACCTGTAATAAAAAACTACAGTAGCCTCCATAGACTTTGTCATTTTAATTATATTATTACTGCCATGCAGTAGGCATGCTCCTTGTCCCTGTTGGTCCAGCACTGTGGTATTGCTATCATCGAAATTAATTGGTTACCACCTTTTTGTTATCTCAGAAGCAGCTATCAAAAAGGTGACACCACAGTGTCAACACTACTGATTGGCTGGCATTGTGAAAATAAGTACCTGGGATACGGTTTGCTTTAGCAGGAGACAAAATAAATTGCAGATCATCTCCTTCAGCATCATCTTACACACTGAGATCACAGAGATAGGAAGAAGGCACTCAATCGCTCTAATTTGGAAGTTGCCACAGAGGAAGCAAAAAGAGACGAGAGCAAAAATCAGATGCTCTAGTTTCTGGTTAGCTAGAGGATATCTACCTCCACTAAAGAGTCTTTGTTACCCTTCTGCATCAGCTACCTAACTTGGAGAAACAGAGCAGTTATTAAGGACACAAAGGTAGTGGTAATTTTATCAGAAGTGGAACAACGAACTAGTATTATTGTAGCAAAAATTGGACTACAACTAGCAATGACCAAACCCCTCACTGGTTTGTTAGCCCAGAAAACTCCACATTAAATAGGGGGAAAAAAAAAAACAAACCAGATAATGGCATATGCACAAGGGGTGCAAAGCAGCAGGGTCAGAGTTGCATGAGATGGGTGCAGGTTGTCCCTATATACTGTCTATAAAACGAAATAAAATCTTTCCTAAAAAAGACAGAGTAAGTGTGAGGGTCATTTAGATTAGATCAACAAATGACAGACTGTGTACAGTAAAGAAATTCACTGAGGTATCACTCAGCTCAAGCATGGCCTGGTAGTTTCAAGAGAAATTAGCTAAGGAAAGCAGGACTTGCCTTGTATTTCCCCTCTGGAGGAATGCCTGGCATATATTCTTTGGTTAGTACAATAAAGAGAGTATTCAAGAATATTTTGATATTATTATCCAAGTTGACAGTTATGAATGACCGTTAAAAACAGTCTCCCCAGGCATATCTGGAAGACTCCAGTTCAAGTTATCACAGTCACTGATTTTAGAGGTCTGATGTTCAGTTACTCCTGTTGCAATAGAGAAAAGGAGAAAGGGAATATCAAACAATTTGAACACAATTGAAAACAATCTCTTGGAAAAATATGACCTTCACTGACTTTTCACTAAGCAAGGATGAGCTGACAGCGAGTTGCAAGAGGGAAGACAAACAAGAGGTTCATGAGAAGGCTTTCCAGGAGCAGTAGTTAAGAGTTCACCGTGGTTCAGTTCACAATAATCAGCACCACTTGTTTACTTTTTCAACAGTCCTAGCATCTTCTACAACACCCTCTGTTATCAATAATATTGAAGACAGCTTCATGCCAGTGCTGCTCACCTATCTACAAAAGAATGACAGTGGAAATATGTTTTACCGTTCTCTGGTTCATGCTGTGTGAATGCAAGTACCGTGTGATTTACAGGTCAGATGATTACCAAAAAATGTAATCACTTAACCAGAGCCTACTTTGCCTGTCAATCCAGGCACCAGCCATGTTCAGGTGGCAGTTCCACGTTTTGACTGAACCTCTCATTTGTAGAGCAAGCCCTAGGAGAAGCGAAGCTGAAATTTATTTAAAAAAAAAAAGAAAAAGAAAAAGAAAGAGAAGCATCACAGATCTTAATGCTTCATATTTCTGAATCCTTCCTTATAACCTCTGAAAAAGTGACAAGCAAAATCTTCTCTACGCTGCAGGTAATATAGAGAACCTACACATCTGGTGAGTCAGAACATTCAAGGCAGAACAGTGAATTTCCATTCACATCTCAATTTTTAATTGTGTCTAAGTTTCTCAATAAACATCTTTTCTTCCTGAAATTCAGCATGACTAGATCACTTGTCAGAGGAAAATGCTTCTGGGGGAAAATTATATGTCATTTGGAAACCTTTGTAGAAGTCTTATAAAAGTAACAAAAGTATTTTTCTAGTTTCTTTAAAATCTTCAAATGTTTCTCACAGAACAGAAGAAAACAAACTATGCCACCTAAGTCTGTAAACTCCAATTTCTTTTGTTTTTCCTCAAGGAAGATCTCTATGCAAAATTCATCCTGGAAGGACAGCAAAGCACTTCCTGCATTAAGAAATTGTGCACTGTATATTAAGAAATTGTGCACGTTGATGTACACAATGCTTCAGTTAACTTTGGAAACCATGGAAGCTCTCCAACAGATTTACGGACTCACTGGAGGTCATGTGGAATATGTAACTTTGAAGATCTTGCTTATTAGTAAAGCAGAAATTTTAACTCACCTCATTTTTCTTGTGCTTGTCAGACAATATTCCAGGGCTATAGGTGGAAATGAAGAATTTCCTGCTCCACTCCTGGGCAATAGCTACTTGCTGTGGCATCTTTTTTTCAGTCCAGTGTTCTGAGCCCAGAGGGAAGGCAGGAAGGAAGGAAGATCTGAGTGAATTGATGGTAGCTTCTGAAAGTATCCCATCAGTGTCAGATTCAAACCATTTGGTGTCATTAGAAGTGGAGCAGTCTGTTGTCGTTTTTCTCCTGTTTATATTGCCCCTGCGATCCTGCAAAATAAAGAAAGTGAGATTACAACTCCAGAAGGCTCTTCTTCCCTCCTTTTTTTATGCTTGTCATCCCTCCTGATTCTTCTACTTAACTGCTGAGGAGCTGTCACCTTGTATAGCATCCACGGGGTCTCTGACAATCCAAAGTAACAAAAAAAGTAGTGAAAAGAAACATTCAAGAAGCAGATAAAAGAAGTGGTGAAGCCAACAGAAAAACAACGAAAGGGAAGCAATGAGACTAGAGTGGCTGCCATTGTTTGTGTGCTCTGTAAATATCAGTAATGATGAAGAAGAGGCAATAAATTGCTTTGAAGCCCTTTATAATCGTTCTCATATTCTCTGTCACCCTGGAAATGAACTGTGTGCACTGGAGATCCTTTCTCTCTCCCCTTGCCCCATTCTCTCTCTTCTTCCCAGGGCTTAACAGATGTGGTAACCTTTGTGCCTTTTATTGTGCAGTCAGGAAATAAAATTCCACTCAGTTAAGCCACACTGTAAACAGAAATGCAGCCGTCAGCTCAGGTAGATTTAGAGTACAGAAGCTCAGAAATTTCAAGACAGATGCCCTCTAAACAGTGTCATGAGTTGAGGAACTGCTCTACTGTCCTTTACCTGCCCTGGTAGGGACTACAAAGGAGTAACTTGCAGCTACCATAGTTAGTCAGAAAACAAAAAAATCCAGAGGTTCCGTTTCTTCCACTATCAGGTTTAGAGGCAACACTTGATTCCTCAGCTCAAAGGAATGGTCGCAGGTCTACCTCTAACTATACAGTTGTACAGGAGCATCTTGAGCCCAGAGTAGAAATAAGAGAGGTCAATTGCATTAGGTTCTCAACACTACATAAGCAGTTTTTGTCTTGAACAAAAGACTGGAAATCACAGAGAAGGGTCCTCTGCTGATCTTGGGAAGGTTGATGTGTGCAGAGACTTCTGGGCTGATCAAGGAAATGCCTGTAATTCTGAGGCTATAGCACAATTAAAAGCATTTTAAAACTACAGAAATGCCAGTTATAGGGAGAATCGTGTTTGAGTTAAAGCTCCGGGCCTATGCAGAGAGGAACTGGTATAAAGGTTAGAAAAAGAGGACTAGGGTTCACTGGAGAAGAGCTTTCAATTCACTGGCAAACAGGAGAGCAGTTCACATATCCCCACCATGAATCCTTTCAGGTCACCAGTTAATAAATATACTAGAAAAGCCAGAAAGGCACATCTCTCCTGTGAGATCTGTTATACCATGACCCTTCAATGAGAAGAAGAATGTTTCAACATCCCTGCAATGCTTTGATCTGGCTCTGAGAACCCAGGACTCCTCTCACTGGACCTTCTCCAAGGAGCCATTTACTGGACCTCTCATGCAGACACAGGGCTTCCTTTTGCACATTAAACCTCTACCCTAGAGTTAGCTATGCTACGTGGCTTGAGTGATGTCCACCATTTGAGCATTCCGGACTTAGAGGATGTTTCTCTGTGTAGATTCAGTGCTGGTACAGTGAGAGAAGTACAATTTCTGGGCAGTTTCAGCCAGGCCATAAATCTTATGTCACAGATCAAGCCAAAATGGTAATAAATCTCTTAAAGTCTGTACGACATGATGCAAGATTCAGCCCTTAGAAAAGGAAGTACAATTCCATTGACTGCCAACACTTGTTTGCATGAGATTTTATCTCTTTCCTTCTCAATATCTCCAATACCAATGCAGTGTCTGCTTTAACTGTCCCTGAAGTAAATGTTGCTCTGAAAAAGAGGACATCTGGCTAGAGATGGCCAGGAAATACTATCCACAAACTATTTTCTCTGATTGCCAAAAATTTTTCACTCCATGCTGTGTATAATACAGCCAGAGGCAGGACAGGCTCAGGAAAAGCCATGATGTCTGCTTAATTATTCTTCT
The DNA here is from genome assembly GCA_013396635.1 of Penelope pileata. Taxonomy (NCBI): domain Eukaryota; kingdom Metazoa; phylum Chordata; class Aves; order Galliformes; family Cracidae; genus Penelope; species Penelope pileata. Next base: position 540,450 of record WBMW01005741.1, on the reverse strand, counting down.
CTTAGTGATTTCTGCCAGCAACTCTGTGGTCAGATTCTGACTGCCTGGCTTGCCTTAAAACATCCATGGAGCGCTGTGAGAGTGTTCCTCCACCAACAAACTAGAAAGAAATAACGCAGCACTCCACCTCTGAAGCACCACTGATAGTGTGGATGGTCCCTGTCCTGGATTATTTCCCTCTGTAGGAATCGAATTTCATGAGAACATGTACCACAAAGCAACAGATTGTTCACATCAGCACACTCATATCACATCACCCATCAATGATCTCATGTACACTGTCTAACAAAACCCTTTTGGACCACAAAGAGCATCTAGATGTGGTCAGTGGGGTGCTGGTAGAGTAAAGCTGAGCAGATGAGATGCTCACAGTAAGCATTATGGCTTTTACATAGACTGGGGAGCTGTCCAATTCCAGAGCTGCAAGAGCCAGCCAGGGCAGACACCTTAACATAAATCCCCCACCACGCATATGTGAGCCTGCTTAGCTTCTGAGTCAGTCACCAATGAGTCATTGCCCAGTGGGGAGGGAAAAACAAGACCTGTCAAAGTTGTTTTTCAAAAACAAGAAAGAATGATTCAAGCATAACAAATAGGTAGGCACTTGGCTGCGTTGGGGAGGTCCTTGTTCTTGTTCCTGCATTTCCCATCTCCCACATCCCAGGTGGATGCTCCAGCAGGCCTACGCAACTAACTTTTCTCCCCACTTGATTATGGGGACAGCTAATACAAAGTAGAATAGCTCCCTCAGGCAACACTAAGAAAAAGCTTCAACTGGGGAAAAAGCTGAGAAAAAGCCATGGTTGTTGGGAACAGAGGCAGATGACTTCTATGCATCTTCCAGCTTCCTTGGTAAAACCCTTGACCACCACACTATTTGGTACTCAGGTCCAGCTGGCCTATTTCATCACAAATTCTCAGCTGACACCAAAAATTTCTTCCAACTACAAGTTATACTACAATCAGCCAGTTCATTCCTGTGTATCAACAAAAAAAATCTGACAAAACTGTCAGAAAAAATCCCCATTGAGTTTCTGTGAAAAATGCTTCAAGAAAAAATATCAGTACAAATATGAATACCGAGTATCCAGGCTACAGGTCAGCAAGAGTTAGATATAAAAGACCTGTTTCTCTGACCTTGTTTCTCAATCTCCATATGCCACACTCATTTGCTATGGAGGCATTCAAACAAGCCAACAGTTGTTCCTTTTCATTTAATCTTTTTGCCAAATAATAAATCTTTCAGACAGCTCCACTGGAATTATTCATATACACAATCAGCTACTGACATATGTTGCTTTACCAGTTGTTCTTCTCCTTTAGATTCCTTGGGTTCTAGGCACCCCCTCACAGTGTCCATCAGATACAGCCTGTCCTCTTTGATGGTATAAGAAAGGCAAAATCTACTTTTTAATTTCAGATGAGAGCATAAAGATTTTGATATGCACTTGGGAAAAGAGAACTGTTTACTATTCTTTGGAGTCACATAGAAGTAATGAGTCCTTTCTAAGGGTCTTTCCTCCCTTTCTAAAGGCAAATGTTTTGGAAGTCAGTTATGGTATAGATATCTGAGTGTCAAAAAAATTGCTGTGCACATGGAAGGGCCAGTGAAACCAAAAAAATGCTGGGGACTCCAGAGGACCTTGGCAATCAACAGAAGCAAAAGAAAAGCAAAGCATCTACAGCATGGTCCATGTAGCAGGACAAGAGTTTAACGTTTTCATCTGTTTATATACGTGGAGTGAATTTTTAATAAAAACTCACTAACACTCCTCACTACTAAAAGAAAACAAGAAAGATGTAGTTGAGATGCCACAGGTATGTGAAAACTTAAGAGAAAAAAATGTCACTTGATATTGAAACTCATTTGACTAATAGTTTCTTTCTTTCAGCATCTATCACAGCAACTCTCAGAACATCAAAAGATAGAGAGTCAAATGATGATGATCGGCAAAGGTTATTATTTAAGCTTGACCGTTATACCAGAGGACAGATTAAAGCCAGCTGAGCTTACAATTAACACCACTTGCAGCAAATGCAACTGCTGTAACTACAGGCAGCTCTGACATGTAGTCGTGTACAGGTGAAACAGAGACATCTGTGCTCCTAAAATCATAAGAAAACATAGCTGGAAAACATTCCAAAACATATAGACCTTTTCCTGGCTCTAACTAGTCTTGATGGATATTTATCCAACTTTTTTTTGTTAAGAAGCCTTCAAAAGCTGAGATCCAGTACACTTCTCAGGCAATCTATTCTAGTGCTTAACTATTGTTACTGCTAGAAAGTTTTTCCTAATGTTTAATCTAGATCGTCTTGCCGCAATTTAAGCCCATTACTTCCCATTCTATCCCCAGTGGACATGGATAGCAGTCTATTATCTCCTCAGACACAGAAGGTCTAGCAGCAAATTCAGCTTCCCTCACTGTCAGGCCTGGGCCTTAATTACAAGATGATTTCAGCTCTCACAGCTCATGTTTGTATCTACACCATGCATATTTATGGCACATACCAAAGATGACTGCTTTGAATGGATTGCTGTGAGGATTTTGTGGTAGAGAAAACAAATTGCCATTGCTGGCATTAAAGAACAAGAAGCATTTTTCACGCACACTCGTAAATACGTATTCCACACACATATATGTACTTTTCCTATTAATAGCTGTACTGTGTACACAGCCTGACAGACCTGAGGGCAACCCAATGCTACCACCATCGCACTCAGTCCATATCTGTGTGCAGGCATCCAAGCATGCACACAGACACAAAAGCACATGAATGCTTGTGGATCTGAGGCGAAGACTTGCAGATGGTATAAATCAGTGTCGCTCCTACTCGGCCTAACTCTATTCAAGTTGGCCATCGGGTATGCACAGACAAACAGGCAGCTCCCCGTGTCCACGCAGCCATATGGGCAGTATACCCAGGTGGGTGTGCACTGCACACCTTCCTGGCCTGACGGATGCTGCAGTACAGCTGCCAGCCCGGCCACCCAAAGCACAGCCTTCAGTAACATCAAGTTCCCATCAGTGGAAAATTCTGGCTCAGGCACAAGAGGAAAAGACCGTGAGCAGCACAGCGTAGTACAGCAGAACCCCGTTGAACCAATTCAGGTTAACACATTTCTGGTTAATGAGAGGTGCCGGTCATGATTGTAAATTAATATTTTCCAGTGGCTACCCATGCACTCAAGTGTCAGTATTGATCAAACTTACCTCTGCCCAGTTAATGCTGATGGATTCAACAGCAACATACGCCTGCTCATCTGTTACCCAATTAAGATAAGCCCTCAACTCATCCTAATAGCTGTATTTATTGTCATCAGGAATATTGATATATCTCTGTGCTAACTGCAAGCCAACGTACACACGCAAGCACACCCAAAGGATGTGATGTTACTCTGGGAATTGTCCCAGGCTAAAACCACATTGAGAAAGCACTTTGTCAGCCTTCATGCTATTTTGTCCAGACAGGCAATATTTTCTGTGGGGAAAGGCGAAGTAAAGGATACTCCTTTCTCTAGTATTATTAGACTAGATTTTTTGCCTTTGCATCAGAGAGTATGAAGTGCAGCGAGCTTGACAAATAAACTGCTTGGCTCTTAAAAGAATAAAGCAAATGAAAGCCTCCTGTTGCACTGGGAGTCCAGCATGCGAGAAATGCTGGCCATGTAAGGAAAATGCCTGTGGGAGGAACCAAATAAGGATTAATGAGCATCTTTTTATATGGTTCTCTACATTGCTAGCCTGACTCTGAATCAGAAGCTGCTGGGTACCTAATGGGTCTTGGGTAAGGGACATGACAGCAGCTGTCTGTATAAAGTAAACAAAACAAAAAAGACTGAAGTAAAATTTAACATTTTCCTTGCAGTGCAAGGAGTTCTTCCCTGAAAGAGCCACATGTGATTTAGTGAGACCAAAAGCATCTGCCCCTTCTTGGAAGCACACAGACTCCTGCCCCTACCAAATGGACTATTAAGTATAGGAGGAGATCAGGACCCCATTTTCCCAGGAAAAGGTCATTCGGAGCTAAAACAGAAGTGAAAGCTCAGAGAAGGCTGGTGCATCTCCGCAGCTAAAGCATAGTCCTGCCAAGCCCAGCCAGAGCACCCATCCTGTGCAGCTGAGATGGCACGCTGTGATATATAAAGCCAAATTGGAAAAGAGCTGTGGATGAGATGCATAACACTCAAGAAGTTTAGAAACCAGTTAACGCAGACCTGTGTGCATGCTCATTAAGGATCCCTTTTCCCTACCATCTGAACACAAATGAGACAGCACCATCTGACTTGCACAGAGGCTGTGTTTTGTCCCAGGGAGCTAGCTGGAACCTCAAGTCATCAGCAAAAACCTGTCTGGTGTTTTCCACAAATGGTAGCCTCAGTCGTTGCACCAATTTGACAGATGCCCCCAAGGCAACTTCTGGGCCTGAAATCATCTTATTAGGCCACAGTCAATGGCAGCTCATACTGAGTAATCAAAGTTTGAAAGGAATTTTGCAAATGGACCCTTTTAACCCACCTGAGGTGGAACTCTCAAGCCTGCTGCCACACGGCAATGGCAGAGCTCTCCCCGCTGCTGCTTCTGTCCAATCTGTCCTTTAGATAAGTGAAGGACACCTATCTCCAGGGCTCTCCACTTAGTACTTTTCACCATCCACTAAATTAAAAAGTGAGCAATTGACAACATACCTTATCAAATGACACTTCTCCTTTCCTCCCCCTACCATCATGGCCATGTTTTAACAGCCTCAGACACTTTGCTGGTGTCTTTTTAATTTGATTTAACTAAAAAAATAACACACAAAGCCATTTGGCCTTGTGCCACTCAACGTACGGCTACAGAGTAGGCAGGAGTTATGGGGTAATATTTCACACCCTGTTGTGTCTTATTACTTAACTAATAACAATATTTACCCAGGGTTTTCCCCGAGCAACTCAGACAGGTTTAAAAGAAATCTTGATTAAAGAATGACAGCCAAAGTATTGGATGTTAAGTATAAATAAGAGTAATGTGAAGAGAGTGGAAGAGTTTACTGTTGCATCCTGGTAGTTTGCAGTAAATCAGAGTAATATGAAAGTTCTTTCTTCAGCAGGCCTCCCCAGTTGCCAGCTCTCCCTACAGCCCATGCAGAGATCTGCCAGCCTTCTTACTTGCACCATGTGCAACTCTCATAGGCTGCAGCTGCCACATGCAGCAATAGCATTTGCCTCCCAGAGGCTAAACCTTTCGAACTAAGCCCTTAACCCCTAGAGCTAAATAAGTAATTAGCCACCTCTCACCTTCTCTGAGGCTAACCACAGAGAAATAATTTATAGCAAACTAGAACATCGCAGAGTTCGTTTTCCACCAACTCCCTGCCACTCATTAGTTCACAGTTACAAAAATTAATTGATAAGAAGCAACACCTCTCAATGTATTATCTGTGGAACGCACTGCTGAGGCAGACAAGCGCCACATAAATTACAGGGAAAGTGGATGCTACAATTAAAAACATCCCATCCTCATTCGGGTTAGAGGGGATACGACATTTTTACTCTTTAACCAGTTAAACAGCAACTGCCTCTTCTGTAGAGTACTCCATGCTTCTGCACTTTGAATTTCTGTTGAATTTCTGTTGAAAAAGGTGTTGTCCTCTGTTCAAGGCAGGAATACAGAGCTTTCAGAACCCTTGTCTCACTTCCTTTGCTAATTCTCCAGCTGACTCAGGGACTTAAGATACACATCCATTCAGCTAAGAAAAGCACTGCAGATTCCTTCCAAACTGTATTCAGAAAACTTAATATCATAAATAAAAGGACTCCTGTCAAAAGCTCATAAAAAATACATTCAGATTTATGTTCAAGTTGCTATTTCCTGGCTGCCTCAGATTACTTGTCCACTGGAAGTGGGGATGGGGAGGAAAGCAATGCCATTCTCTGCATCTTCTTGTCTCCCCATGGAGACCTTCCCTCCACAAGCTTACCAGCCTCTGACAGGACTCTCCTACAAGAGTGGCTCACATCACAGCCCTAGCCAGGATGTATGCAAGCCAGGGCTGAGCACTCTAAACAATGCCATTTCAGTAGAATTACTTTGGTTGATGATGGGCAAAATTCTGCAGTTGTTACTCAGGCAAAACATCATTCCAAAATGCTGAAAATTTTGAGTGAATAAAGGCTTTAAGATTTAGTCCAGCAGTAATGATTCTGGAGCAGAGACCTTAAGGAGCGTGAGCCTCTCCTGACAAGGGGCTGTGACACAGGGTGCTCTTACGATCCCTCCCCACATCATCTCAGCAACAATCTATCACTGGCTGCATTCCTGAGCCAGCAACTGCAGCAGGCAGTGGCTGAGGAGAAATGGAAAGAAGTGAAACGACTAAACACCTGCCTCTTCAACTAGGTTGTACAGAGCTTGTCTCTTCATCCTTCAGTACTACAGTGTTCCCTCATCTAGCTCTCACATTAGAAAGCTTGGGTTTGAAATGCTTGCTTGTTTTCAGTACAGGAGCTTTCAAGCTGCAGGAAAAGTTATGGGTGATTATCAGGGCACCTTTGCAACATCAGATTTCTGTGCTCAAGTGAGTTCTACTAGGGAAGGTGACAACAGTACAAGGGCAGGGAGACACTGAGATCCTCCTTTCTCTCCTCCTCAACAGGGAAAGGAGACCTATGAGCCAAGAAAAGTGTCATGTGGAGGTGGTACTGATGAGTAACTATGGCAGCAGAGAATGAGACTCCAAATCTTATTGAGTATATTAGTTCCAGCCAAGGGAACATCTTTTTCTTTATACTGACATCAACTGTGTTTGCAACAAGTTTTACTCTATCTTATTACATACTGCTCCCACTCACCTTCCCAATTTACTCCCAGCTGCACCTAGTCCAACTTTCCTGTCCTCAGCTCTGTGATCTATCAGGTCCTATCCAGTCTCTCCCCAGGCCTTTACCTACAGAAGCCCCTGTATGTCTGACACCAGTTTCCGCTCCCCACAGCTCTGCCAGTTCTGGTTGGGAGTGGAGACCCCAGTGATTCAAAGCTGGCTCGTTATGAACTCTGCCAGCTGTTTCATCACCCTACCTCTCAGCATGCCAACCAGAAAGGCCTTTGTTCTCCAGGACACCCTTTCCAGATGACTCTGACTAGGTAGCTTATCACCTAGCAGCAGCAGCTTTCACCCTGGCTGTTTATTTCTACACCCCAATCCTTCTGTGCTGGGGAAAAAGAGCCTTCACCCTCCTCCTCTGGCCCCCTACTATTTATCTTTCATTTCTTTCCTAAGAGGTGGAAGGAATTGTACCATCCCTCTTGGCTCAACTGCTTCTGCCAGGCATTTTCTATCACCCTGCAGCAGATAGAGCTTGTAAGGAAAGAAGAAATGGCCTTGGGATAAGAGATCACATCCTTGTGAGCTAGCTCACAGTCCAGGGGCTAAAAGCCACTGCCAAAAAGGGATAAATGTGGTAGACAGTACTGGTCTCTATTAGGAAATGAGGATTCCACTTTGAAAGCAAAAATACAGGATGATAGAAGCTCCCTGTCCCCACAAATCACTGTATATATGCGCAATAGGCCCAAGGCATTAAAGACAAATAGTTTGTTTAAATGAGTCCAGGGCTGGATACCATCAGAAAGCACCCAGACTGATCAGACTTCAGCCCAAGAGCAACATGAACTGCTCGTCTTTGGAGTTACGGGACAGGTAGGACAAGTATCAGCAGAAGCATGGCAAGCAGGGAAAATGATGCGCCAAACTACAATTCACATGAGCCCTTGTAGTGCCTCAAGCCACTGATGTGAAAGTTGTGAGAATTGCAACCTTTTATTCCAACACAAAACAGGCATCTAAACCAGAAGATGGTCATTTCCATTCTCATAGCCTGAGGATTTATCCCTTGAGGAGGGCTTGCAAGGACGTCACGTTCATTCCACTGGCACGGTCCTAGTTTTGAAAGCACTTGCCTTCCATTTACCAGAGATTTTGTACTTCTGTTGACAGACATCTGTCCAGACTTCTCACTTTCTCTCTGCTGCTGGATTTCTTCTTCCAAACTCACTCTGCCAGTGTAGTTCAATATCTGATCTGACTGGAAGAAGGAAGCTAAATGCTCTGAAAAAGAGAAACCTTTGTGTGAAAGACCTAAAGGAAAGCCAGATCCTTAATAGCAGAATCGCAGAATCACAGAATCACAGAATTGCAGGGGTTGGAAGGGACCTCAAGAGATCATCGAGCCCAACCCCCCTGCCAAAGCAGGTTCCCTACAGCAGGTTGCACAGGTGGGCATCCACGCGGGTCTTGAATATCTCCAGGGAAGGAGACTCCACCACCTCCCTGGGCAGCCTGTGCCAGTGCTCCGTCACCCGCACTGTGAAGAAGTTCTTCCGCATGTTGGTGCGGAACTTCCTGTGCTGCAGTTTAAGGCCATTGCCCCTTGTCCTGTCCCCAAAGACCACTGAAAAGAGATTCCCCACCTCCATTTGCCTCCCGCAACTAAGATATTTATAAACATAAGATCACGTGCAAAACACTGCTCTCCTCTGGATATGCAGCACATGAGCTACAAGTGGAAATGTACCTGCAGAGGTTGTGGAGAGCCTTAAGCACACAGGACTTGGAGGGTATGAGGTTGGGGGGTTGATGGAAATGAGATGAGTTTTAAATTCAGTGATAAAATCTGTGTAGAAAAACATGACTCCTTAAACACGCTTCTGCAGCCTCCTACTTTTCTCCACCCATTCCACTTAGCCTTCTACTTCTTCATGTAAAATATATTTCAGCATCATCTCTCAAACACTTCATAAATTCCACGTCCTTCCTTCATAGCACCCTAACTCATCTCTGACTCCACTTGTCCAACTTTTCTCACCTTGGCAAGAACACTGGTGTACTTGCACTTGCTTTCATGCTACAAGCTTCATTTTCTTACCATCTTTCCTTCTATCCTCTGTGGCAGACATTCTGCAGTCAGAGATGCTGCAGCCTATTTCATAAAAACTGAATCTCCCTTGTGCCTGAGGCACAGTATCTCCCAGACATTATCATACCTTTGTGCTGTGTTACTGCTCCATCCCTAGTACAAGAGCTTTTAAAGCCCAGGACATAACTGTAGTGACATTTCTGTTTTAGGACATGTTATTGGGAGACCTGAAAGTATGGGCCTCCAGTTCTAGTAAAGACAATGTCCATTCTTGCACACAGATTAAACAGATCATTAAGCAGTAAGAAAAGAAAAATACAGATTTCTGATTCTGGAAGTGGAGTTTTGCTGGAAATATCACCCTAGAGGAGAGCACATTTCTGTGTGCAGCCCCTCTCTAGGAACAAAATGGTCACCAAATTCTAAAAGAAAATGGAAAACATACCAGCTCTATAGCTATGCATACTATTCCTGAGAAGCCAAACACACCATAAGATACATTCATATACCAAGACTAGAAAGAAAGATTATGATTTTGCATGACTTCCTAAGCACACCTCATTGAACTTCAATTGAAAATTTCTTTATTAAGCAAAACACCCATGCTTTAAGCTAGAATCTCTCTCCTAGACAGCAGCCAAGTCTGGATTTGAGCATCTAATATATGGGGAAGCTATCATTCCTCTACTTATTTCGTTCTGATAGAAAATCGTCCTCATTAAAAATGCTTTACCTTTTTTCCTTACCACCTTTGTTTTGTGCAGATTGTGTAGGTTGCAACTACAGGGTCTTGTCATTGCTTTCTCTGCTAGAACTGCCAAAATCTTGAATTTGGCATGGCCCATGGTTATGATTCTTTTAAATCTTCTGTAAATATATTGAGTTTCCTAAATCTTTCATTCTGAGGCAGATTTCCAAACTTTGCATCATTCCAGTGGGCTCTTATCTGAACACTTTCCAAATTGTCAACAGGCTTTTGATACACAGTTAACACAGCAAGAGAATCCACCACTTCAAAAAAAAAACCCAAAACCCAACAACTTACTTTCTAGGTTTTTGTGTGCTTGGTTTCTCACCCCTAACATTACACATAACTACATACCATATGTAGTAAACATCACACACACACGCAGGAGACTCTTAAAGGTCAGAAATTAAACTAGAAAATATACACCGGAGAAACCAATCAAAGTCTATTAATTTTTTTCTTCCTGTTTCCACCTCTGCATACCAGATGCTACGGGGGCTTAAAGTACCTTCCCTAGTGATTTATCCAGTTCAGAAAGTATGGTCTGACTGATGCTACTATCATTTCTTTCTTTGGAAAACCATACCCTGCAAGGCTTAAGGGAAATTTTTCCTACCACCTAATTTATGCATATGGTTAATTTCATCCCATTTCTTTTACGCCGTTAAACTATGTTACGTTTATCTTTTTACTTCTACATCCCTAACCAATGTAAACTTCATCCTATTTCTTTTACACTCTTAAACTATGTCACATGAATCTTCTTACTTCTACATCCCTAAGCAATATAAATTTCATCCTGTTATTCCTACTTCCCTAAGCCAACTTAACTAATAAGCCTTTGTTACTACTACATCTCAAAGCAAGCTCACTTGTCTCTTATGCTCAATCCTTTAAATGCTTGTAAAGAATCCTAACACCCTAGGTGGACTGGTTAGCTTACGCTTATTTTCAGTTTCCATACATCATGGTCAATGAAGCCTTTGCATTTATTTAATCTCTGGGACTTGTTTTGAATTGAGGCACCCCGTATTTGTCTGAAGTGACGCTCCATTACTTCCAGTCATAAGACAGTTCCCATCTTGTCCATTCAGGACTTGCTACCTCTTCTTATGAAGCTTACAGTCTCAAATTATACCAGTTTCCATCAAATATCATTTGATTTTATCATGCAAATACAGTTACATTTCACCCAATCCAGAGACAAACTCATATCCAGAGAAAATGCAGCAAACAGAAGATGTGAAGTGTGCAGAAACAAAGGTCTCAATGCAGAGTGATGAGTGCTAGCTAAGCAATAGGACAAATGGCTGTTTCAGCAATGGAAAAAACATAGCTCATCAACCAAATTTCGAACCTGGTTGGGCCTTTTGTTTTTAATCTTGGACAGTGTCAAAAATCTCAGACTCCCATCTGTACTTCAAGCAGCAACATATGCGAGGATCAAGACCAATCCCATTAGTGCTACAGATGTGACTTCAGATTTGCCAGAGCTCTGGACACATCCAAGACCCTTGCCTAGTCTGGAGATAGCTACAATCACCAAATCCTTCCTCCACTTCAATAATAAATGTGGCTATAAATGTCTCTTACTTTGGTGTTGTTCACATTTGAAGACAGAATCTTGCCTATTTTCAGGCAACAAGAAAAACAAAGCATGGCCCAGCTTCACATCCATTTGTCTGGATTCAGTCCAAAGGTGAGTTTTAACCCACCCTCTCAGAGGGTAAAAGAATGGTCTGTTTGAAAGATCCCCATTCAAACTTGGTTTGAGCTGCTACTACCCATGGCCTAACTACTGAATCACAGGATAGCTGATATTGGAAGTGGCTTCCTGAGATCAGTACAACATAATACAAGATAATTTCAAGACACGAGTCTTCCTGTGTGCATCAGTCCTGACTGATCTCCAGCTAAACTAAGGCATAACAATGCTTGCACGTGGTTTAAAAACCACCCCACCATACTCAGATCTTTGGGAAAGCTCAGCAGATACTCAGGTCCTGCTTGTCTTAAGCAATGGCCTTCGTGTTCTGATGCTAGAAAAATGCCTGATGCCCTACATAAAAACATTTTAATAGCAGTTATCCTGCAAATGCAGCTGACATCAAAAAAAAAAAAGCATTTTAGATTTGATCAAAATGATACCAAAGGAGAAAGTATAGACGTTGTGTTTTGGCAACACTATTGCCAAGAAATCTGTTTTGGCTAAAATCCAAGAGTTTCCACTAACGTTTTGGCCCAGCCACAACACTAAATAATCCATTCTTCTGCCAGGTCTGTTTGGAGCCCAAAGTGAATTACCTGCTTCTTGGCTTAAACTTTTATCAGAACATAATTAGTTCAAGACAGTTGACACTTTACTACACAGCAAAGACTGTTCTTTGATGCATACAAACATTTTGTTTCATTGATGGATCTTTTTCCAGATTTATAGAACGCACCTTTCTCTGGAGCTCGGGTCATGTCTGCATAGCTGAATAAAAATGCCATAAATCTCATGTTTCAGCAGTAGAAAGCAATGGAGAATTAATTCCTCTTGGAGCCTTCTTAAGAAACTACCTATCCCATGGCTGGACCGTATGCTATTCCATTTGCGGTTAGTATGCCCTCTGTTCTGCCAGGGCTGTTCACCAAGACTTGCTGAGGACACTTCCAATTTAGGAACAAGGAACTTCTGCAGTCAAACCAAGCCAAAGATTACTCATGACATCAGGTACTTAGATTATTCCCTGATACTATGCCTAAGTATTAAATATTGCAAGGGACTTGTATACCAGGCCAGCTGTACAGACCTGTTTGTAGTTCAGACAGTCCACCAAATAATCAAGACTGGGGACAGATTTTGTTGTGGAGGGATGATGCAGGGAGAAGGATTCATGTCCTGAATAAGATTAAAACAGCGGGTTAAGGATGAAGACTCTACTTCAGAGATCACTTTACGCTGTAATACACATTAACAAGATCTCACCATGGTAGCTTGGAACCCGCTGTGAATATTCCTATCAGAGCTTCTCTGGTGGGTAAGATCAATCTCTATTCCATGGTCTTAAAAGAGCAACCCCAAAGGTTTGTATTAGCTTAAGACAGACACTTCAACCACCACATTTTGACCTCTTACTCCATCAGCCCATCTGACTACCAAAGAAATCAGAAAAATGAGAAAGGCTGTTAGCCCTTCTACAGCCCAAATGCTAATCCTTGTCATATTGTACTGTTTCTGTGGACTACATCACTGGCTCCATTATACAAAGTGGGATATTTGGGCTCCTATGTCCAAAATCTTTCTAGTGCATGCATGAAAAATCTGTATCCTCTTGAGCTCTGTTAATAATCTGTATATTTGCTTGCTTTTATTTGGATGCAGTGTCTGAGTCCTGTCTGGCTGCCGAACAGACTTCTCTCAGATGAGTTTGAAATGAATTTGGCAGTACTTAGCCCATATGTGCTCCCTCAGACATGCCTCCTAAAAATCACACTACTAGACTGTTGCTCAGAATCATCACATGTTCCCCTCAGACATGACAGGTACTGTTAGCCTGTGACTTCAGCTATTTTAACATAGATGCTAGGAACATTAGTCTAGTACAAAAAAACATTTAAACAGCTAGCAACGCTCTATCAGTAATGACATGGCAGTTTACTATGCTAGATAACAGGCTAAACAGACTTTGGTATAAAAATTGCCTGTACACTGAATAAAAGAATAGCAGGGAACATACTAGGGACACAGTAGCCCAAGGAACAGTATTTACTCGGTCTCAGGGCAGATGAGAAGGTGATAAATCAGTTGTAAAGAGTTGAGTTTAATGTTGCAGGAGTGACATTTTGATACTCTTCTTTCTCTCTTCAGCCCCTCCCTCTCACTCCCATCTCCCTCCTTCTTTTTCCTACTGGTGGAGATGCATTTCCACAACACGTAGCCTTTCCTGTCTAATAAACTTTTTCTTCTATCATCAAGACGAAAGCCTGGAAAGAGATGGTATGTATGGAGTACGCTAATCTACATTACATACTCCTCAGGATCTAGCACGGTGCAGGACCAGTGGAGCTTCTGAGTGAAGCCACGCAGCAGCTTTCTAAAGCGTGCACAGTCAAAGTCTGGGAGGGCTGGAGCCCCAGCAGCTTCTACTCAACCAAACATGACTATCTCTGATTTCCCTCTCAGCATCAGTAAATTGTCCTAAGCCAGAGCCCTAGGGAGCAAAAAAGAAAGCAAACAAACAAAAACAAAACTAAAAAAAACCACAATCCAACCAGAGTTATGCTAAAACTGCAGTGTATGAAGGAAGAAAAGGAGAGGGGGCAATGCAATGATGGGAGTAAAGGATCAAGGGAGAGAGGCAAAAGATTTATTCAGCATTTCCTTGTCTGTCTCCTCCACAAACTGAATCACAGAAGCATGAAAGTAGATGTATTGAATCTCAAAGGAAATAAAAGAAGTGGAAAATTAACTACTGATGAAAAAAATAGCTGTGTCCAGGGATTCCTGCATATCAACTCTGAGCTCCCTCTTATCAGCTTAGAATAGAAAAGGCCAGGGGACTGGGGAGGAAAGGTCAAACATGGAGGGAAAACACAGGCAAGGAAAAAATGAGAGCTAGCATGGAAATCAAAGCAAAAGAGCAAGACTGAAAAGAACTTATCCCATTTCAGACAATTTGCATGCACTGCCATGAGTACCATTTCCCAATTTCAGCATCATGAATGGGTGAAGTTGGCTTAAGGCTGAGGATTAGAAAAGCCACACCACTTTCTGCCCTTTTTTCCCCTTGATTTGGCAACAGGTAATAACAGTGGGCTGGGGAAACCTAGTACAACAGCAGCTGCTGCCATCTGCAGCAGTGCACAGCTGAGCCAATTGTGAGCTGCTCTGTGCCAGGCCTGAACCAACCTCAGGAGCTCTTCCCCGCTGGTTACTAATGGCCTAGACACTGTGCACAAAGTTTGCCTGTTTAATTCTGGCTGGCTTCTGTGCCTTGCATTTCCTCATATCTTACACTGTTGTTTCCTTTTAGTTTTGAATAAACTTTGGCTTTATTCACTCCTGGGCATCCGTATCCACACTGACTTAAGTAACCACCTAAGGTTTCCAGATAATGATGAATAGAGATCTACCTCCACATCACCTTCTGATCACAGACAAGTCCACTGCCAAAGCCTCCTTGGAAATTTCTAACAAAAGACTAAAATAGGCAAATACTGTTACCACTGCCAATCAGTAGTAAATGTGGGACCTTAAAGTCTGGCTTCAAGTGAAAGTAAACCGGTGGCCTGAGCGTGTTCCAAACAACTGCCTCCACATAAACATTACACAACCATCACCAACAGTACAAGGCCACCTCCTCTTTAGAGATCTCCACTGAACCCAGTGCCTGGCTGACAAGGACCAACAGTGGTCCGAGAATTGCCTTCATTTGGCCAACAATCCAGCTATCGAGATTGCGTCCTCAAATCAGGATAACCAAAACTACAGCAATCTCTTCCAAGGACTGAGCATTCACTCACGCAGTCAGGGCCAGGAAGGACAGGCAGAGAGACAAGACACATATAGACACACTGGTGATTTAATTTAGCAACATTAGTTGTACAAATGCAGATTAAGTGACTACCTTATGAAAAGAGCTAACAGGCTTAAAGATGAGAACACAGGAAGAGTATATGGGGGAAAGCAAGACAGACGGGTTAGCAAACATAATAGAATGAGAATAGAATGAGCATAATTCTCAGCTACACGGGAACAGTAATCACAAATCACCACCTGCCCAGCAACCATCAGATGGCAAGTTTGCCTCTTCATTTTCAATAGATGTGTTTCCTGTGTGTGCATCACAACCAAATTTTAGTGAGTTCACTTACCGAATTAAGTTTTTGTGTCCTATACACCGAGCTCAGCTCTGGGAGAAGAAACATGAGTTTATACCTTCCCATACAACAAATTATTTACTGTATTCAAATTGGCTGCATCTGTGAAAAGCAGCTGGAGCAAGGAGGCTTTCCAGCATATCAGTGCATCTCATTTTAGCTTGCAGAAATGTTTACTTTACGTGAGGCTTGACTTTGAAACTACAGTCGAGCACTGCAGAAATTGTTGGTATTTGTACTTCACTCAGGTTGAGATTGCTGCTGTGCTAAGGGAAGAAAATAAACATGGAACCCTACAAACTCACCGGAACAGTCAGCTCACAAAACCAAGCCCACCAGGATATTCTGTGCACAATCTTTTTGAGCAGAACAAAAATTCTACTTGTGAGGCTCAAAGTGAACTCAGGTCTATTTTGACCAATACTTCTTGATAAAAGAAAAAACTGAAGTTTGTGGAAGAATGGGTAGAGTATATCCCAAAAAAATCTGCTTTCTTCAACTTTAGAAAAAGTCAACAGGATTTTTAAAAAAGTAAACTTTTATGGAAAATGAATTAATATTCTACCTACAATTAAATGAACATTTTCTATTTCAGTTTTGGATTAAATAAGGTATTTCTGGTCAATGGAACCTAACATCCTTTTTTTTTCTTCAGCTTACTTTATTTTTTTGTCCAGTCATTGAATTGAAAAGCCCATTATTCACACAACTCAATCTGAAACAAATAAATGAGCAAACCAGCTGTAGACTCCTTAGATTCTGAATTAAAACATCAGACTGCAGGAGATACGGCAGAATATTCCATTGCTAGAGAACCATGCACTATATAATCCCTTAATTGTAACCCAACCTTTAACAGTAATTTCATGTTCTCATAACATCATTGGCTTTCAGGTTTCCTGATTCTAAACTGAGCTCCCCACAGAGCATTAAGGGCACCTGCGGTGAGCTGTAGGTCTATTAGATGATGGCTATCTAATTCCTCCAATGAAAAAAATAGGAAAACACCTGTCAGTGAGGGGGAAACTTGTAACTCAGGAAGCTTTTGTCATGAGATAGTGATATTGCTGGCTTGTCTATAAAGAATACCTTGAGAGGGAAGTCTCCTAAGCACACAAGTGGTGATAGGAGGAAACTGCGTATTTCTTAGGTAGGCATAGAGAAAATGGGACGTGGTCTTCACACAACCTATTAAGGACTTACCAAAGCAGCAGTTGCACATTTCTGCCATTGTGACACTCTGGAAGGTGCCCAGCCAAGTACACAGCAGTGGAGAGTATGCAAGGCGGAGAGTGGCTGACTTAATTTGCCTCTCCTTTCCCTAAAGTCCTGTGTCCACAGCAACTGAGGGATGTGCAGAGCAGTGGGCACCAACCCAAAGCCTGCACCCTATATCAGATGGGCAGAGAACAGCCCACTCAGCATGGTTCCTTTATCTTTCCAGCGTCTTATTGCAAGTTACCTTCCCTCCCTCGCTCTTGGCCATGCCTCTCCTGGCGTGGATTTAGCCTTGTGCAGGCAGCCAGGTGATCACTGCTTTTTAAGCCTGTGCTGGCCAGAGGGATAAGGGAGACATTCTTTTCAGGCTTGCACACTCACTCACCATTCAGCCGTAGAGTTTTCTCATTATCATTGTCCATGAGGCTGAGCCCACAGAAACGAAGAAAGTGGAAGCTATTTTCTGCTGTTGTTTTGAATGTGAAGTAGAGCAGAGCCTGGATTTCATTCTCAGGGCACTACAGGGTCACAGGCAGTGCATAGACAGCACAATCGCTTATCTCTCCCCAAGGCATTGCACACAAGAAAGAAAAGAGACACACAGCACTGGCCAGGGTTCATTGCTCTTGGCAAAATGCAGCAGTATCCCAGAGGTGAGTGGCTTCCTGAACCAGCCTAATCCAAACTACTGGCTTAGAGGTGAAGCACAGTGCTGCTTTGGCACATGTACAATCAGCAAGACAACCACAGATCTGCAGCTGGGCAGACTTGGACTAGCAACATTTAACAGCAAGGGTAATTACCTCCTGGGACAATGTGCCAAGGCTCATGAGAGGCTTCCTTGCAGGGTGTTAAGTCAATCCTTTTCCGAGCTGTTATTCAAACACAACACCGAGGACTAGAGGCAGAAATTACCACAGAGCAACCCCATTGGCTTGTATGTAGAGCACTGGGGTTTTCTATCTTAGCCCTTGACATCAAGCATGTCATGTCAGACAGTCCCCTGATTCAGGGATCTTTGTCATACAGGGGCCACAGTATGAGAAATTCCAGGAGGGTGGGTGATAAATATACAAGTCTTTTCCCACTGAGCAATTTGAGTGCTTTCTGTATTTCTCCTCCACGTTTGAGAGCAACAGAGTATCTTTACCACTCTTAATCTATTATCTTCCAGTGTGACAAACAGGAAGAAATGAACCTGTCACAGCTGGCTACCATGCTAAGAGTACTCAGAGAAACCTAACAGCTTAAACCCCACTACTCAGGAGGAGCGAGACTGCACACTTCTAGATCTCACTGCCTAGGCAGTGAGCCTAGTCCTCAACAAGAAACACCAGGGGAAAAAAAGCAGATCACAGCTCCACCCAAGAATCTGGTATTCCCACCTGGGTGGCAGAGGATTCTACAATAGGATTCCTTGCTTTGTGATTCAGAGCAGAGAAGTCTGGAGCGTTTAGTCTCCTTCTGGCATGCTCAAGTTTCTGGCTTTCCATCACTTGTGTTAGAGAACTGAAAGTTACCACACACTGGATATTGGGAAGGGCTCAGTTACAGAGAGAGAGTTCTAGGTATGCTTTTGGACACCTCAGTCATCAGTACTGATCCTATTCCACAGTACCCTTGCTGGCAGAGATCAAGAGCAGAACTAGACTTACTGACCCCAGCATTACCTTCTAGCCTGGTGCTCCACTGCTGCTTGATCCTCATGTTATATCGGTTGCTCGAAAAGTAATGCCTCCTATTTCTTTCCATGGAAACTATAACAGATACAAAGAGCACAATAACACTGTTTGACAGAGCAAGTTCGCAGCTACAAAACACTCTTTTTCAACATAGGCACCACCATTACCTGTGCATTTTTGCCAGCGATGAACAAGTGCCTGCACGCCACGCTCATCAAAATCTGTGCCAACAGAGGTGCCCCACTGTTGCTGTCACCACTGCTGAAACGCACCACCACCACCTCACTGTGCTCACAGCCACTGTTTGGTCTCCAGAAATGTTCAGCAAGCATCAATGAAGGTCAGCGGGTGCCATTTTTTCCTCATGGGGGAATTCAGTTCCACACCTTTGCTCCATCTGCACTCCCACGTCAGACGCCATTGTGTCAGAGTGCCCCTCTGCTGCCACCTGTCACATGGCAACAGATTGTGACAGAATATCGGTGGGAAGGTTCCGCCTCTACTGCTGTCCCACCACCATCCGCCTCTGATGTCATGGGCCAACATAATAAAATTAGGAGGTGTTACTTTCAGAGCATCCATCATACATAGGGGTAAAGAGGAAGAAAGATTTGTATTCCACTTTGCATGTGTAAAACAAAGTGTTTGTCAATACTGGGATGCATTTATGCAGCAAATGAAACTTCTCCCTATGCACTTACATACATGGTCACCTGCTACCTGGCAATTAAGGCATTTTTTGGGTTTAAGGGAGAAAGTCTGCATCACAATCAAGGCAAAGAGGGGATTTGAATCCCAATAGATATACCCCAGTTGATTTTAACACACTGTACCACCTTCTGTGGCTGTGGTAAGTATGCAATTTGGCATAATTAAGCCCCTTGCTTAGAGGGTTTCTTTACACTCTGAGTAAACACTTTGCTGAGGAGCAAGATAGGCAACTAAAGATTTACTTAAACAAAAAATGCACGCAAACCATGATTTTAACATGTCTCATCCAAACCAATATGCTACACAAATATGTCATTGGAGTAACTGGTAAAAATAAAAATGGCCAGGAAGTTTATCTCCGTGCTGCCCACAAAACACAGCGACTCAATGAAACACTGAGTATTGTAAGAGAATCACATATTCCACTGGAGGCCATGGATTCCACGTAAACCTTGCTCCTGAGTGAAGCTCCTCTGAGAAAGCCCTGCAGAGCTGCCGCTATTACCACAGTACTCCTCAGGCAACAGCTCATCTGTATGCCCTCAAAACAAGCCTCCTTTGCCTTCCCCCTTTCCTCTAGCCAAGCACTTCATTGCATTCCCACCCCCTGTCACTGCTAGTGGGCTTGATGGGAGGCCTACATCTTCCTGCCCTCAGCTGGCTGCTCTTGGGAGGGAAGGAAGCTCACCCAGATGGATTTCAGCAGCTCTCATGAGTATTTTATGGTCTTTTACTGATTTACAGCCAGTTCAGCATTCTTGTAAATGGCCATAAATTGGATTGAAGTCATAAATCATAACCAGAGAGAGAAAGAAAGACACAGTCTCTGAGTCCCAGCTCAGGCTAAACCAGCCTCTGTGAATACATGGAAGAAGCCTGCTTCCTCAATCAATACACACAGCTCAGGCTACAGCACTGGTCTGCAGGCTCCACCATTTCTCTTCCACAGGACTGCAACAGCAGCTACTGCCTGCAATAGTGTGATGCACTAAAAATAGCTTCCCTCCAGCTGGCAAGGCCTGGCTGGTGAGGCCTGCTGCAACACAGGGGCTGCCCCCACCACCTCGGGGTGAGCACTTCGTGGTCTTCACTGTACTTCTACATACACACACACCTCTGTAAGTAGTGGTTCTGATTGGCACTTCTTACTCAAGGCTCACACATTCCTCACGTGGCTCAGCAAGCGGAGTTTCCCGCCTCAGACACTACCTCTGGGAGATGACTGCCTTCTTTCTCCAGGGAGGGTGGTAGAAAGCTGCAGGTTAGCTCTGTTGAGACACCTGATTCGCTCCACACACAGCACAGACAAAATGCCTCGCTTCCACTACAAGTCTGGCACCTAAAAGCCAGGACTTCATGTCTTCCCCTTTTGTTTCTCTAGCTCATTTTTAGAATCTAGCCTGTAAGCATTTTTGAAAGTGTCTGACACAGCTGCTGTAAGTGGGACCCTTTGTGCTTCTGTAGCTGTCTGCATTCCTGACAAGATAGGCTGGCTCATCCCACCTCCTTAACATAAAGTCTAAACACTGCAGTCCCCCTAAACTGACTGATCCTGCCAGGCCTTTTGTAGACCAAGGGCTGCTGGGCTGGCTGCTTTGCCCCATGCCCTAGACAGAGCGCTGGATAGGGATGAGACTTAGTATCTTGCTTCCTTCGATGCCGAAAGGGCTCCTGCTTCTTCCAGCCCAGTGGGAAGAATTCAGCCCACACCTACAATTAACAAGGCATTTTTGTTTCCTTGAAGACATGTGAAAAACTACTGCAAAGGCATATCTAGTCCTGCTGAGTAGGAATCACAGGTTTAGCCACAGCAGGGAACTACATTGCACTCCTGTAAACAACTGGCATTGCCCAGCTAGCAGCCATGGTTGCAAACGCAGCTCATGCAGGCATTGACTCCTTCTCAGGCCTGTTTGGTTCAAATTTGGTTATGTGAATTTATTGTTTTGCCAGATGGATTGATTAGACTTATGCAGGCAGCCATTAAAATGGAGTTCTGTGCCTTGCTATCTATGTATATTTAAATAAAAGTCATTAGTCAATAGCCAGCACAGGGGATGATCTCACAAAAGAGCACCCTGAAGACATGATCTGCCACTGATGATGTCATTTTCTAATAGCCTGGAAGAGGGGATGAACTGCTTGCTCTTTGAGCTGTTCATTAATTAACCATCTTGCTGTTATTTTGTGCTCCTGCTGTTCACGTGTCTGCTTCTTTTTTCTCTGCGTCTTATTTTAACTTGTTTATTTGTTACTGCTTTTGTGATAACACCTCAAAGCCCTAGACTGGGACTAGCTTCCCACTGTGCTGAGCACAATACAAAACATATTTATGTTTACACGTGGGCATGGGCGACTCTTCCTGGAGTTCTCTTGTATTTTATCCTAGTGGCTTGGAGCATGTACTCCAGGAACTACTTCTAAGGCTCTGTGAAAAGTATCTAAAAGCAACCCCTGAACTGGTAGGTTAGATAGAATCTCTTCTATAGAGACTTGCATCTCTTTTGAGGGAAAATTAGAAAAAGAAAAAAATAAAGCAATAATAAAAAATTGAAAACCATCACAATTGTATTGTGGTTAACAGTACTACAATTAGTAGTAATGTCATAACTGACCAGTTCTTTCTTGCCAAGACTCTAAAAAAGAGTCATAATAACTCGACTATTTCTATCAACATTCAGATTCTTCAAATACATGTTCTTTTGAAGCTGCATTTAAACTGGTAAAGCTCTAATTTTAATATCGAGCTAAAATACTGCTAACTAACCAATGACTTTCATCAAACTATGACAGGAACTAGATATTATTGCTACCCTTAGGGATTAGTACTATTTTCCATTAGACATTTACCATCCTGTCATGGTATTTTTTGTGTACGTATGTGTGTGCGTTCTCTCTACACATACACAATAGTGTAACAACTACAGAAAAAATGGCCTATCCATAAATCATGACTTGGGTACCAGAAGCAGCCTTTACACTCTACAATATGGGTCTGATCACCTAATGCTGTGTGTATGTTGTACCACAACTGCTACAGCTGTAAGATGTATAGAGAACAAATAAGATAATCCAAAATGGTTGGCATCACCATAGTACAGAGTTAGAGCTCATCCTCCCTGTCCCTCAACAGGGATCTGCAACTTGGCCACAAGTACCACAAACATAGCGTTGAGTCAGGTCAGAGCTCCTGGATCAAGGAGCATGGGAGGCAGCATCTATCCTGTAGTTCAGGACCTGTGTCTGGTTAAAACAGCTTCTGGTTGAAACAGCTTGCTTGACTGCTTGGACCAGAAGTTGTCAACATGTCACGAGTGCTCCCACCACAACCAAAAGTTAACTTCCCAGATATCTCCACGTGGCCCTTAGCCTTTTCCTAATAGGACATACAGATAAGTGAATTTGTTAATGGCTGAAAAGAAGTTTTCTTGCACCTCCACATAGCCTGGCACATAACCATCAGTCTGTGCTGCCATTGCCACTGCTTCCACTTTAAAGGACTTGAGGGGGATAGGAAGTACATCAACAGCACACACACCCAAGCACACACAACTAGATGCTGCCTCATGCAATGTGATTTGCACGCACAAGGGAGTGGATCTCAGAGGCCCAATTTGGCTCCAGCGGCTGTGAAGGCTAAGCTATTTTGCCACGGGTCATTTGTCCAAATGATGCCTGCAAATAAATCCTAGACCTCACAGGTCAAGAAACTTGTATTTTTCTTTTGTGTTTGGAGGTTCTAAGAGGCTTCTCTTTTAATATTATTAATAACAATAATAATAATATTTAATAGCTAGAAGAACAGCAAAAGCAGAGGCAGAGGTATTTGCAGTTTCTTTTGGACTTTGTTTTCTGAGCTGGAGAAGGTAGGACTAGCAAAATCCACAAACTGACACCAAATCAGTAGGGTCAAGCAAGGTGAAGGACTCAAAAAATACAGGTGTGATGGGAGTTTCTCCATAAATCTCCTGGTTAGACAGTCACCCGCAGGCTGAAAGTAAGCTTGCACTGAGTTCCTACCTTTAGAAAGAGTTGCCCTTCACTGGGTACTGCTGAATCTTTCCTGTCAGAGAAGATTTATCCATGGGAAATAATTAAAAACAATTGAGAACTTTCTCCCTCTTGGAATGAATTAAATTACATTAAGTAGCAGGGGGTTTTGTGCTGTTTTTTTTTTTTCTTTGCCCCCAAGGACGGGAGACATTTGTGCTTGCCATAGGGTCTTCCTTCACCCAAGACCTCTTCTTGCTGTTTTAAATGATACACGTTGTCCACAGCACTGTAATAGCACTAAGCACGGCATCATTTTCAGAAACAAAGTGTTTCCTTCCCTCTCATTCTCTTGCACATATGGCATCTCAAAAGGCAATGACAGACTATAAATTCACACCAAGGTTATAGAGCCATTCAACAGAGAGGAGGGAAAAGATGACTATTTTTTGACGGCTCTTCCTGTGAACTGTGAAGAAAACAACCAGTGCCATCATCAGACCCAGTCAGAAAAACAGTGATACTAGAACAGCTTTTTTTTTTTGTATGAAATGTTGTTCACAGCAACGTCTAGTCTAGTGCTATCATGCCTGCAGCCTTCTTTTGGCTGAGGTTTGTTTAAACCAATAGATACTCGGGTTCTGTTTTGCTCCAAGTCTCCAAGAAGTACTGCTTTGTGTCTTTTGCATCCAGCCACAGTGGTAGGTATCGAGTGCAAAGTTGGACTGCGCTCCCTGTTTCCTGCTACTCACTGACACCTGCAGAGCTGGCTTGGGTCTGTAGTGGGGATGTCTCTATTATATACAACACCATGACACAGCTGTTTGCTAGGAGCCACCAGCTCCCTCTGACCCCAAGGTATTCTCTGGATACCTCAGAGCCCGTATTCCCAGCTCCTGGCCGTCCCCCCTGCTGCTCCACAGTTAAGCACACCCCGCTATTCCCCAATTAGCAGGGCATTAAGAATGCCAGTAAAAATGGTGCATAGCTGAAAGTTAAGTCCAGACATAACAAATGTGTAAAAGTGCTATGGTCCTGATAGCCATGAATTCAAAAGTTTCTTCATAGCCATCTGGTAACAGAGAGAAGTTCCAAAGCAGCACCTGTGCCTTCTTTAAAGATCCTTTCCACTGCAAAATGGCAAAATCCCTCCGTTACAAAGCACATTGCAATGCTGGGCAGAGAGGGAGAAGCACAGCACCAGCTCAGCAGTGGGGAAGCTGCTAGGAGCTGAACAGGGCTGGGAAGTCCACCTCGCCCATTTTAGGGGACCTGAGTGGGTATCTGTGCTGGCACACAGCTCCTTGCATCATGAAAGTGAGAATCACTGCCCTGCCCAGCACTTCCCAAGGCATCAGGCTCTGCTTCTCTGAGATTCATCTCCACTGTGTTTTGCCGTTCTTTTTTTAATTGGGGTAAATAGAATCAGAATGACAAGTGCAGACTGATGGTTTCAATGAGCTATTTGTCTGGTGAGGAATTTGTGAAATATGTGTTTTTCTGTAGAGTGTGCATGGCTGTAAAGAAGGGCCAGAGTCAGCACAACCTCAGAGCGATGGAGAATAAAGCATTCTAGTTTTGTGGCCATTGATCTGATGACACTGTGGGTAATGGATGGACAAGGTTAGTCTCAGAATGTCTGATTTTTCTCAAATCATTGCTGGAGTCAGATGTAAGGTTGCTTCACAGTGCAATTCTGTATTTACCGCTATTAGAGTTTCTCATATCTTCACACTCGCTTTGAATTTCCTACGCTTTTAGTGAGTGATGGGTTTGGAAGCTTTTTTTAAAAGAAGCATATCATTCTGGAAAGATATTTTTACATGATTATTTTTGTTTACCTGAACTTTATTAATCTTCTCTTGCAGACTTAGATCCATGTTTTTATCTGGAATTCCATTATGGCATTTCATGTGTTCATGATCTTAGTTGGGAAAAATCCCTTTTTAATCCTTTTTTCCTCGGTTTTTTTTTTTTCATTCTTTTCTTTCTTCTTCTTTTTAATGAAAATGCACTGGTTTTGTGTGTGTGTGTGTGTGTGTGTGTGTGTGTGTGTGTTTTTAAATCCAGGGAAGAAGAGCTGTCTGTTTAGATAAGTGAATCTAAGTACATAGGTTGCTCTGAAAGTAATGCCTCATTTCTTTCCATGGAAACTATAACAGATACAACGAGCACAATAACAATGTTTGATAGAGCCAATTCTGAGCTACAAAACACTCTTTTTCAACATAGGCACCACCATTACCTGTGCATTTTTGCCAGCGATGAACAAGAGCCTGCATGCCACGCTCGTCAAAATCTGCACCAGCGGAGGTGCCCCACTGTCACTGTCACCACTGCTGAAATGCACCACCACCACCTCACTGTGCTCACAGCCACTGTTTGGTCTCCGGAAATGTTCAGCAAGCGTCAATGAAGGTCAGCGGGTGCCATTTTTTCCTCATGGGGGAATTCAGTTCCACACCTTTGCTCCATCTGCACTCCCACGTCAGACGCCATTGTGTCAGAGTGCCCCTCTGCTGCCAGCTATCACACGGCAACAGATTGTGACGGAATATTGGTGAGGAGGTTCCGCCTCTGCTGCCATCCCAACAACATCCGCCTCTGATGTCATGGGCCAACATCATAAAATAGGAGGCATTACTTTTGGAGCAGGCTTCATAATACACACAGGTTCCAGAATAGTTTGGGGCTGCATTGCAGGAACAGCTGCACTGTGGTAATGCCTCCATAGGCTCAGAGTGGTATTTTTTTATTTATGAGGTTCTACACACCATGCCTCTATTAAAGGAATCTTTGAAGAAAGAGCTGTGGCAGGCAGGATAATGCACGCAAGTGGCAAACAAATTGATGCTTACAAAAAGAAGGCAAACACTGCAAAGCACTTATGCATTTCCATAGCACCACCTGCCACTGAGGATGTCAGCACCACTGTTACGTCCGCCTGTATCTTTGCTGTCCTGGTGGATTCCACACTGCTGTGTGATTTTCAGGTATCCACATCACTAAACACTCCCCCTTCCAGTTGCATCCTGCCAGAAGATGGTGTCCTATCCTATCAGACACAGGTCTCAGCACAGTGATCCAGGCATTCCTGACTGATTATTGCAGCTAATATCTGGTGAAGAAGCCAGACGTCCTGGAAAGGCTTCAGTTGACAAAACACAGTCTCCGGTCTCCCTAGCAACACAGATTACTGTGAGAACATCACCCTGCTGCTCCCTCATTTGTACGGGCCACCAGTGAAGACAGAGTCACCTTCCAGGTCTCTGCCCCAGTACTGTGCACCGGCCACGGTTTTGTTGGAGTTGCTGCGGAAATTCAACTTCCTGCATAACCCTACAGCAGTGACGCTGTGCAGGAGCGAGCAGATGGTTGACTCAGAGGATCCGGTCTGTGTATGCTGGAGACAGGACTTCCATGGGCTTGGGATGAGTTGCCTTGCTCCCAGGAATAGTGAGAACAATCGCGGCAGCTCCTGCCTGATTCCCAGAGAGCTCAGCTCCCCGGCACAGCCCTCCAGCCATAAGCTTTCTGCACCCACCCACGTGGGAGCAAAACACAATGCATCCACAAGCCCACTCATTAGCACACACACACACACAAGTCTAAACAAACAAATCACCCAATAAACTAATCAAGCTCTTTCCCCTACAGCCTACAGAGGAGAGAAGAAAGGCAGACAGCTTGGTAGCTTTATTTCTGTTTTCCAATACTTGAATCACACTCAGACACTGTGCCTCTGGCAGTACCTAGATGACCAGGAAAGCTGCTGTGGTCAGAAGCATGATACCATCTCTGCCTGTAAGTCATGCAGGGGATACCTGGAGAGATTCCCATGCCACCCCCAGCCGTGCAAGCAAAGACACCTTTGCACAGCACAGCTTGGGGTTGTGAAACCGTGCCCCCAAATCAGCTTGCTGCTAAGCTGCTTTAAATCTGTTAGCAGGTCCTGAGGAATGACCCACAAATCTTCCTTCCAATTTTTAATTAATTCCTTTCTGCTGAGTTCACTCCCCTTTTCTGCTGTGTTTCCATGAGCTATCTCACAAATCAGTTTACTGGCAGGGATGTTTGTAGACATGGCAAATTTTAAGTCAGTGTTGCATACTATTTGCAGAAAGTGCATTTTGAATGTGTTATTACAGGTCTTTCCACCATCTCCATTAAAAAACAATTGTGCTGGCATAATGACTCATAAAACTTAGGCTCATGTTTGTACCCCAAACCCCCTAGTAGCTGAACGGAGAAAAGCGATAGCAAGCAAAACCTGTCTGCATCCTTTCCTAAACACAGCTTTGTTTATAAGAGCAGCTATGCTGGATCAGATCACAAGTATTTCTGCCCCAGTACAGTCACCTGCAACAATCCTAGGAAGAAATTCAAGGAAATGCGCAAACAGACCAACTTACTTGAGCAAAGACAAATATGCTGCAGTATAAACCTACTAGGGACTTTGCTGTTGCTACTGATACCCCAGGGAAGTGCTGAAGTGTTAAGGTAGGTGGGATAATGTGACTGATCAAACAGGTGAGTTGATCAGCCAATGTAATCTAAGTCAAGGAATATACACACGCTTTTAACATACGATTACTTTCATGGAGAATACCAAATATTCTGCGCAATTCTCACTATAAACACTTCACAACACACAGCAGAAAATACTTTTGCCTGAAAACTGTGAGCAAACATAAAAATGATTACAAAACATTGAACGCTGTGGCTTGAGCATGAACAAACTGTGACTTCGAGAGATGATGATGTTTGATGGGGCAGGGCAGGTTCAAATGGAAACTGTGTGCTTTCTGTTAAGGAGCAAAGCTGGTTAGCCAGAGCCAGAAAGTCTCACCTGAAGGAGATGATTGGCCATGTCTGGATGTCTTGAGATCAGCAGCAGACCTCATTCACAAAGTCCCGTGTTAGCTAAACACAAAGTATGCTTCAGTCAAAGGCAAATTACTGGGCTCAATCTAGGGGTAACTGGGTGAAAATTAATGGCTAGTGATACTGAGAAGGTCAAAACAGCTGATCTAATATTCCCTTTAGCCTTCAGTTCCGTGAATCTACGAGTGCACAGTGGACACATGGCTCATTATGAAGAGCACTGCACAGCCTCAGCTGATAAAAATAGATATTTGCACCAATTTGCACTTGATAAGCATCTGGCCAGGCTTGCTCAGCTGCACACTCTGGCATGCTGTGTCGTCAAGTTTAAAACTAACAAATGACTTCAGCATGCCAAAGCCCATGGGCCAGATGGTGAGTGGGGATTGCAGGAGCCTCATCCATGCACATGGCCCTTGTCTTGCTCTTCTCCACATGCAGTTCCTCATGGAAACCAAGGGCAGCAGAATCCCGTGAAGGTACACAGCAACAGGGCTCCCCTGGGTTATGTGGGGCTCTTGAAAGAGTGCTGCTTCCCCCACAGTTACTCTGGAAGATGTCTCCTCATCAGCACACCTGCACCATTCCCAGGGCCAGCGCTGGATGTCTTTTTTTATGATGTATTTACCAGTGTTTTTTGCCCTAGGTTTTATAAAACTGAGAGCAACTAGGTTTCTTAAGCGCTGCCATCAGGCTGGGGTAGTGACAGTGAACATCTCCTTTCCTATTGTCTGAAAGCTAATCTCAAAGAGAAAATTCAAGTTACTCTCAATTTCTGCCTGTTTCTGCTTGTCTCCCCATGTATCACTCTACCAGTCCTTTCCTGTTTCTGAGATACTTTTTTAGTATGTGTAGGTTATCATGCTCGCAGTAGTTGCTGTTTAACCAATCTCTCCAGACTTTATCCTTTTAATCTTTCTTTCTGAATCAATTCCCCTACTCCCTTGATCATTCCGGGTGCTCTCCTTTGAACAGCTCCTGTTTGTCAATAACTCTTCCTAATGACTCATGTGGAACAGGAAATATGTGAAACTTCAAGGCATAAAAATCACGCGAGCAGCACAGGCTATGAATGCAGGATCCCGAGGATGCATACGCAGATTCCTGAGCTGTGCCTCTGTCATAACACAATCCCTCCAGGGATTTTTTGAGCACTGCATCTTTTGTTTGTCCCCGCCAGATGCTTTGCATAGAGCCTGTGGGACAACCTGTGCAGGAAAGCCTGGCAGCGTACTCACACGCTGGATGTGAGGCCTTGCTTAGGCCTCACTAGAAGGCCTGCAAGAGATCTCCGTAGGTACAAAAAGTGACTCTGGCTTGAGAGCGGCCTCAGGGCTTGCAGGAAGAAATGCTGCGGTTGTATCACTTGATGTGCATAGGAGAGTGGTGAGCAGCCAGATGATATAAGGTCATTTACTGCAGCCCTAGCACGCTTCCATATGATGCATATACATTCTCCCCACAGGTGGGAAGTAATGCTGAGGAGTAACACCATGGATAAGAGGAAAGATACCGTCATTTAGTGAGGCGTTTTCTAAAATATGGAAATCCAGCCCAAATTATAGTAATATAAGAGATTGTAAAGTGCAGCAGGGGAGATATAAAATGGAGATTAAGGAGGGTATAAGGAGCTTTGCTGAACAAATCATACCCTGGCAAATCCATGCCCAGACTCTGTGGGCACCTGACTTCCCCCTGGGAGCAAAATGGTGCAGTTCTGCTGAGCAAGAAGACAAGAGCTGGTTACAAAGGGGAGCTCAGGGCAGGGAGCCATCCCTCCCACAGCACAGGAGCCTTCCCGCCGTGGCAGCCGTCATAACAATGCATAGGATGTAGGCATGGTGAGCTGTCATCTGGCTCACCCCAGGGAGGTGTTCAGGATATGTAAGGAGTTTCCTCAGCCATTCTAGTTAAGCAGCCTCCTTAGACTGACAGTGCTGCAGCTCCTTCATTGTGGGGATAGGAAGAGATTCCTCTCCTGAAGCTCCTTAGTCCAGGCTTTGTGACCCCAGCTTCTGCTTTAGGGCACTGATTTCTACCTAAGAGGGACATGAAAACGACCTAGTAGAGCTATCAACTCTGGTTAGGGAGCCATGTGTAGCCCAAGGGGAGGCTGAATGCAGCCTATTTTCCAAAAGTATCAACTTTTTTAAAGACTGCACCAAATTTTGATGTTGTGGAAGAAGCTTGTTAGAGGGAACAAAACTAGTAAGAACCAGTGGCTGCTGCCTCCCACAGGTGAGCATTACCATACTCCAGTTGATGCACAGCAACCCATCCATCTGCAACAGGGTAACATGCATCTGCCAGGACACAGCAGCTCAGCTCTGAGAGCCCTATAGGAGGGTGGATTTCTGGAGTAGGTGCCTGCAAGGTGCCAGGTGAATAAGAAGGACAGAAAGCTTCTGGTTTGGTGAGACACAGGCAGGACTAGGATGCTCAACTACCGTAGCAAACCCTCTTGCTTCCTGGGCCTGAGCCAAGGCCTGCTGTAATCTATAGCATCTTCCAGGCTTGAACTCTGTCCCTGCACATAGTGTCATTCATTTCATAAGCCAACCTTTGGGCCCAGCACTACAGAGCAGGATGCTAACTTGCTGCTGGGCATGAGTGTAACAGCTGTGAGGGTTCAGCAAAGAGACCTTTCTGTCTAACACCAAATGGACATTTTGCAGGCCTGATTTTTCTCTCTTGTGATAGCAACAGCTTGGCCACATGTTTTTCTGCCTTGAGGCTGGATGTATCTCTTGTACTTTGGAACTGAAAACACTTCATTGCAGCAGAAGTGCTGCCTATGTGTGAGAGAAGTAAACCATCAGCCCCTGCCATGAAAAAGGTACTTTGAAGACCTCAGCTTCTCCTGCACTGGTGGAAATCAGCTCTTCCTCTGTGTGTCTGTCATTTTGTGCCCTCAGCCCTAATAGAACTTTGCCATCAGTTCTCTCAAACAAGGTGATTGAAAGTCACTGCCTGGCAAGTGTAGGCAAGTGGATAGCAGTCATCAGCACTGGCTTTAGGATTGCTTGGCTAATCACAGAATCACAGTGGTTGGAAGGGACCTCTAGAGATCATCGAGTCCTACCCCCCTACCAAAGCAGCTCCCTACAGCAGGTCGCACAGGTGGGCGTCCAGACGGGTCTTGAATATCTCCAGAGAAGGAGACTCCACAGCCTCCCTGGGCAGCCTGTGCCAGTGCTCCGTCACCCGCACCGTGAAGAAGTTCTTCCGCATGTTGGTGCGGAACTTCCTATGCTCCAGTTTGTGGCCATTGCCCCTTGTCTTGTCCCCACACACCACCAAAAAGAGTCTGATCCCATCCCTTTGCCTCCTGCACTTCAGGTATTTATAGACATGGATAAGATCCCCTCTCAGTCTTCTCTTCTCCAGGCTGCACAGACCCAGGTCACTCAGCCTCTCCTCACAGGGGAGATGCTCCAGGCCCTTTACCATCTTTGTGGCCCTCCGCTGCACTCTTTCCAGGACATCCCTGTCTTTTTTGTACTGGGGAGCCCAGAAATGGACACAGTACTCCAGGTGAGGCCTGACCAGGGCAGAGGAGAGGGGGAGGATCACCTCCCTTGACCTGCTGGCTTAGAAGGCTTAGGCAGAAGGGCTTTGTCAACAGCCTAAAGTGTTTCGGTAACTGAAAAGGTAGAAGAGCCACCACCAATTCACCAAACCAGCCACCTGCTGCCTTAGCCATCTTCTTGCTTCATCCATGCTGGCATATGATCTGGCATGTGGAAAGCAACAGATGTTTTTCCTCTGAGCTTTGTCACCTGGGGAGGTGAAGAGAAGAGTAACTCTGGCATATTTGTCAAAGTCCCATGCTGAGAACAGTCAGAGGCATGAGAAGATGACACAGAAGATGAAGACATAAGCTTCAAAGTGGACGATAAGCATCAGCAGATGCCCAGGAAACAGTTCAGAGTAGCTGAGCTATTAGCTATATGAACGAGCAGGCAGTGCTCATTCTAACTGCTTTTTGTACAAATGCCTGTGGGACTGAGGAGCCAGAAGGGGAACGATTATTGTAACCATGTTTAACAAAGAGGCTAAAGATGATCCAATTATAAAATAGAGAGCCCTACCTCTGAACAAGGGGGAAAACACTGAAAAAAAAATCATTAAAGATAGAGTTAGCTTCTAGACTAGTCTAACACAATAGAGATAAGCCTGTCTGCCTGTTTCTCTAAGTGTGACTTGTGCTTCTCTAGCCTATTAGGATTCTGGGGAAGAGTTAATGAAATACTGGGCTGAGGAGAAGGGGTGTGGGGGGATATAATTTATTTAAAGTTTTCAAAAGGCTTTTGATAAAGTCTTTCACAAGCGGCTATTAAAGAAATTTGTTACCCGTAGGGTGGGAGGCAAAGTCCTGACACAGATTAAGGTCTAGATAAGAGGTAAGAAACAAAGGAAAGGAATAAGCGTCCAATTCTCTGCATGAAAGGAGGTTAATAGCAAGATGCTCCAGGGATCAGCATCAGGACCAGGGATGTTCAATATGTTTATTAACGATCTAAGAGAAAGAGGAGAAAAACAGAGATACAAAATTTTGCTGATGGCACAGTTTACTTCTTGCAGGCAATTTATTGGCTGTGTTTGACTCTCTTCTTTTGTTCGTTGCTTGTCTATGAATAGATCACGAGTTTTACTAATAGGCCTATAAATATAATCGGAAGTATGGCTCAGTCTGGTGAACAGCACTGAAGAGGAGACGGAAAGAGACCTACAGGCACTAGAACATCAGCATGGGAATAGAAGCAGAGACAGAGAGCAAGAGAGCTTCACCATTTGGCACTGGCCCCTCCATCAGCTCTGTAAAGTGCTGGTTCTTGTAACTGCCTGCATCCTATGTCACTGTCTGCTAATGCACAAGAACAGCTGTGGTGTAAGCACTATAATCATACGCATGCTATCATCACACTATTTCTCACCCTCCTGTACTGTTTGAATCTGCTGACGATTCATACGAGGTCACGGACCCTTTGCCAGCCTCCTTTGCAAGCCATTACCTATGTTTACATTTTTTGAGAAGTGCGCACTCATGCATTCAACCTTATTTACATCGTTTCTGCATTTCTAAGTCCCAGTTTAGCAGACCCTTCCTTGTGCAGCCAAGCTTTTTTCTGGCTTCACAGTGCTTCACGAGGTCACTATTCTGCTTCCAGAGAGGCTCCTATGGCTGTGCTCTGCACCTGCCCCATCCAGATCCACCTCTGCCTGCTGACCTTCCAGTGGCTCCTGTACGCTGTTCATCACGCTGACTGAAACACTCAGCTCCTAGCAAGGTAGTTATTGTAGGCAAGTTAAAAGCCCTCCTTCATAGTCATTGCTGCCACATAAGTTTGTTCAACTCGCTGTATTAAAGTCATTAGTGCCAGGCAGCCCTGGAGAAATGCTTTATATCGTCATTTTCTGCTACGGTATGGCAACCATTTTTTATACAGTTGAGGACTCTACCTTAGAGTATCTCAGCACATACTTAAAGCTGTCTCTATTTACATCCTTTGCCAGACAAGAAACATCTTAGAGCTTAGAGAAAGCCACATATTCAAGTGCTCTCTTAAATCAGAGCTCTATTGAATTTGTTGGTCTCTGTTTGATAATCACCCACTCCTAGTCTAGGGCTACCAACAGAAATCTGTGATCATCAAATTTCATTTTTTGTCAGTCTGCCATAAAGAAAAGAGGATGCAGATAACTTTCTCAGCTGACCCGATCAGGAGACAGAGTTCCTGTGCTGCTGGTTTGTCCCAGCTTTGTGTCAGCAGGACAGATGACAAACAGCTCCATCAGTACAGGGGCTGTGAAAATTGAGGAGGAGTGCTAGTCAGCCTGCATGACTCCTTGGCATGGAAGGTGTTACTGCTGAAGAAGAAATTCCCAGATGACATCTGATTCAGCAGTTCCTCTGTCATGATGCTGATTACTCAAAGGATGTTGCTCATCCGTTCTCCCACCTACCAACAACTACCAAGGAATGAAACGAGGAAAAGGGGCTCTCCAGGCACAAGTGTATTCCAAGACCAGCAGCAGGGGGAATGATGCAGTTGTGCTCACTGTAATGAAGTTTGGAGGCTGAAGGCCGCAATTCTTCCCGCGATCTGCTGGCATTGTCACTTGGTACATCTCACCAGCTGGTGAGTAGGAAAAAGAGTGTTCTGGTGTCACTGGAAAATAAGTCGCTGCAGTGTGTAGTCGAGTTGCTGGAGGTTTCATAATGCTGCTTTCTGTCTTTTATATATATATACGCAATCACATACGAGCAGAATGGCCTCCATCTCAAAGCTACTCCGTTCTGTCAGAAACAAGCTGGAGCAGCCAGGCGGCTGCTTGACTAATGACACAAAGGGAAGGTGCTAAGAAGGCAAATGCAATCTGAACTCAGGCTCAGCATGTTGCAAACAAATGGAGCTGCTGTGCTGAAGTTGTGAAGAAAAAGAGGTTTTCCTATTACTTATACAGCAGTTCTAGACTTCGGGGTAACAAGCAAGCTGGAAATGGAAATTCCCATTGATGAGAAGAAATTTGATATTATTGTCATTGGTGAAACCTGCAGGGATTTGTCACATGGCTGGAATGCTTAACAGTCTAGTTACAGTCATTTGAGGAAAAGCACACTGAGTAAAGGCATAGGGGTGATGCTCTGCATATAAGATGCCACTGTGTTTTTGTAGTTACTTGGTTCTTCAGAGCAGAGACTGATCCTTGTGTTTACTAGCAGAAACTTTCAGAGGGTTATTGCTGAGGTCTTTCGGCCACTGCTAAATTAACTGATGGAAAATAATGATTCTCCTCTTCTCTGTAGCATATAGGAATAATAAAAAACCTACCAATTATTATGGAAAGATTTCAATTTGAATAGCAAACATGACCAATGCTTCTGAAGTATAGAGCTGATCATTTTCTACTGTGAAATAATTTCAGATGAGTTGAGGAAAAAAGTCTAATGCTGTTCTCATTAGGAAGGACAACGAATAATGAAAGGCTGGTCTGGAAGCTGCTGGTTGCCCCTGGAGGGTGGTTTTCGAGTCAATGAGGGATTCAGGCTGAGATGGATAACTGTGGAAATCAGTATAAAGTAACAAAATACAGACTTACTAAGTGCATTCAAGAATGCTTTACACTGATACCCACAGGTCAATAGAAAAGAGTCTGGTAATCATAAATAAAGACAGAGAAACATTTAGGACAATTATAAATAACTTAAAAGAATGATAAGCTCCTGGACTGCAAATTGGCACTAGGAACTATTCAATGATCCATGCTTAACAGGATGATTAGTGTATGACTGGTTAATAACAGGGCAGGGAAAAGTCACTGGGAAAAGTAGATGTATGCACCTGCATAATCTTTTGGGCAACATTAACGGTAAAAATAGGTACTAAAATGCTACAGAAAGGCTTGCTTTTGCCATTGTGAATGTCCCTGCACCTGCACATGCACACAAATGAAGTGATTGCGCATGCCTGCCCAACTGATCACAGGGCTGATAAAGTTAATAACAGGTTATACTCACTGGATGTTCATTCCAACCTGTTGCAGTAGAAGCTGCAGCCCCTGAAAGCAGCTACAGGGACTAGCAATCACGATTTGATTACTCTCAGTATGAGCACAGGGAGTGTGATGCCAAGCAATAATATATATGTACTTGGCCCTCTGAAAAGGCTAAGTTCCCAAATGTCAAAAGTAAATTTTATTAGGAGAGAGCATACAGTATCTCTCTATATTTGTATAAATACCGATTTCTGTATGAATGAGAATTGGGACTTCCTTCAGCAAAGTTTATCGGAGGGCTCAGAGGTCAATGTGACATAGTCACATAAGAGGATGATGAGGGAGGAAAACTCAATATGAATGAGCAGAGAGAGAGGTAGCTTGAAATTCAGAGTGCCACATAGACGAGAAAAGGGGGAACACAGAAGCAATCAGTACTAAACAGAAGATTGAAGTTCAAAATAGTTGTATGAGAAACTTAAGATTACGTTCAATCCAATCCCATTTGTATAGACAATAGAGAGAGCATCCTAAGTCATAAGAAGACAAGGACCTGTCCCCATTATGCGTCTTTGGTCAGGACAGAGGGAGACTGGGCCGCCCTTGGTTTCTGGTGGGTGCTGAGGATGGTGGGGAAGGGAAGAGGGTACTTGGGATGTCCTCTTTGTTTTGCTGAGACTGTGGTGGAACTTTGTGTCCCCTCCCCTTCCTGAGCAGGTGTTGCTAAGTGTCATATGAAGAGGCTCTTGCAGCCCCAACATTTCTGACATGTCTTTTCAGACATCCTTGTGATGCCAACCTTGGCGTCACAGTTGACTCGCACCCCAGCAGTGGGCCCAGAAATGCAGTCAGGATCAATCCCACGTTCAATTACTCACAGCAGCCTATGCTTTCACTTCATCACTTGACCGCATCACCATTTCCTTCCCAGAAGCAGAGCTGCTTCAGGCAGCAGAGGGCTGCTGTCCATCAGAGGCCCAGGTGCCTCCTTCCTCTTCCCTCCCTGCAGAACATCAGCCCACAGCTGAGTAGCTGAGGTAGTCAGGCTCTCCAGGGTGGTGGAAAAGGGATTAAACCACCAGGTCCGCAACCACTCATTCCCACAGCCTTCATAGAAAGCTCACAAGGGGATCTGGTTTGTACACGGTGCCGCGTGCCAGGCCATGAGAGTACGAGATGCAGTAGGGAAAGAGAGAGAGAATAAATGCGTGTTCAACCGAGACCCAGAGTACTAGCCTAGGGCTTTGCACTTGGCAGATCCTCATCTCAGAAGACAACTTTGTGGTGCTATTACCAGTCAGCACTTCTCCCTCACTCCCTCACTCTCTTTCCCTTTCATCTAGGTTGCTGCAGTTGCATTTAATGACACAACAGATGTATTCATTTGCATCTTTATACAGATCTCTAAGCTCTACAAATGGGTGGGTGGGCGTGACCCCATTTTCCCAAATTATTCAGCACCTTTCAGTTATGCATTTCTCTCTTTTCTAATGTCTCTTTGAAGCACATGTAAGCAGCAGTGGAGAATTACTCTGCCGTTTTCTCTTGAGCATCTGGGACCCAATCATTCCTCTGGCTGCCTATGTGAATCTCCCTTAGACAACAGGAGACAGAGAGACGTCTGTGCATGGGTGGACTGCCTCCTCCACCACAGACACACGCTTCCTGAAAAGGGGAAAAAGGCACAGATTTACCTAATAAACCCCAAAGATGGCTATGGGGAAGAAATCACGGAAAAACAAGCGACACTCTCATCTATTTTTTGAGGGCGATGACAGCTCTGTTGCTGCCATCAAGAGATCTGTAGTCGCATTTGTGGGATGTGGGTGAGTTAAAATATTTCCCTTCACTGTCTGAAGGTGGTGTTTATGCGGAGCTGCTTGAAGCATGTTCCACACGGATGACAAAGGGAGATGCTGCCACCAGCATGGAAGATCTGTCAGCATGGCTCGGTGTTTGTGTGTGTTCTTCAGAGCCTCCTCTGCATCTGTGCTCAGGTCCTGGCCCTGAGACAGGGGTACCTGGCTACAGCAAAAGGGTTTAAACAGGTGGGGAAGATGTCTGCCCACAATGCCAGGTGCCCTGAGAAAACACACCATGCTGCACTTCTCCCCAGTCTTGAGCACAGCATTGCCATCTCTGCCTGGCCATCTGTACAGACTGGGAACAAGAGGATGGGGGACAAGGAGAGAAGAGAGGAGGGGAGAGGAAGGACTGTTCCCCACTTGGCTGTCATCCAGTGCGTGGAATGACAGTCCCAGTGCCTGCATGCTGAAGCCAGATGCATAAGAGAGGAGAGCTCATGTCCTGACTTTCCTTCTACGTGGCCAGGTGGCTCTGGGGCTGTACGTTAGCACAGAACTATTTCTGTTACAGCCTGTGAGTAAGGATGCTGGTGCCTTTGGCAGAGATCATCTCTGGTTTAATTTATGGGCTTCACTTTGCGTGTATCAAGCTACGGCCACAGATATAATGTAATCCCATCACTGTGTGTGTGCTGAGCAGGGCTGTCAATAAAAGGTGATTTGCATCAGTGCATTTTCATATAAATATGTATGCTCTCTTGCAAACAGTACTATTATTTATTATTTGTGTTGCAGTTGTGCCTCGAGGCTTTGGCAGGGACTGGGCCCCATGGTGCTAGGTGTTGCACACCCAGTGAGAGCCAGACCCTGCTCAGCGCAGCTTCCACACTAAACACACTGTAAGAGGCAAGGTCTGGGGGAGCTAGGATGAGAAAAGCATTTTGAAGTGCTAGATCCAGCAAGCCTGCAGCAGGGCTGGGAGCAGACCTGGGCTCCTGGTGACTTCCTGTCTAACATTCTTCTCATTAGACTTCTCCAGAACCAAAAAATTTGCAACTTCGTGATCTTCTTATTGAGGAGAAAATGGATGAAGCATTTTATAAGGTGGAATT
Source organism: Penelope pileata (assembly GCA_013396635.1). NCBI lineage: Eukaryota > Metazoa > Chordata > Aves > Galliformes > Cracidae > Penelope > Penelope pileata. The sequence continues at coordinate 502,036 of WBMW01005741.1, read as the reverse complement.
TCCCTCTTCTGACGTGCAAAGCATGGCACCCCTTGTTCTAGCCCACAGCCTCTTGTTGGAATTTCCCTAGGCCTCACATCATATATGTCAGATTTCTTCTACTCCCAAAGTCCTGCCCACAAGGATCACCTGAGTGCAGAATGCTCTTCTCCAATTCCTATGAAAGGGCATTGGCTTAGGTGTCATTTGCAGGTTTTGAGGGGTGGGATGGGACACAAGGTGCCCTGGGAACAGGACTTGGGTGGAGGTGCTCCATGCTGAGAATACCCTGGGGGCACTGAGGCTGTGGGATACCCACACTGGAGCAGGGACACCCCAAGGGACCATGGTCCATGGTGTACTCAGGCTGGAGCAGGTAATGCATGGGAAGGAAGGAGTAAGGGAAGAAAAAAGCAACAAACCATCACATACTGATCCAGCCACCAGCTTAAATGGTGTGGGGAGCGCTGGTGGGAGGGAGGTATTGAACTGAAGCTGAGCCTGGGGAAGGGGGAGGAAAGGAACTTCCCTCACTGTTTAATTATTTAAGTCTTCTTTGTTTTCCAGCACCAGAATCAGTAAATAAAGGTTTATGTTAATTCGAAATAAATCAAATTCAGTGAAATTCCCTGAACCGAGACTGTTTTGCCCACAACAGACACATATGAAAAAAAAAAAAAGTTTTTTAGCTTACAGGGTTATGAGGAAAAGCTTCAGAATCTTCAAAACCTTCAAAACCAGAGTGCAAAAAGCTCATGATATTTTTCTTATTATAAATCTATACATGGTCATTCATTGTGTGAGAACCGACATCGGTGAATGATGGCGGAGTTCCTGCACTACTGTTGACACTGGAGTCCAAGACACTACATCTAACCCATGGTTGCTGAATGAATCTGGTTGTGACTGTGGAAACACTGACTGTTTTAAGACAGCCCACTTAGCCAAAAATAAGCCAGATACTACTGCACGCTCCCATCCTATTTGCAGAACTGCATCACCAACTGACCAGGATAGCCAGTGACAAGGAGCACTGATAGACAAAATACTGTCAGACCCAAAAGCAGTATGTCCCATTCATTGCATATTGGTCCCCCCATGCATACGCAGACTGATCTGCACGTGTCAGCTGCACATGTAGCAATCCTATATCACAGCCACAGTGGCTGTTTGTGCAGAAATGCAGCAGACTGCTGCCCAAAGCACGGGGCAGCTGTCTGTCCAGATCAATACAGCTGGGACTTCTGATGAAATTCAGGCACCTCTTCTGTCTCTCAGACGTCTTTCGGACAAAAAAAAATCCCCTTTACTTGACTGAGAGTAGCTCCCCTTCCTCTGTATGTGCTGAGAGAAGCTATGTTTGCCCATCCTAATTGCCTTGCAGGCAGACACTCTAACCTGAGCCTAAAAATGGCCTGCTGGCCAGTAGTTTCTAAAATAAAACCACATAAATGTCCCTGTACATTTCCATACCAGCTCCTGGGAAGAGACAGATCTCAAGGTCCAACAGTGAACCACCTGCTGAAATTTAATAGCAGCAATGGCAGTCAGATTTATGTAACTTTTATGAAATCAATAGTACTGGCCTCTCCAAAATGACTTGAAGAGTGAGACCCCATACAAATGTAATTAAGCACAGGCAGCAGCACTCTTTCTGTGCTTGTGAACACTGCTACAAAGCTGTATTAATTTAAATGTGGACAGCAGTTGCCTTGAACTTGCTGCTGATGGTATGAAAATACTGTTGTCACTAATCAAGGCTATTTATAATGTATCAAGCACTCAACCTTATTTTAATGGGGTTGGCATATGAGTTTCAATGCCCTACAGGGAACAGGTAGGAGGCGAGGTAGATTAAGGCCTATCTGAGGTGGAGAAAAGCTGACAAAATCCCATCATTTGGCAAAGCATAAACATAGGTGATTGAGAAGTGGATGGAGGAGAAAGGACAACGCGTACCTTAATTTTTCCAGTCTTCCATTACTGAATGTTTTGTTTTCCTGTTGGATATAAAGCGCTCAGAGGTAAAGGAGCGAATGTCACAAAGCTGTCATCAGGCTGTTTTCCACACTTATTTTCTGAAATTTGAAATGACACTGAAAGTTGAAAATCCGAAAAAAGAAAAAAAAAAAAGAATTCTTCACAGAACTATCTGTACACCTCTGTCATAATCTTAAAAGGAGAGATTTATTTTTAACAGCCTCAGGGGAAAAAACATGTTAGGAAAGTTCAGAAAAGCCTGAGTGCCGCTACAACCCCAAAACACTTCTAATCACTGAAGGCTCTGCCTTTTTAACCTTCTTAGCTGACTGTAATGCTCTCCCTGGCTCTGACTAACACCTCGCTCCACCAGCACAGCAGCCTCTCTCTACAAGCAGACCCAGGGAAGTAACCTGATGGGCAATGTGTGCACTCTGCAGCTGGTAGTCGTCAGTCCTGGGCAGAACTGGCCTCTAAAGGCTCTATTCAAGTTCTGTTATCTAATACAGTGGTTTTCCACTTATTCAATGTTGCTAATGGCTTATGGACTGTGTCAAAGGGAAGCACAAAAGGTAAAGAAAAGTCACTCTAGTATCTCTAAACCTATGTTTTTGACAAAGGGATCTGTACCGCTACCAGGCAATTATTCAAGGTCCACAAATAGGATTGAAAACCATGGCAAGGTACTTAAATCCACACTGAAGCATCTGTGTATCCTGAGATGCTGAGTGCTAGCTGCTGGCTGCTTCAATATGACCAAAGAGTCTTTGCTTTTCTGTACGTCCCTAAAAGCCTAAGGGTCAGAGATGGTAGAAACAGTTTACCAAGTTAGTAAAGAGTGGTGGAAAATGTAACATGGAAGGTCATCACTTATTTTTCAGTCTTCCAGCTTTGGTCTTTATGCGGTTTTATTTTTTGCATTTGTTCCCTGTCTTTTCTTTAGAGCCCTCCTGTCTATTAACTGAATCTGTTTTCACTGTTGAACCCATCATGTCTTACTAGTGGAAAACCTGCTGAAATTATTTATTGGTGAGAAAGCATGGTTATGTTTTTATTGCTATCATGAAAATCTAAATCCTGGAAAATTATGAACTTAAATGTAAGAAAATCAAACTAATCAAACTAATTTTGCATTATTGAATTTCTATCAAGCTCCCCACAAAATAATTCCCACAAAAAAACCCAAATGTTCTTACCTGCAGGGTAAGTTGTTGTTTGTTTATTCCTATTTGTTTCCATCTTTTCCACTCATTGGACCATTCCTGGGGTGTTCTTTGTGCTTAAAAACCCAACCTTTCCATAGAGATGACTGTAGTGCCATAATAAACAAACATGTATTTATGTTTCAGTTTCATCCATCATTCTGTTGTACTACTCCACCAGCAGGTTGGCTGCATGCTCAGCTTCCTGCAAGTGTATCTGGATCTCCCACTTCTGCAGAGAGTGAGTGACTGACCCATCTTGCAGTCTGAATTTTTCTCGTCGGTTTGGACAATGAGCTTATAGGGGAAGGGAACATCTCTGCCCCACATTTGTATGGTGCTGGATACACTGAAGATCTCTTCTCGGTTGGCCACTACAGCTGGCTACAGTCTTCATCGTTAATAATAGAAACAATAACTCAGCTTGAACATCAGGGTTGCCTTCACCTACGGGATTTTCCCCCCTACAAATATTAAAGGAAATTATGTTTTCTGATTATTTTGTTTTTAAAACAGGTATATAATACACAATATCCAAACTGCATAAATTGAGTGGGAGGAGAATTAAAAACACTTCTTGGAAAAAAAAAAAAACCACCAAAAATCCCTGAAACATTTAGCCTAAGTTATTCTCTTTTCCAGTTTCCAGTTCCCTCTTCTAGCATTCATGGGCTTCCTTGATAGTTCAACTCATTGTAAGTTCATATATCTGTAATTAGGTGGGCAAATTCGAGAACGGTGCCCTGAATTAATGGGGATTAGGAGGCTGCAAAATAGAGAATTTAGGGCCCTAAACGCTCTTTTATGGGGAACTACAATCAAAACATAAATGCACTCATCTTCTTCCTTTTCTTCTCCCTCTGAGAGCTCGACAGAGCCAGAGGTACTTGGTTTAAAGATCTTTTCCAGCAAGGCTGTGAAAGAACTCAAGTCCCAGAAGATGAAGGATTTTTTTTCTCAGATCTTCCAAGTAAAATTCTAGGTTAATAGTGCTGTCTTTACTCCTTCTTCATCACATACCTGTTTAAAAGGTACAAACATCTTCCAATATGCCAGCCTGACAGAACTCAGACGGGGGGAAGATCAATATTTTATGGCATCGGTAAGTGATTGCCTTTATGATTTTAGCTGCTTTTAGGATTTGCTCTGTCTCATGTATATCAGACAGAGGAGCAATAAGTGTTGCCTCAACTGGCTGCTTTTGTGTTTAAAGAAATGATTTCTCAGGCTCATGCATTTGCATGCCTTCTCACTGAGACCCCTCTCAAGACTTCATCACACAAGCCCAGTTCTCGCAGTCCTCATGGCCATGAAATAGCCCAAGAAATGCCAGAATACACCTTTGGCTTATGAGCATGCACTTGCTCATACTATCAGGGTAACAATCACATTGCAGTCCTCAAAATACCAGCTAGATCTGGTCAGGTAGCTCAGTGGCCCTGTACCTCACCAGGTGCCCCCTGTAGTAATTGGCTGCCCTGCAGAGCATGGCGTAGCTGAGGGGCTCTGCACTGTATTCAGATCTCTGCTAGCCCTCAGCAGATGCTTGCATCCCCTTGAAGCCAAAGGGCACAAACCTCTGGCCTGAATACCCTTTAGAAGCGGAACAGGGGCCCAGAGCCCTGGCAACCCCAAGTAGAACAGCAAATACAGAGGGAGACTTTCTCTGTCAGTAAACAAAACAAAGCGAGATGATTTTTAAACCTTTTGGCATGTCTGGGTGTCTTTACCACCACTGATGAAGAATAAACAATGCAATTATTAATTATTGATGATCACTAATAAGAATGATGATTATCATCATCGTCATCACGCGGTCTCGCCGTTCCTGCCACCTCTCTAATCAGTGTGATCTGGCTGCTGCTGCTCATAATTGCGATCTGCCAAGTCAGGGCGGGCAACGAAGCAACCTTTCAGTGTAAATACTAAATACTTAGCATAACAGGAGTGAGAGCTCCCCAGCTCGGAGCAGAGCTAAGCAAAGTCATGGGCTTCCATTCTTTTTAATTTACCATCTGTTCCGTATGACACAGCCTCCATCTCTTTAGGGTTTAGTACCCATTTATTATCCAAAAGCCACCTCTGCCTGCTATTAAAATCACGTTGGAGTGATTTAGAAAGGGAATCCGTTCGTTTGCCCAAGTGGAAAGATGTGCCATCGGCATAAACCTGAATGCTGCAGCCCTTGCTGGACACCAGGCCTAGGAGCTGGCTCACCAGCACACATGCCTCCGGCCTGCTCCCTCCTCCTGGCAGAGCCAGCTTCCATGGACCCAGCACTATGCATGTCCCTTTCTCTCCTCTTTCCTCATCCTACAGATGCACATGCCACACACACCTCTCCACTGTGCCTTCTCCTCTCTGTCATACACGTGCAGGACCTGACTGAGTCTCACCCCGTTGGTAGCACATCTCCTCTTTCCTTTTAACACCACTCTCTCCCTCATTATTCTTCCCCACTCCATTCCCTGTTCTCACTCATTTTTTTGTGCATCTGGCAGTGCGTGCATGCTCCTCACCCCTCCGTGTCCCAAAATACAACACCTTTCCACATCCTTTTACTCAGCCTTCCCCCCTCTCCTCCTTTCCAGCTCACACAAGTCTTCACCATCACTTAATAAAAACACAGCACAGATGAAACTAATTGCCATCACTTCCTCGGGCCCCTGGGACATCTCAGAAATCTCCCGCAGGTGCCCAGACAAGCGTCTCACCCTAATAGCGAATGACTGCTAAACTAAGACAAAGATTTCCAACAGCCTCCACAAATTGAACCCAACACCACCACCTCCACCTCCATAGCTGCTGCCCATGGCTTTAGCCACTTCCAATTAACTGAGCAGCCCAGAGCTCTCCTCGGGGACACAGGACAAACAGGATCTGGGCAGAAAACAAGCAGAGGAAGGCAATGCAATTAAATGCAAGGCAGTTTGGCTCCAGGGCCTGGGGCAGGCCTGCTGCGGGGATGGGGACCCCAGGGGAGCCCACAGCCTGGAGCTTGGTCCCTATGGAGCCATCAGGGGGATGGAGGTGGCAAAGATCCCAGGGCAGGGTGGTACTTGTACTGCACATCCCTGCTCAGCCACGTGACTGCCAAAGGGAGATGTCAGCACTAAATATTTAGGGTCCCAGTTGGTTTGCTGAGAAAACAGCCATTTTGTTCTCAGACTTGCTACACGTGTGCTACGCTTTCCCACAGAGGGTGGAAGATGAATATATTCATGGCCCCAACTTAAAACATTTTAATGAAAACCTCGGCATCACTGATGTGTGTCCTTGCTCTCCGTTATTTTTCCTTTACCTGTTAGACTACAACAGGGAGGGAGGAGAGGAGAAAGAAGACAAGGGAAAATGAGTATGTTCTCACCAGAAATTCTGAATTGATTTAAAATGAATTCCTCCCCTCTATTTTAAATCAATGCTTCAAAATCAAAAACTCAATTTTTGTTTTAGCCTCAAATGCTTCTCCCCCCCCCTCCACCAAACAGGCTACAGTCTATGTTCAGATTTCTTTTTTTTCTTTTCTTAAAAAAAAAAAAAAAAAAGAACAATACTCTGAAAATGAAATGATAGGTTGAACTTTTTAGTATTTCATTTAGAAATGGTGATTTGACATGGGAGTTGCAATTCAGTACTTTCCTCGGGGGGTTAGCACGTGGTTCCTAGAGGGCTGATGGAAAGCGGGGATGCTGAAACACCAGGGCTTCTCAAGAAGTAGGTCACTTCTCTCTGCTATCACGTTTTCTTGGGCAGATTGAAGCTCGACAGCCATTTGCCTGCATAGGAGGCAAAAGGGTAGGGGGCATCCCAGGATTTTGCACAGCTTGCTTAGCACTGGCTAGCCTCTGCTAAGAGCTGTGCCCGTGGACTGCAGAAGCTGAGAGAAGAGGGAACCATGCTGTGAGATGGGTCAGGGCTGCATCTGATTTCAATATAAGCCTGGAGCCATTGGAAGAAGAATGCAATAGGCAAAGCATGTCTCCCTGACCTGCCCTACCAGTCCTGTGCCTGTTCTGCTGGGTAAACCCAGGCAATGCACCTCCTGGCTGGGAGAGGCAGGAGTTACTGCAGGCCTGTGTAGGAAAGAGGTGTGCATAGGGGAAGCCGTGCAGAGCTAAGTTTAGCTCCTCCATCAGTCTTTCACTTTCCCGAGCACTAAAATTGACTGAAACTCACTCAAAATATGTATTTTAAAAAATGGGAAAGGAAAAGAAAATGTCCGGTTCTTGTAAGATGATCAATAACAGCCAGAGCTAGAGATGACTTTTTCAGCCACGGAGAAACAACTGTTATTGTTGAATTGCTCGGGAACTTTGCCAGTGGACAAAGATAAACTAATAATGTCAAGGAGAGGAGGGGTGAGATTGCTGAAACCTTAGCTACAGTAAGGGGGTTGATGGAAACACTTTCAAGGGGCATGTGGCAGGCCTCACAGAAAGCAATCAGCTTAAAGCAGGCACCAGGGAAAACCAGGGGTGGGAGAGCACGCACCTATGGCATCGCCTTGCTGCTGCTGCTGCAGCTGCTGCTGCCCAAGCAGGAGCAACACAGTACGGTGCATCAACCCATTTCACGTGCTAACCCATGAAGCAGAAGGCCAGGCTTCTTCATGCAGCATTTCCATGTCCTAAGCCTGGCTTCCCCTGTCCCCAAGCAGGTGTGAAGCCCGAAAGGGCAAGAGGGAGGCACTGCAGAGCTGGAGCATGGGGTGCCCACCAAGCAGCCCTGCAGTCCTGTGAGCATATTGCTTCATGTTGCCAGAATGGCTTTAGGCGTGCATTGCTTAACACTGCAGAATGGCTGCTGCCAAGGCTTTGCTCCTGCAGCTGCATCCTCTGTCCCCCGTGGCTCGGCAGTTATACATTGCCCAGGGCATGCAACCCTGGCGGATGTGTCCAGCACATGGCATCGCACCAAGGGGACATTTCCCTGGCTGACAGAAAGCCAGCCCTTAGAAGGGTCCACAGGTTCTACCAGGGCAGTTTGCAGTGGATTCTAGGCTGCTGGCTGTAGCAATTTTAGCTGTGAAGGGCTCCAGGGAGAACTGGAGCAGTCGCAGGGTTGTAGTTCCCTGAATTTTTGCCATTTCATGCTGGACAAATAGTAAATCTTGTTCCCTAATATAAAGCACTTTGTATTTTGTGAGGCATTGCATCGAGAGCTTTTTCCTCACAAAACCCTGTTATTCCTACAACACCAGCCGCGTGACACCAAGGCGTGCATTTGGGCCACTGCGTCCACTGACAATAAATGGAAAGGCCCTGGACAGACTCCAATTCGTACTCATGAGAGAGAGGCTGTTCTGTCTAATCCTGACCTTTTCAAAGTTTCCAAATACTCACTTCTACTGCTAAAGAAAAATCACTGCCCTTTTTTTTTTCTTTTTTTTTTTTTTTGTGCTTTTGCTCAGAATTTCCCAGGATTCGAGGAATGACAGCCCCAGAGGAGGCAGTTCCCTGGGCGACGCCACAGGGAGGGGCAGCTGAGCCATGGGACGTCGGTGTGCCTTGTGAAAGGACGCTGAGCCAGCCAAAGCCCCGGGCTCCTGCTTCCCAGGGCTGCCTTCTGACTGTAGAACAATGTGTCCTAGTGGCTAATTACACCAGCAGTGGTGTTATTATTCCTGCTTCACCTTCATATACTTTTTATATCACTGGGTCACAGGCTGCTTGACAAAAACAGCTAGTGTTTTTACTCTTGCTTGTGGCAGGGGAAACTGGGGCACAGAGGAAAGTGACGTGACTTACCTGAGGTTGTTCAGCAGACAAGCGGGACACCTGTGACCAAAACCGTGAGCTTTCAGGAGCTGAAGATCTCTCAAGGCTCAGAGTCAGCAAACGCTTCAGCTCCTGTCTGTTGCTAGTCTCAGGAATGTCTGCAGGGTCTCTTGCAGTGCTGAGGACCCGGCAGCCCATGGTGATTTGTGTCTTGTGTTTAGGTGTCACACATTTGAAACGGAAGAACTCAGATCCCGTGGAGATGAGCAGAGCCTCAGGTTGCCACACCTGCACTGGGCAGCAGGGCACATGGCGTTGGTGAGCTTCCCATTACTGTCTTGCACTTCTGACCTGTCAAGAAAACATGTTAGCTGAGAAGATCTTCCATGGCCTGTTCTGTCCTCAGCTTATCTGTGGACAGGGAGGCTTCCTGCATGCTGGTGCTGGCTTCCCAAAGAACAACCAGCCCTGGTGCACCAGCTCAGTGACCGCAGACCAAAGAAAATCCATGGGGAGCACCTGCTGCCTGCTGCACAGGTGGGAGAGAGCCCACCCATCCGGGAGAGACCAAGCCCCCTGCTCCCCTCCCTCTTCATGTTTGTGTTGCTCTTTAAACGGCTTTGTTTTGCTTAAGCATCCCTTTTAAAGCAATGTTTAGCTTCCAGTTGGAATGAGCTCCAGGAAGCATGGCCAGGGCCCTGCCTGGAACAACGGCCTGTAATTTACGGTGAGTTATGTTTCAATTACCTCGGTGTTATAGCGTCTTGGTGAGGGCAGGCATTATGTCATGTCAGGGATACAGGCGAGGGAGAAAATACAGACGCTCCCATTACAGCCAGTGATGGAGCAGTTTTAATAATACTGCGGGAAAAAAATAAAGAGAAGGGGAGCGCAAATGACTTTCCAGCCATACCATTACTGCACATTAGTAACACGGCGCAGGCGGGGAGGGAGAGGGGGAGAGGGAAGTGGGGAAAGGAGAGCGTAGCTGAGTGATGGGGAAGAGGAAAGGGAGATGGAGGGGGTAGAGAAAAATAGAGCAAGGCAGGGAGAGGGAGAGAAGGAAGGACGGAGAGAGGGGCAGGGAGAGATGGGAATCTGAGGAGAAGGGAAGAGAAAGGCAAAGGGGTTGGCCCTTTGGGAGAGGCAGTGAAAGGGTAGATGAGGTCTGGGTGAGGTGCAGGGGGGTACGGGTGGCCCCAGCCCCACACCTCTCCATCCCCCCCACCTGCTCCTGTGCCCCTGTGCCTCCCCAAGCCCGGCTCACTGGCAAGGCAGGCAGGGAGCCACGGGAAAGGGGAAGAAGAGCTATCGTTATTCAGCTTTTGTGAACGATATTGCTTGGTTGCGGGAACAAAGCACTTGACTTTCCAATAATAACAATCTCCTTTTTTTTTTTTTAATCAAATTTCCACTGTCATTGTGGCTTTCTCTAATTTTGTTTAGGCAGGGTAAGCTTCCACTTCCAGCTTGCTGCCTCAGTCGCCCGCGCTCCCTCACGCTCAGTCACTGCTGCTGCCCATGTGCTCTCGCTCTCTCTCCCCTTCTTTATTTTCTTGACATAAATGGCAGTCATTGCTCAGAGAATGTGCTGGGTGAGCCTGCTTTGTAATTCAAACCTTTTATTCAGGTTACCATTATGTACTAAAGAGGAAAATACGTATTGGCTAAACAGCATCCTTACGGATTGCCCCTGGGCCGGGAGGGAGGACTCAGCCCCAGTCCTCACATGGGCCTGCTGCCAGGGAACCGGGCTCATCCTCACTGCCACCTGCCTTCCTGCTCCAGGGAGGAAGCCCACAGCTCGGGAGGAGTTTGTGCCTCTCGGTGGTGCCATGTGAGTAGGTTTACTCTACCCGTGCAATGTTGTAAAACCACATTGGACCCTAGGCAGGGATTTCCCACCACCACAAATGGCTTCGACTTGCTCTGCCAGTAAAAATAAAAGCTGTCTCTCTGTCCCTCAAAATTAAGGTTTCCAGACTGCTGTGTTAGAGGAGAGTGGGGCAATACTGCCATGTTTCAGATTGTGCACCTGCATGCCTTTCAGTGCCATGTCCGTACAGCACCAGAGGACTCAGCCATGCAAATGGGACCTGAACCAGGCAGTGGCAAGTGCTGCCATTTCTCGTCTGCACACAATGAGGAGCGCATGCCTGCCTTATGCCCATTACTGGAAAACAAGGCACCATCCTATCTGGCTTAATTTTAATAGAAAATTTGGGTTAGCCTGCTGTTGAACTGTACTGCAGGCTTCCCAGCCCTGCTGTACAGAGGACAGTGTGTTAAACTATTGGCAGCTGATAGCTACAGTTTCCAGAGTAGCACTTTTTTTCTGTTGCTTACAGGCTTCATTTGTTGCATGAAAGCAGTTATGCCTCCCCCATGAAGGCATCAGGATAATGCATGCAATGCAGGACAAAAGACTACAGAATCAGTGGAGCGCTACCAGCAGCCCTAAGTGCAGGCTTCCTCAAAGCATTCTCCAGCCACTGAATTATCCCAGTTTTATAGGAGAACACATACATCAGAGAACATTATTAAGGCAGCAGGCATTCCATATGAAAAAGTTCACCTTTTCTGCATGTCCCCTGTTGGAGTAGATAATTTTCTGGTCTAAGTCATAGCTAGATCAGAGACTATCACTAAAAAAAATTTGCCTTATACTATCCAAGGCGTAGCCAGGACTTTGCTGTCCACTTAGAGTTCTTTTGCCTCAGGGCAAATGCAAACTCACATGGCAAATGCAACTAGTAGGCATTATAAACAGGAATATTTCTCTTTGGAAGTATAGATTAACATTTATTTATTTGTCAATGTGGGCACACCTCTGCACAGACAGGTAGGATTCAGTTTCATGCAGAAAAGAGCGACTTCATCCAAGCAGTCCTGCCCCAGCCTCTCGTTAGCCTTGTGGCAGATTTTAGCAGTGATATTGTCTGAAAATCTCTTTCCTACCTACATTTCTGAGCTCACAGATGTTAAACACAGCCAATGCAGATCTGGTGGTCCTGTGGTTCCTTCTTGCTTCCAGATGCTAGAGCACATTTAAAGATGTTAACAATACACAAAATACCCTCAGCATATGACTTCTCTCTGTAAGCAGTCACTGGAGCTGACACAGGGGTATTATTAATTTGCCAAGGAGAAGAAACACGTCCCCCCTGGTTCTGAATGAAACAGGAGGTAGCTACAAGGTAGCTTCTCAAACAGGAGGCAGCCCATGCTGTTGGAAATGTTGTGGGCCCCCGGCTAGGAAAACTTTTCGTTTTGTTTATTGTTGGATTTTTTGTTGTGGAGGTGTTTTTTTTAGGAAGCAGGGACTTACCATTTCACCTGTATTGCGTCTATTGGTTTCCCTCCCTCGTGGTTAGTCATTAAAGCCATATCGCAGCCCAGTCCTTGTTTTTAAACATAGAATAGTGACTAGTATCTTCTGCTTAAATTTCCATATGATTTTTCTTTTTCATCTGAAACATGGAGTGCCTGTGGAATATGCGAATATGCCTTTGGGATAATCACAAATAAACACATGGGTAGCAGCATGTTTGCAAACAGCTAACGCTCTGAGACACCAGCCAACAGAAAAGCAGATTTTGTGGCACTAGACGAAATTCAACAGAGATTTGCTGGGCAGTTGGGGATATAGTTTCATTTCTCTTCACACAGAAGAGAGCTGAATGTTTTGGGAGGGCTCTCTGTCTCAGACTCAGCAGAAGAATTTGGAGTTCCTGTTTCCTTCTACTGTCAATAATGGTATTCCTTCCCTGCTAAAACTCACCATCCACTTGAGATATTGCTTGAGACTACAAGATCAAGAGCTTGCGCACTAACTGGGTCAGAGAGCCTCCTCAGAGGAGCCTGGCTGTGTTTCTCCTTGTCCCAGCCAGTATGTTAACTGAAATGCAATGAACACAAGGTAAACATGGTGTCAAGTAAAATAGCCAGGCTTCTGGCATACTTCTGAAAATTTGGGAAATGGTAAGTGGCACAAAATCATCTGCTTAGAGAAATTTAGGAGAGCAGTTCCTAAATGTCCTTCTACAGCATCCTTTTGGTTTGCATAATAGGATGTATTAGGATCCAGTTACAAGCCAAAGTCCACCAGGGAGGGGAAGTGTGAAGCTTAATACAGTATCACAGAAATGGAAAGCTTCCTTAATGGCACAGAAGGGATTCGTGCTTGACAGCATTTAACAGAGCCTTGGTAAGTAAACTATAGTAACTGAGCTAGCAGAAGCATTTAGCTTGAATGCTTTGCGTATGTATAACAAAATCAGATCAACGTCAGGAAGAACTGTTCAACAAAGGAATTATTTGAAATGCTTCTATCCCCTTTCCAGACAAAAATAACTTATTTGTTTTGGCCTGCACATTTCATTGTGCCATGTAACTACAGTGAGTCCTGGTTCGTGAGCACAAAAGGATCTAAGCCACAATGCATTAATGTCAAGCTTCATACCTGCAGTTGTTTCTAGCCCGTCAGGGAATGCAGCCCTCCAGCTCCAGTACTTCAAACTGAAAACTCAGCTGATCATGGTATCCTCTGGGATTAATCCTCCTCCTGCTTCTCTCGGCTCTGACTCTGCTTTCCCTGAGGTTCACTTTATATCTGGTGAAGAAACCAGGGTACTAAAAGGCATGAGAGGGTAGATAAATAACAAGCATGAGCAAGCTGTCAAAAAAGACACTTCCCTGTGGTCAGTTGTATGTCAGAGCCAGCAGCCCAGCAACAGGAAAAGAGAGAAGGAGAGGGAGACAAGCTAAGGGTAACAGAAGCTTAAAGGAACTGACCTCCATAGCCAGCAAAATTCTAGTGCTGAATACAAGAAGTTGTCAAAGGCCTTCATAACAGTTGAGTCAAAAAAGAACACCTGTGGGAATTGTTCATGTTATCCTTGGACTGAATCCTGGGATTTTCACTAAACAAAATTTAAGTAGGAAACGGAGACAAAAAGCAGTGTTATGCCTTGGATGCTGCTGCAGGGCCTTACGGAGGCTGAGGTTTGAAAACACACAAGTCTGTTCTCCACCTACGGGTAGATGGTCTTCTTTAGAGATGAGTCTTAAGGTGATGATTCCAAGAACTGCACTTGCCACTCTGACACCATGTTAAATTCTAACTGAACAAGGAAAACTGAACAAAGAAAAATACTTTAAGTTATTGTTTAAAACTGAAAGTGGAGATCTAGTTTGAAATTTTAAATAGAGAGGTCTTTTCATCTTATCCTCGTTCAGTAGAAAATCTTTTCCATGATTGGGCTCAGCTTTATATGATAAGCTGTGGTGAACAGGAGCTCACTAGATAGGAGTTTGGTTTAACCTGTTTTGGGTCCTTTGGTAATTAGGAGAATTCCAGTTCATAAATTTTTGTCTGAACACAAGGAAAAGGAATGAAATTGCCCACTAGGAAGAAAAGACCTCTTTACAGTTTGGCTGCAGATTTTTATGATGATACTTGAAAGATGCTGGAAAATGAATAGAAGACAAGGCAGGGAAAATGAGAAAAACAAAGAATAGAAGTGAAACAGACAACAGAGAAGGCAAAAGGGTCAACATGATGCAATGATGGAGGCTCACTGCAGAGAGTAGATTTAAGGAAAAGAATCAATTGCAATCCATGTTGGAGGCAGGGAAGACGAGCTACTGTTGTGGCTTTATCAGACTCTCAGAAGATGTTATCAGCTGAGAAATGCACATCTTCGGAGCAGCATAGTAATCCTATTTTTTTTTAGGGAAAACAGCATTTTCTGGAAAATATGTGCCACCAAAGATTGAGGCTGCTGACTGGCGAGCAGAGTGTTGTAGCTGAATCAGGGAATGCTGCTGAGGACAAGGCAGTAGCTCTGAGTCCCTGCATTAAACAACCAAACACGGAAGAACCAACCCAGCTTCGACTTCAACATACTGAGTTATTCTTATACAGGTATGTGCAACAATGAAAAAAAACACAATAGGAGGAAAAACAACAGAAGCCCACTATTGTATACAGCTTCTGCACTCCCCCACTCGGCAAGGCACACAGCTATTTGGAAAAATTGGGGTCTGACTGTTCTTTCTCTCTTAGTGAATTTTCTCACCTCCACTGTCCCAGCCTACCACCCACCTTCCGAGAATGCCAAAGCTCCAGGGATTTTTTTGTAATGTTTGAAGAGCTTTTGTTACTAGGTTTAAGGAAAACAAAGAATGCTAAACAACTTAAATGACCAACATCTGACAAATAGGGAATAATCAAAGCACTCAATTCACACATAAATGAGGCCAGGGATTGCCTATTATTCTGTCTTTGCACACTACCCAGAAAACAGGCAGAGGGGGTGCATTCTTGGTCAATCCCTAGGCGCTGTCATAATAAACATGATTAATAGGCTATAATTTACCTGCACAAATAATTCAATGAACAAATACAAACAATAAACAAATTTGGGCAGCCGTGATCAGATCTTGAGCAGAATAAAGCAAATTCACTAAATAAATTGGTATCAACTAGTCCTAGTAATTGCATTCCATCTCCCAGAATGGCTCCTGGATTACTTATGGAGCCCAAAAGCCTGCCAAGCATTTTACAGGCTAGCTCCGTTCTGTGTGTACGAGAGTGGATTCACTGCCTTCACCCAAATGGATTTGCATTGACATTTTTATGGGGCTTTCTAGCCTCACAAGTGTTTTTTAAGGGGTGAAACTTTAAATAGCTCTGGTCCTTCTGTAATATTCCTGATTAAGTAACAGGATCAGACTAGGTTTTGCATTCTTTCAGCCACAAAGATGACTTACAGGGGCATTAAAACAAGAGCCTCTGGGGAAACACAGGTACGGGTCATAGATGAACTCAGCACGGCACTAGCTTTCCTTGTTACTTCTCTCCCTATGTCTCAGTTGTCCTGAGTTTTGAGCTTAAGCCACAGCCCAGCTGAGACCCTGGATACCTGCACTGGCTCTGACCAGCTCTGGGGTAGAAGAGTACCTCTCTTCTGCAGATCAGAGATACGGTCTGTTCTGTAACTCCCGAGCAAACTTCTCACTCTTTCGAAGAAATGCTGAACGCAGCTTTCCTGGCCCACACATCCTCTCTCCTGCTGCCTGAGCTGGGCAGCAGTGCCGCGTGTGGTGGGTAAGCCTGGCCTCCATGACAAGGTAAGATAAATGGAGAAACATGTGCTGCAAGAGATGTTTATTGAGTGAGATGCTAAATGAATAACCCAATCAATGCTGTAATATTTAATTCAATACAAACTTCAGATTCAGAGTGTTCCCCATTTATTTTGTGCTGTCACAGAAATTGTTCGTTAGAGCAAGACGCTATCATTAAGGGGAAGACTCTTCCAGCAGGGAGGGGCTGGCTCCAGCCTTGACAATGGGTGCAGCCTTTGCACAATGGTGAGCGATGAAGAGTTTAGCACTGTCCTTCCCAAAGAGGGACTTTGGGGATGGCAGAAGAACTTCTGAAATGCTCTCTATAACACCTTGCACCAGCATAATATTTTCTCCATGTGGCAAGGAGCCCTTTGCAGCTGTGTCTATGCCCTGGACTGTTTGCACTTGGATAGCCTGCAGGCAGCCCTGCCTGCTGGCACACCGTGCTGCCTCACCACCAAAGTGCTCACCCTCGAACACACGTGCACAGGCATGTCACGGCAGGGACTGCCAGCTGGCGGGACACCCCTTGCTTGTGACAGGTGGCATGTTGCCTCTAAATCATCCTGGCCATCCTTTTTCAGCGCCCCTGGCACCCTGTCCCCCACATTTATAGCTGCCACTCTCATAGATCTCAAACCATCTGGTACAGATCTGACTTGTCCTGTGCTTGATGGGCTTTCCTGAATGGAACACTCGAGCAAGTGGTGCCTGCAACTCCTTCCCGTGCTGCCTCCACTTATTTTTATTCTCCCTGGTGTCTGTCACTGGCCAGTTTTTGCCATGATCCAGGAAAATATTTAAAACACTTCTTTTCATTCCTGAAGCCCCGTTCTTTGAATTGGTCTATTCTGTTTTTCCTGGGGATTCACATGAAAGCAACCCCAGGTAGCTCAACATTGATTTCCACGCAGATGTTTGAGGAACGCCTTCATTCCAGCAGGTTGAATACCTTCAGTGGGTGTTCTTCAAAGCCAACTTCACTCCTGAATTGATCCCAGCTAGCTTATTCATTCCCTCCTTGAAGTCCTTCATTCTCTCTTCTGTCCCTCTCTTTGCTCTCAGGCAAGTCCTTAATTATCCCCCCAAGTGTTACTCAGGTGAAGAAGCTGAAAGCTGTGCTTAACATATCCTCTTATTACCCGCAGAGGACTAATGAAAGAAGGGCTGATTTAGTGAGTCTGGATGCCCACGTGTTTGCATGCTTATTTAGTCCTTTCACTTCCTCCCTCACAAAGGAAACCGAATCCTGCTGGCCCTTGGTGATGGGTAGCTGACATGGGCACAGAGTGCATTTCTGTCAAGCCTCAAGTGCTCTGAAGGCTTCAAGGTAATTTACAAGTAATTGTTATGAAAGGAGAGCACAAAACCTCCATATTAATTGGGGGTGATCTAGAAGGCAAAGCATCTGTCAATGCAGAGATAACAATGTATGAATACAAACAGAAACAGCCCCCTACTCCCCTTCTCTATCTTATCTAGCCATCCATTCAGCGATCCTAATTCTACCTCCTCTTCTCCCTTCTCTTCTTTTTATGGCTGCACGAATTCATGTTTCATCCACATTTCAAAGGCTGGTGAGTAACCAGAACTTTGTCGGCATCTTCATTTTAAACTGATAAAACAAACAGCATCCCCTCAGCCCCCCTTCTCCCAGTCTGTTCCTGCCAGAAACATAGCAACCAGCATGCACGGCTTTCTGCAGGCAGCCTAGTTTGCATTTAATTAGTTCTGTGATATCCTAAACTTCTTTCAACCTCCGCCCCCAGAACATCGCTGTAGAAATCCTCACTCCGGGAACGGCATGATAGAGCTGTCAAAAACCCAGCATCTGTGCCAGAAAGTGTTTAGAGCACTTGGGTTCCTGAATCGGGACACAACTTGCCTGGAATAGACTCTGCTACCAGGAAAATGAGGCACTACAATGCCCTGCAGAGGAACAAAGATAGGAAATCTAGTCCCGGCTTTATACACTGGGACAAGCAAATCAGAGAGGTGAGGCTACCTGCTCGCAGAGCACCTGTCTGGGATTCCCCTCTCCACACCAGGACAGGCAGCTTATCTCCCCTGCTGGCAGGAGACAAGGGTTTTACAAGGTGAGCAGGAATCTCATGGGGCAGTCAGTCCTAAAGCCTGGCATCTTCATTTCACAACCATGCATCTGTGTGCCAGCTGGGAGTAGGACCTCATGGGTCTCACTGCAACAGGGCATATGTTTGTGTTGATCAGCTTTGGGTACTCATTCCACAGGCACTGAGCAGAAAAGGTGGATTGCCTTTATGTCAGGGGGAAGGGGCACGTGGACCAGTGCGGACACCCTGCACTAAATAGTCTGTCTCTGTCCACTGAGAGTGCTCAGGACCCTCCTTGCTCCACCTTGCAGAAGGCACCACCTCCAGCCCTGTGCAATTCCCATTAGCTCCATGGAGTGCTTCCCACACCTGGACCCTGCCTCCAAGACTTCTGCTTGGACAAGTTACTGACAATGACAATGAGATCAGTAGGTGGCTGAATCATGCTGGCTGCTGGGGATCCTTGTCTTTTCTATTTTACCTCTGAATTGACACCCATGGATCACTCTTTCCCTCCTAGACAACAGGGAGGATGCAGAATGAGGTCAAAAGACAGTGTCCATTGCAGCAGCTATCTGAGGTGGCCAATTGAATGGTCACTGCTTCTCCCCTGAGCAAAGCCTCCTTTTTCTGTCCATTTACTCCTAACCCATAATGGATTGGTGCCAGCCATAGGAAAGCTTCTCATACTTGTCTGCATTTCTGCTAGCCACAGCAAACCCAAAAACTGGAAAGCAAGCAGAGCTAAAGTAGGCATCGATATTTTTAATCACTCTGGCAGCCCACTAACACCCTTTGATGCTTCCACCAGACTTGCAGTTGGCAAGAGCACACCTGATAATGGTACCAGCACGGAGCTGTGGGTCCTTTTCCCACAGAGGACCAGTGCAGCCATGCTTCTAGCTGTGGCCATTCGCAGCCTCTCCGCAGGGGATGCAGCTGCATTCTCCACCAGGTCTCTGTGAATCAAAGCACAGGCAGCCCTCGCCTCGCTCAGCAATTCCTCCCTCCCATCCCCTGCCACTCTGCTGCTGTTAAACTCACTGCAGCTTCAGCCACTTTATCATCTCATTTGCTTTCTGATCTGACACCAGCCTGCCATGCAGCTGATCAAAGGCAGAAACCAGAGTGCAGCCGGGCTGAGCAGCCCCAGAATTCAAACAAACATGTCACTTCCCATCTCTACATGTTAGACAACTTCACTTCTTTCTGTTACTGCCTCTTTTAATCTCTCCCTCCACACATGCTCCCCCCGCCTTGCTTTCTATTCATCCTCTGTATTCATTTCCCAAGCACACATGCTGTCACCTTTTCCCCTTCTTTTCTTGATCTTTCCCGTCACTTCTCCATCTTTTCCCCTTTCCTCCTAGAACCTGTCTTCATGACTACTCTCATTCCTTCCTCAACTCTTCCTGATGTTTTCACACTTTTTACTTGATTGCTTCTGCCTATTCCCTACTCATTTTGGAGTCTCCTTCATTTCACAGGAGTGAATTCTCTTTTTGGGGTGTAGAAGTAAGGCTCCAGAGGGGGTACATTTTCCTTCAAAGCTGTGGGTAAGCTATCACTATAATCAATATTATCATTATACACGTCCCTGGAATCAGTAAATGATCTCCCACCATGAGATCTCTAATGGATCAGGTGGCTTTCAACACTTTAAATTCAGTGTTGGGAAGAAAGAAATTCAGAGGTCTGTTCCTGCAAGGAAGGAAGGAAGGAAGGAAGGGAAGAAAGAGAAAGAGAAGGAGAGGAGGCAAAGAGAAAAAAGAAGGAAAAAAAGAGAAAAAGAAAAAGAAAAAGAAAAAGAAAAAGAAAAAGAAAAAGAAAAAGAAAAAGAAAAAGAAAAAGAAAAAGAAAAAGAAAAAGAAAAAGAAAAAGAAAAAGAAAAAAAAGAGAAAGAGAAAACCAAAAAGAAGTATTTTTGACACTTGGAGAAGGTGGGAATGAGAGGCAGTAAGTACAAGGATTCAAATAGATTTTTCTTATATATAACATTGTTGAATTTCATTTCAACATAATCCTCCAGTAATTCTTGAATCTCAGGCTGAACTAGTGATCCTTGGAATCCCTCTAGTAATTCTTTCCATCACCTGCACGGTGATACAGATTACTTTTAATACTGGATTCGGGCCCATATTGCAGCTTGGAACCAGTTCTGGCTCCATATTGGGAAGGAGGCCAGTTCAGACCTGTTTAGGTTAGGAAATGAGCATTTAGCCTGATTGCTCATGGCACAAGGCTTTTGTCTCTGCTGGTGGACAGACAGCATACATTAGAGAAATGCATAGGAATCACATGTGAGGCAGATAAGGTAATTTTACCTCCACTCCTCTCTCCATTAGGGCTCAGACCAAGCTTCAAGAACTGGGTAGAGATATTCCAAGGCTCAAACAAATCTGCAAGGTTTGTATCAATATCTGAACATCTCTAAGGTCTACAGGCAGGCTTTTTGGTCTACACCCAGCTTGATTAAAGTATTGCTGGATTCAATTAACTGAAGTATAATGGGATTATTTCACAACACACAATTTGATTTTTTTTTCTGGTTACAGTAAAGAGGG
This sequence comes from Penelope pileata, assembly GCA_013396635.1. Lineage (NCBI taxonomy): Eukaryota > Metazoa > Chordata > Aves > Galliformes > Cracidae > Penelope > Penelope pileata. The sequence goes on along the minus strand of WBMW01005741.1, from coordinate 481,388 downwards.
TGAGTGGTGATTACAGAGCTTAATACAACAGGCCTTGCTGTTCCACTGGAATCAAAAAGTGACATGAAATTATGTCAGTTTAGCCAGAACTTATTGGGGGAAGCTAGGACTGGGGGAAAATAGTTCTGTTTTTCCTTTATAAGGTTATTTTTCATTCAATAATTCTAGAAAATGCATTCTGTGGCTCATTGTACAATGTAGGAGGAAACAGTTCAAATGAAGGACGTTTCATTTTCATCAAAACAAAATACACACTGAACCAAGAATTACACACATACACACAAAATTAGAATATTCTCTGATAGAAAAACATTTCAGCAATGAGGACTTCAGTTCTAGTTTCACATCAAGCGCTTATTTCAAAAATCTGAATCCTAGGTGCAGAGGGTCATAGGTTTGGTCTTTCTAGATGTTGCGTCTGGGAACGATGGCCAGTAAAAAGACCAGAGGCAGGGCTGGCAGCAGTCACGCACCTGGGTGAGGCGGCTACATCCAGCTTGGAAGTGACTTCCAACACACCTCTGGTCCATGGGGCACATATGGAAATTCCACCACCCATCTCACTCCCCAGAACTTGGTGAAATGAAATGGTTGCCCTCCACAGGGCTAAGAAATTCCCATGTTACTCAATAAGTTTGCAGCAGTCCCTGTGGTCAGGTACCCATCTCAGGATTTTGCTAGCTATTGCACTCCCGGAGTTGAACAACCTGCTGAGCTTCTCTTGCTTCATTCTCTTGCTTCAAATCCATAAAACAGATTTTATCTCTACATCAGCAGCCAAGATGGTTAATTTCTGTTACAAACAGCTGCCCCTTCTATACCTCTGCAGATACTCTCACATGAATACGCTCTAAAATTTGTCCTTGTCCATCACATTGGGGTACTTTAGCATGTGGGTGCTCCTTTTGAACTTTCTGACATTTCCAATTCATGTCCCATGGGACTTCAAAAAAACAAAAAAAAAGGAACAAACAAAAAAACCCTAAAAACTGAAATAAAAGAATTCACAAGCTATGATCCCTAAATCCCAAGTTCTCAGCTTAATAATGCATTTTCAGCTGTGCAGTTCCAACATTCATAACTAGTGCTGAGGAAATAATTTGCAGCCAGTAATTTGCTGAAAGAATTTAGTCCCTTTCTCTGCGCGCAGATGGTCCCTGAGCAAAATCAAAATTTCCTCGAATGTACTCATTATTTGAAAATACTCAACACATTTTTGGCAGGGTTTTTTTTCCCTTAAAAAAATGAAACAAAAAAGAAAAAAAAAGAAAAAAAAAACAAAAAACCCACAGACACACACATGCACACACACACTAACTAAATAAATAAATGAAAAATCCTTTCAAATTGACCACAAAAGCATTGCTTGTGCATTCCATAGTTAGTATTCCAGCCATGAGCTGCTGGTTTGTTGTGATTAATCAGAGGTTCATAGTATGGTTTCCATTCCCCAACTAGAGGGAAAACTAGACCCCCATAATTCTTACAGTCTGTTGTAGGCCTTGAAGAACTCCTGGGGTTTTGATTTCCCTTGGGAAAAAGGAGCAGGTAAATTAGACTAGAGAATTTTAACCCATTTATTCTCTACTTCTCCCAGAGTTTCCCAGATCATTCATAGTCCCAGCTTCATGGGTCTCCCATACAAGGTCTTGCAGAGGTGTAGCAGGGCCACATGTCTAAGAGCACGCATCCTAATGGCACAATGGTATGACACCTCCTCCCACCCCCTGGCTCCATGCTGAGAAATCAGCTCAACTCAGACCGGAACACAAAAGCACACCTGACAAATGGTGAGCAGTTGCAGGATGCTGCACTGTGAGCTCATGAGGTATGGGACTTGCTGAAGGGAGCGCAAGATGGGAGTGGGCAGAGGGGTCTTTCTAAAACTTGTGAGACCTGACAGGTCTATGCTTTTAAAAATCTGTCCTGAGGACAAATAAATAAGGCTTCAAAAGTAGATTGATAGGCTGGGTCTGTCATTTAAATGTTTCTTTGCACATCAAGGAACTGCATGCAAGGGAGGAACTTAGTATTTTATTTAACTGCATTTATACCAGGGACTAGAAAGACAAGTACCATTTACTTACAGGCTTGTTAAGGCTACAGTAGACACACCAGCCTGCTATTCTGTCCTCGTGCTCTGTTCACCCACTCCTACTAGCTTCAGGTTGCCCTGCTCTGCTTCACTACCTGGGACGCTGGAGTTTGTCCAGGGCTTGGATGCAAGCTGATGTCCTGAAGCTGAAGGGATGGGGCACAATCATTGCAAATCCTCTGAATCACCCATGCCATCCATCAATCTGCTCTCTTTCTGTGCTAATTTGTGTTACTGATGCAGGCGCAGACAGAATTGTGCCACTCTTTGCAGCTGCTTCAGGGAAGAATCACATTTACATTACTAAATGCAGCTTTCCAGCAAAAACAGAGAGCGAAGTCAGAAGACAGCCTTTGAAAAGGAAGAAAGAGACTTTAAAACAAATAACCCACATTCACTAACATGTATTCAAATACAGACAAGAGGAACAGTGGTAAAAAAAAGAACACAAAAACCCTGACATTTCTGCTTCTAGCAGCCTTTATCACAGAGAATGAGGCTTTTATTTTGGCTGTTACCTTTCCTTTTGATAGTCTCTTCCGAATCACATCTCAAACACACATTTCTTCATTTCCCCCCAATACTCTGTCATGTTGGGTGATCCTGTGCCTTGCAGATGTACTCTGTGATAGCCTGACCCAAGCAATGACCAGCACGAAAGGTCTAAAACGCTTTTCCTCTCCTGGAATGCATTCTGTGTCCACAGCAGAGCTCTTGTAAGAGGTCTTGAATTTGTCATCTATCAGGAAGATGAGACAGAGATATCTGTCTTGATGCTGTACATATCTAATTATGATAACTCATGAATGCTTTGAGAAAAAAAAAAAGGTTTTTTAAAGGAATTACATTTGCTTTTAAATTAATTTAGTATATGGGGAGATTCTGTCTGTTGGGAAAACACCTCACAAAGTCTTTGGGACATACAAGATGCACTATGAGGACCCAGCAAAATAATTGGTACTCATAGCCCCTACATTTCTGATAAGACACTAGATATTTTTTTTCATTGTGTGACACGGTGGCAGAAACTGAGGACTTTCAACAGATGGAAATGGGTAGCTGCAGCAAGTCTCAAACAAAAAGAAAGGATTTCATGGCATTTGCATAAAAAAAAAAAAAAAAAACAGGAGCAAACTAATTGCTACAGATGTCATCAGTAGGTTTCAGAGTCACTCCTGTACTGGGGTAGGTGATAGGATACCCATCAGAACTACTGTTTATTTCAGCTTTATTATGGAAAACACTAACGCGCAGAATTATTCTCAATGAATGTTCTGATAGCTGTTATTAGCTTTTTTGATGGAAGAAGAAGACCCTAAAACAAAGGATCTAAAACACAGAACAATTCAGAGACAGGATGTCAGTTCTGTGGCAGCTTCCACAGCAATAAAAATAAAAATAAAAAAAAACAGCAAGCACTATTTAAAAAGGTAACTTTTTCCTTTCTTCAACATCTTCTGTCTGTGATGAATTTTAACAATAAGGAATTTCCTGAATCAGAAAGAAGAGGCTGAGTCACTCCAGAGTTAGGATGTCTGAAATATAGGGCATAATCTCAGTCCAAACTTAGCGGTTCGGTACTCCCAAAATGCCATTCACCGTGGAACGTTCTCCCCAAGCATTAAAGAGTCTCAAGTTCAGATCCAGATGTAAATTTCTTATCTTGTTAAAAAGTCCCCACTTAGGAAGTCAGAAGAGGACAAACGTGACAGCATGTGGATTTAGACACCTCTTGAATCAAGGGTTTATAAAAAGTAAAACAACTTCATTAGCCAATTTTTCCTGTTATTTAAGCTCAAGGTCTGTGCTAGATATTACATGATATTCTAACCAAGGAGAGAAGGATATAGTGAACCAAGGCTTTATTAAGGCCTGTGCGCACATGATTTACTTTTCATTAGATTTAGTTATCAGCTAACTAGTAATTCGGGCAAGAGCTCTAGCAGTGCTTAATACTTTAGTCTTTACAACAGAATAATATCTCCAGCATCATTAAAAACAAACATTCAGATGGGAACAAATTAACTCATTTCAATTCAGCCAGCTGCAAAGACCTTTCTTTTCCTGTCATTTCAGAAAAACAACCTCAGCCATTTCCAAATCACCTATTAAAAATACATGACTTTTGTATCAAGCCTGTAAAGCAGTAAAATCCAGCTTTTTGTATCCCAGTAAGGGAGCCACTCTCCAAGGCCCCTGTGTTTTTTTGATTCATAGCTCACCTGAAAATACCAGGGACCCACATACAAATTGTGCAGATCCCCAGACCTGGAATCATGTGCTTTCATATATGAAAACAGCATCAGCAAAGCACTGCATCGTGCACTGGTTTGGGGCTTCTGAGTGGGTAGGACTGCATGGTTCCCCCCTCATCCATCTCTACTCACTGCTGTGTCTGTGGTTCAGGCAGTCCCCTGTCCTTGTTTCACCCCTTTCCACAGCATTTCTCCTCCCATTCTCTACCCAATGTCCATCTGCTGCTGGAGGAAAGCACAAATACAAGTCCTAGCTCTGAGGTCTTGCAGGAACATCCCACCAATGGTGGTGACTGGCCCCAGTCCCAGCAGAGTGAGGCACTGCACTGATTGTATGTCAGTAATTATGCTCTGCCACCCTGTGTGATCACAGTATGATCCTAGGCTTGCATAAAATAAGATCCCAGGTCCAGCATTCACCTTCCCACTCTAGCACTCACTGATGATGTCTCCAAAGCCAGGCTTGGCCTTGCACAAAGCAACCAGCCCCAAAATATGTAGAGACCTTGGTCTCATCCAACAGTTTCCAGAGAAGAATACTTGCCCCCACACATATACTGGGGCATATAATAAACATGGAATTCTGGCTTTGCTTTGCACCCATTTTGTTCATAGGCAGTCAGATCCTTTCTATTCCTTTATCCACTGTGCTGGCTCTGGATAACGAGCATCAGGAAATACAAAGGTGCAGAAAAAAACAGTAAGGCTCTCGCTTGATGCCTGAAACTGGTTTCTGTGCTAAAAGATGGAGAAATCTCTCCTCTGCTTTTGCACTTAGATATTCTCTGATGTTTTCTAACCAAACAAGACCAAGCTTCATTTATTCTGAGATAAGTTGCCAGTCACCCATAAGCTCCAACTGAAGTTCTAGTGGGAAAGGCTTTTCTGCAGACTGTGTCTGAAAACAGCCCAATCTCAAACCCCACTTCCTATCCCAAAACACTTTGAGGAAGTTTGGATACACATCTGAACTTTTCGGCTTGATGCAGTCTCTCTCTGTGACTCATAGAAATGTTTCCATGAATATTTAAATCTTTTAAGTTCCAAAAGGAAAAAAAAAAAAGCTTAAATAGGGAAAGAAAAAGACTCAAACAAATACCATAGCTGCCAACATCTTGTGACAGAAAGTCAATAGCTTTTAAATCTGCATAAAATTACATACATTTCCATGAAATTACCTGCATTTGCATACAGTGATGCTTGATGCTACAAGGGACTTGCAGATCATCCCCAAGACTCCCCAAATCCTGGCTTCTCCCACAGGCCCAGCAGCACATTAATTCTAATGTCCTGAGCTCTGAGGCACTGGGACAATCTGGGAGGGAGTCACTGGGGCATTTTCACAGCAGAGTGGAAATCTCTCTGACTAGGAACACGGGTCAGAGGACTCTGAAAATCAGCCTGGGATCTCTGCCCCTCCCTCCTCTCCTCTCCTCCTTGGTAGGGTGGGCTGCAGTTCAGGCTAGGGAGGACAACTTCTAGTAGGTAGAAAAAAATCTGTCCTGGAATCATAAAATAACCTGACTTTCAAGCATTGGAACAGGCTGCCCAGGCAAGTGATGGAGTCACATTCCCTGGAGGTGTTCAAGAATGTGTGGGTATGGCACTTACAGACATGGTTTGGTGGGCATAGTGGTGATGGGTTGACAGTTGGAGTTGATGGTCTTAGAGGTCTATTTCAACCTTAGCGATTCTATGATTCTATGAGCTGCAAGTAACCTGCAACGATCATGGAGGCCAACTCTTGTCTACACACAGCACCTCCCAAAATCCAAACCCTATGTCTGAGTGCACTGTCCAAATGTTCCTTGAACTCCGGCAGCTTGGGGCCATGACCACAGCCCTGGGCAGCCTGTGCCAGGGCCCGATCGCCTCTGGTGAAGAGCCTTTTCCTAACCCCTAGCCTGACCCTTCCCTGACACAGCTCCATGCTGTTCCCTTGGGTCCTTCTTCCTCCTATCCATATTCCTCACCACATGCAACAAGTATTCCTCATGCACAGCATAACCAGCTAGAAGTTGGCTCTCCTTGTGGGGGTCAGGGATCCCTCTCAACTCCTCATGAGCTGGGTCAAACCCACCTTCCAACACTTGTGTAATATCATGGGTTAGGGAAGGCGGGAATAGGGCTCCGTGGTAAAAACAACCAGCACTGCCTGATGGACTTCTCAGCGGTTGTGACCACATACTTTCCTGTCCCCTCCTCAGCCTTGTGCTCCCCTCAGCCATATTGGCATGGGGAAACTCCGAAAGCCAAGTGTACTTCGTGGCCCCCACACAAGGGGAGCCAGCAAGGCTGTGGGCACTGAGGAAGGCATGGGGGGAACCACCTGTGAGACAACTTAATGTAAATGGAAATCACTACTTTAGAGGTGGCCTGAGTCAGGGATCAGACAGCATATATAGTTTTTCATCACCTAATAAAGATAAGTTTGATGAGCATTCCTTCCTGAAACTGTCTCAAGTAAGTTAGGACTCTTCAGCCTGGAGAAGAGAAGGCTGCGGGGGGGGACTGATAGCAGCCTTCCAGTACCTGAAGGGGGCCTACAGGAAAGCTGGGGAGGGGCTTTTTACAAGGACAGGTAGTGACAGGACAAGGGGTAATGGCTACAAACTGAAAGAAGGTAGATTTAGACTAGATATAAGGAGGAAATTCTTCACTGTGAAGGTGGTGAGACACTGGAACAGGTTGCCCAGAGAAGCCATGGATGCCCCCTCCCTGGAAGTATTCAAGGCCAGGCTGGATGGGGCTTTGGGCAACCTGGTCTAGTGAGCGGTGTCCTTGCCCATTGCAGGGGGATTGGAACAAGATGATCTCTAAGGTCCCTTCCAACCTGAACCATTCTATGATTCTATGATTCTATGAATTGTACTTCTAAAAGAGAGATAGATATATTCTGGAGACTGTTCTGCTGGCTGGACTGACAGCTGACGGTAACCTATTTGTGGGACCAGCAAGCACCCTAAATGGAGAACTTTTCCCATGGTCCTCTCTCAGGTGAGGGAGAGAGAAGCACATGAGGAGCTGAGGGCTTTATTTTTTTCTGCCTACTCATTGCAGCCCCTCAGCCTACCAGTGAAAGGGACTGCTTGGTGTGCATAGCTTTCCCCTGGTGACATTTGTCCACTAAAAAACTGGAGCGAAGCATGCCGGCCTCCTTTTACCACAGTCACAAGACAGGTTAGTAATGAGTTGGAACAAGATGGGGAGTGCTTTGTATCCCACCCCCGGGCCCTGGCCTCCCTGTGTGTAACCGCTTTTGAAATATATTTGGTAACACACCGAACGTATTTAAAGGGATTGTGGAACTGGCCAATTTTCATGCTAATTAAAGTGCAGGAGATGGAAGTGAGCTGTTTGAAATACATTACAGCACCGAGGAAAACATATTGTGCGCTATCTCATATTTTTCAAGAGACCATATTCAAATCCACTTTCAATCTGCGTGCACCATGCTTCTGTTGCTGCCTGTGTTACCAAGCCACGGGCAGAGCATGTCCTGCCCCCGTGCTGGCCCAGTTTGGCCATGGGACAGACCTGCATGCAGCGTGTGTCCCTGGGGACAGAGAGAATTAGGTCAGTGGCTGGGAAGGAGCTGGAACACCAGGCTGTGTGTGGGGAAGGCAGAGAAGGGAGATTATTAATCTCCACAGACAACATTGCCAAAGGGGTCAATATTTAGATGTCCCACAATGGATGCTTGCAGCAGAGAGCCCAGGCTCACAACGGTGTTTCTCTTGAAGGACTGGGGGAAGCACGGTGTTCAAGTAAACGTCTAAGGGAAGGGAAGCCACATGCAGAAAGGCATTTGCAGAGCCCATGAGCATCCCTTATTTGCCTCTCTGGATACCGGGATGGCCATCTCACACACACTGTCCCAGCTAGGCAAGAGCTCAACTGGCATCCCTTAGCTGGGCATTGGTGTAGCTTTGAACCTGCGTTTCAGCCACTCAGTCTGCATGCTCTGCTTATCAAATACATATTACTTACCTGGCAGGTCTTTTCAGAGCAATTGTTTTTTCCAAGACAAGTTCAGAAACCCTTTACTTTTGGGGATATTAAATGCTGCCCTGTTGTTTATACACAGTTCCCTCCCCTACAGGAAAGGTCTCCACCACAGAGCACACTTGTGTAGATGAGGCGATCTCAGCGTCTAGTTTGGGAAGAATCTGCATGTAAATTGATGGATGGGAATGTTCTGTGTACTTCCTGGGGTAGTGAGTGGTGCCTGTCCAGCAGCCCTCCCGCTTATCTCTGCACGTACCTCTCCCTCCCCACAGGAGGTGGCTGCAGAGGGGATGAGCTCTCCAGGCACATTGCCCGTTCCCCTAGGAATACTGCAGAGAGGAGGGTCTATGTCTGTGCAGGCAAAGCACAGGACTCTCTTCTATGCATGACTGCTTGTATGCAGGAATTACTTGGCTATTTTCCTTCCGTTTTCATCTCCTTGCCCTCTCTCACCATCCTCTGGCTGCAGGGGCTGCAGGCATATTAATCCCTGGGGCTGGGAGCTACCAGGCTGCACTGTCAAGTGCTGAGCAGTCTTTTTTCACCCTCAGGAGGAAATCTGCTTCTTTAAATATTTGTCTGACTCCCTGACAGCTTTTTGACAGAACATCCACTCCCCTGTTAACAGAAGCGTTCAGTGGCAGGAGACATCTCTATCAGGGCACCCTCTCCTTTGCAAGCAAAGCCCTATGCCCGCCGGCAACAGCTCTTCCTTCCCTGTTTCAGTTCAAATCTGAGTTTTGTCCCCTGTGTTGTCTTCTGGGAATGCCATGCTTCCCAAACCAGAATTTGGAGAGACAGCTGCCCTGGGGCTGGTACACAGATTACAAAGGTTAGGCAGCAGCAGGTGTGACGGTAAAAAAGGTTCTGCCCACTTTAACTCCACCAAAGGACAGAGATGGCAGAATAACTGCAAAAAGAGCAAATCCCTGTTCTTGTGAAATAAAGGCAAGTGTCTCTCTTAAATGTTAATTGAGAAGTTTTCCCTTCCTTCAGAGTCTGGCAAGTGATCTGAGCGGGGGTGGGAGGAAGACAGGAATTACCTAGCAATATCTGGAAACACCCTGCAATCCCAGGCACCACGTGGTTTTGGAAGTGGCAGCAGCTCTTAGGAGGCAGCTAAAGCAAGCCAAGATGACATGTGGGTGGTGGGGAATTAGCCTGTTCTGTCTGATGCTGTTTCAACTCTCTGCTGTCAGGTCCAGCTGAAGTCCTTGGCTTTGGAGAGGGGACATCACCAGTTAGACCAGTTTCTGACTTAGCTCTGTCAGGGTGATGTGGCTGGCTGGTCAGTGCAGTAATGAATTTGAAGAGAGATGTCTCAGTTAAGTTGTCCCTAAAGAATCTCTGAAGGAATAGCCTAGTTTCATGAGCTTGTGGTAGGCTAATCCTTTTAATTAGAAGAATATCTAGATTGCTTTGTGACATCGGAAATCACCAAGTGCCTAAACCCTGCCCTAGCGGTGCCTGGCTGCTTACAGCATGAGTGGTAAATTGGAGTCCTTGCAGGAATGCAGAGCTTGATTAATGGATGATTCCCACTGCACCATGGACCAGAATATAGCAGGGTTGGCAGAGACACTTCAAAATCAGTGGTGTGATACTGTGAAGATCTTTTCTGCAGTGTCTTCTCCATGTAAAGCACAGCAACATCTTTGCAGATGTTGGTGGTATTCGCATTATTTTTCCCACTCAGAGGGTTGAGGAGAAAAGTCTGTATATGGTTAGCCCAGGGGCTTGCAGGATCCTTTGTATTCCAAGGAACATGAGAAAGTTAGGAGTCTCAGAGCCAGAGGAACCTCAAGGCAGCTATTCCCAGGTCTTCATGCACTTTACGGTGCACAGATTGGGAGCACAAACGCTTTTGCCTTGAAAAACTGTCTCTCTGGCAGAACCACTGATGCTTTTGTTCAGAGGCAGCACTGTGTGCTGAGTGCCACCCAAAGGAGGGATGGTCTCCTACAGGATTTCTGGAAGGCGCTGCCATTGTTCAGAGTGCAAGTGGGCTGAGGAGCTTAACAGATGGCTGCAGTGAGACATGGTCCTTCTACAGATGGTGAATTCATTCCCTCTGAGATCAGTGGTGGGCTGGGTGACAGCCCAATATGGTTGCAGACTCCAAAAGCCTGTATTTCCCTCCCTTGCACACACCCTGTTATGATGACATTTTCCTCTTTGGAGAAGGGGAGGGGATTTAGAGAGACAGACATAGACGCATACAAGGGTAGGGAGAAACCACATATAAGGGTAGGGAGAAACCAGAAAAAATGGCTGATGCCATGGAAACAGGTACGTATCCCTCTGAGAGGCTGTCAACGCAGAAAGAGAGGGCTGAGCAGCCATTACTCACTAGTTTCCCTCATGGACACCCCTTCCAATCCATGGATATTCACAGGACACGATATCTTGGTTTTCCAAACCTAAATTCTTTGCTGAGCACAACGCCCCAGTAAGCAAAATGACTGAGGATGACATGTCTGAGAAAATCTCCCAGGAAGGCCCAGTCTTGCAGATCTGTCTTTGAGACCATGGTCACTTCTTTTTTTTTTTTTTTAAGCACTAGCCAGCACTAATTAAAATTATCCTCTTGCTGGGTTTCTATTGCAACAAGCTTTTAAAAGGCTAGAAGCCTTTTCACTAGGAATTATGCAGACCTGATGAAACCAGTGGAATTAGACAGCAAATGACTTCCTGCTGTGAGCAGCCTCAGATTTGAATGGAACTCTACCTTATCCCTCCCATCCCAAAAGAGAACATCAAATTTCAATTTTCCCATCAGATAAGCAGCTTATCAAGTTTTATCAAAGGAGATCAGTTGGTTTCTTAGCCTTCTCAAAGTCAAAATGGAAAAAAAAACGCCAATGAACAGAAAAGCATTTCAAGCCAGAAATAGCACATTGGAGAGTTTCAATGTTTTATAACTTTTCCCCTCCCTCAGTCTGGAAATTTTTTGAAGCCAATCTTCTTTGAGGTGATATTTCAGAAATAGAACACTGGAAGAGGTCACTGCATCCAGGGTTTAGAAAACCACATCCTCGTTCATTCCAGGATGGTCTTGGGCTATTTTATAGTGGTGGTGGGTAATACCAGGACGCTGTCTGGAAATGCTCTGCTTGGACGCAGTTCTAGGTTCCACAGTCAACTTGTAGCTTGGAGGATTATCTCAGCAGTCAGCATCCATTGACTCATAGGAAACCTGACTCACAGCTATTCCTTTTAAATTGTATGAACAAAAATTCCTTTTATTTCTATATCTACCTATAAGCTTATAAGATGATACCCACAGAGACTAATGCCATATTATCAGGAGCAAGCTTAACTTCAGCAGGTTAGCATTCAGCAAATCACTAAAGTTGGGCAAAGGTCTGTATTAGAACACATCTCCTGACAGCTGCTGTGCCCTCAGCCCCAGGGCTTGCAGGCTGAGCAGTGCATCGCTTGAAATTCACTCACTCCCAGTTTAATGCAAGGAAATTTCACAAGAGTGGCTATTCCAAAAGACATTGCTGTTAGTTCTGGTGGCAAAATAGATCCTGTGATTCAGCATTCAACACCTTCTCTGGAAGCTCTAAAGCAACTCTGGAAATATTCCTCTTAGGAAAAAAGAAAAAAAAAAAAGGGAAAAGGGACTTTTGAAGCATGTGAGTAGATCTGTATGTTTGAAAAAAATACAGAGGACGTCTTGCTGAATATAAACTTACTGGTGTAAGGATCTTAGTCTAACTCTGATGGAAAGTCCCCTTGTGCTACATTGCTTTCTTGCATTAAAGCGGTGTTAGAAAACCTTGCAGGATCAAGCGCAATATGAATGATAAATCCTAGAGCTATATATATAAATATGGAAATATCACACCTGCAATATTGTTCCCAAGATGCTATATTTTGGGGAGAAATGCCAATGTAGCAGTGCAAGTTGATCCCCAGTGGCTTTGCCAAGAGATTCTGGGATTATTCCAGAGGAATTACTTTTAGCTTGGTCTCTCAAGTCTGCTAAATACTTCTCTATATGAAAACCACAATACCATATTGTGGAGATACTAAAACCAAGTGAAGAGAGAGAGGGACAAGAACCTTTGAAGCAGGAAGAGCAGAGATCTCCCAAGTCATGCTCCTTTACCCCTCCCCATTCCTTTTGTTCCAGGATATTTCCCTGCCCTTTCCAAGCTTCATCTTTAGACAGGTGAGCCCCAGAGCCCTGCAGCAAAGCATGCTGTTTTACAGCCACTAGCCCCTTCCTTTTCTCCGGGAAAACCTTCCTCCCTGAGGACTGCTTCATTTATTTCATTTGTCTCTTTTCCATCTCCCACCCTCTTCTCAGGGGAATACAACCCAGACAGATAAGCTAATGAGACAATTAGCTCTCCGCTCCCTGATTGAAGGGCCCTTTATTTCCCTAACCAGCCAAGCCAATTCTCAACATCATGAGTGCTTGACTTTATTTCTGCAATGTGATTCATCTTCCCTCTTGCTCATATATAAACCTACCATAAAAGAATATTATTAATGTTGCCAAGCCAAGCACCTGCTTGTTAGCAAACACTTAGACCTAAGCCTGTTTGGGGAGCCTTAATTCACCCTCTCTTCTCTCCCACCTCCTTGCAATTCACCTTGCACGTGTTATTTAATGTGGCCTTTAATAACCCTAGCCTACAGCTGTGCAGAGAGCCCAATGCACACCCAGAACACAGGCTGGGCAGTGATCCATGAGCAACAATGAGATAGTCACTATTTTATCTTTTAGTTATTTACTGGGATGCCTTATAACTTTACTTGCCTGCTGTCACATGTCCAGAGAAGCGATCATCGCAATGCAGCATGCAAAGTTTTAGTGCAACCACAATACAAGAATCATAGTTAAATGTAACACAGCATGTCAAAATCACATCTTAAAATACCAGTACGCTGAAAACTCTGACAGAAAGGGAAGATGGAGGTCTGAGACAAATTTAAGAGCTTCTCCAGTGTCACTTCAGCTCAAAGACCCAACTTCCAGGTGATCACACAGCAGCTCGTGTACTTGATCTCCATCATTCTCTTCCTTCAGGCAGGTAGGGAGAGGAGGTGGCTAAGAGGAGAGGGTTAGCAGGGGAGGCAGCAGTGCTCTGCTGCTCCTAGCTCCTCTGAAGTCCTAGACTGAGAAGAAGAGCCAGGGCAGCTGGCTTGATTTTGCCTCCTCCATATGTGTGGAAGTGCAACAGTGGAGTTCAAGAGACCTGCAGAATCAGCTCATTAGCAGCACAAAGTCTCAGTTTTCCTGCTGTTATGCCCCTGCCACCCACTCCCGTTGAGCTGTGCAACCAGTTTTGACCACACAACGTAGTACTGAATAGTGGAAGTTGCAGTTGGAAGAGTGTCAGTCACTCATCAGCCTTCTCCTGACAGTGCTCTGCCTGTCAGGCAGGGACCAGGGGGATGTTTTAGTTGTTCTTACATCTGTAACAAGTGGAAAAAAGAAAAATGGCAGTTTCCCTATGCCTGGAGTATCACTGTTAACTGTCCGATGTTCGCTGTTCGTGGCTGACTGCATTGATCAAGCTCAAGAGATGTTTTCCAGTGCTGTATGACTTGTGCTGCATTCACCACTTGCTATCGCATGCTTCATCATTTAAGCTGTCACATCTCCTTCTGATTTCTTGACAGACTGTCCCCCTAGATCCTCATAAGAGTTAGCAGCGTGGCCTCTGAGACCCATCTGCCTAAGAGCAATCACATATTCTCTCCTTTAGAGTGGTGCTGTTTGTAAGCAAGGTTGCAACAGAAGGGGAAAGGGTGGAAGCCAATGTCAAAGTTCTCACGAGTTTCAACTCATATTTAGTTAAATCTGAAGGGGACCCAAAATCCAGGATAGTCTGAATACTATTATTTACTATTATTATTAATACTGATTATTTCAGCTCTGGCCTTTTTCCTTGCTTCTGGTTTCTTTAGTCATTCATGAGAACTGACAAATGTCATGCCACAAGAAACAGACGAGATGTCCTTGCATACCCATACAGAACAAAAAACGCTGTCAGAGTTAAGATACTTCATATCTAGTCAGACATATTTTTGCCCCCAAACTTCTGTCCAGGAAGAATTTGAAGGCTTCATAATCTTTCTTCAATTTGCAAGTGCATGAACAGTAATAGAGTAGGCACAGGTCCACGGTTCATGCAGCCTAGCCCTATACCTCATGAAAAATGCTCACTGCAAAGTGCATTTGCATTGTTTCTGCTTGGGATCTCCCAGGCAGGTAGGCAGCAAGCCTAGCTACTGCACCACTGAACCTTTTTACTTTAAAAGCATGCATGAATATATTAATTTTCTTCAGCATTGTAGAAGGCCAATAGATGCAGATGGACCTCTTTCGCAATGCTTTCAAGACCTGGTAATTCATAGTTGTGCAGTACTTTAAATATTTCACTTTAAAAACGTAAAGGGGTGGAAGAGAGGACTTGGTTTCATAAAAGTGCTGAACTCTTGCAGATAAGTTCAGTGGCCTTTGCCCAGCCAGAATTATCAGGAATAGAGACCAAAAGGTTGCAGAAACAGTCAGATGGCTTTGGAGAAAAGCTCTGTTCTCTCTCACTGCTTGACAGATGCAGCACAGCAAACAGAGAGTTAAGGCTTTTCCCTTGCTACACTGCAGCAAAAATGAGAGATTTAAATAGACTGAAAATGTAAATCCAACATTTACTCCATAGACAGAGTGAAGCAGAGCAGAGGGGAGGGGAGTGAGGGAGGATAGATGATCATTGGATGTGTGAAAAGAGAGATGCATCACATAGTATATATTTTATATGTATTAATATTCATACCAGTTCTTTCCTTTCTCCCTCCAGGCTCTGTCTGCTGCTTCAGTTCATCCATCCAGCTTCAAGAGGGAGATGGATCTTTCAGCCCTCTCCTGCAATTCTAAGCTAGAAACTAAGTGCCAAAGTAGCATGCAATTCCCTTCTCAGGAACATTGCAGGGAGACATTCATTGCAGGGACATCTGCAGTCACAGGTCATCCTAAGAGGAAGAACAGCATACCAGAGGGGTCTTCCCATGCACGCTGGAAAGGATCTTTTGCATTTGATCAGTGATGGACTTGAGCTGAAGCTTTCAGGAAGTATGGAGTGAAACAGGTTCTTCCCAAGCCCAGAGGGAGCACCACTGCTTTTACAAATGCACAAAACTTTAGAAACTGTTGTTTCATATCTAGAACAACACGTGTGGAAGGTCAGCGTATGTGAAGTCTTCAGATATGTATTTGGGGAACAGGGCAAAGGACAACTTTGGAAAGAGGACGTACTCTGTGATTGCAGAGAGACGGTAGTCAAGTCCTATAAAAAGATGGTATTTTCTTATATTGATCTGGAATCAAGAAGAATCCTAATGTGGAGAAAGCATGGAATTGGGTGACTAGGACCCTTGTTTGGGACTAAAAAGATGTCCAACCTGAGACAGCAGCATCAAGATCAAGAAGCCATATACAAGAAATAGCGCATAGGAAGAGATTTTTCAATTTACTGAAAAGATGAGGCCAAAGTTTATGCTTAGAGGCTGCTGCAGTATTTTCATTCTGGCACTACTGAAGATTTTCATGAAAAAAAAAAATCCATTTTCCAAACTGTGTTCAGAAGAGAGACAGTAGTAGTCCTGGAAGACTGATGTTTCCCTCAAGACTTAGGTGCTTCAAACTAAGAAGATTTGATGGCAGTGCTTAAAAAGCACTATGTGGCCCAAACAAACATCACAGCAGAGAAATAAATTTCTCTTAACCATGCCAAGAAAAGGTGAGCCTTAACAGTTTTCTCGCTGGTCTTGCAAAGCTCTTCTACCTATCATGTTGGTATTCCTGCCTAAGGAGCCTCTTGGGAATTCTTGCTTTCTATTTGGCAATCAAAAAACCTGAGCTTTGATGAAGAAAAAGCTGTAGAATATTTTTCACAGAGAGCAATTTAATCCAGAGGAAGAGACAGGTAACAAGTGAAGTCCCAAGAATAATACCGTGGTCCAGCAATGAGGGAAAGTCATTCCTGAAGCCATCTCTATGCCTTGAATGGAGGCAGACTCACACAGCGGTCTGGCATTAGCCCCAGGAATGCCAGGGAACCAAATTTAGAGGCATGACATGAGTTATACTAGCGCTTCTGCAGCTGAGCACAGAAGATCTGGACAGCAGTATGCATTTGCACCATCCCAAAATGAAGCAAAAAGGAAGTGACCCTCCTATTTTCTCAGCAAACATTGACTCATTTACGTACTTCAAAGGATTGGTTTTCCGCTGTGGAACAGCTTCTCTGAATTCTGGGATGCAAAAGCTGGATTTCAGTAATACAGAAAGGGTAAAAACTACTGTGACTATTTATCTTTGGACACAGCAACTGATAGATGTATCCCTATTTTTTGGGAAAAGTGTACAGAAGATTTACCATCTTTCCTCCCACAGAAACTGACAATGTTCACAAAATTAGCTTCCAGGAGATAAAAGTTCAGACCACAACTGGCTGCCAATTCACAAAGCACGATTTAAGTCAGTGCCACTTTACAGGAAGGCTTTTACAGGAAGTGCTCAGGAAGGCTTTTGATCTATGGATGTAAAGTAAGTACTTTTTACCCTCGCCATTATTTGGTGCAGAAGGAAGAGATTTTTAGCCTACCATGGAAACACAGATTTGTCAGTGTTGTTTGTATTACAGTCACATCCAGGGCCTCCCACTGTGATAGATGCTGAATAAACATGCAAGTGAGAAGACCACACCACCTAACACAGATATCCAAAAGGAAAGAAACGTAACAGCCTGTCCAAGATCATGAAGCGGGGCAGAGACAGAAAACAGCACAGGCTCCTTAGTCACACATTCTATTTTGCTTGTAGAAGATGTGTATTTACTGGGGTGATAACTTCTTTACAGATTCACACCTTCAAACAAAGGCACTCTGCTTTTAGTGGGAGTCTAAATCAGATACATTTCCTGTTTTCCTCATTGCTCCCTTCAGCAGCTTCCTTCTTACCCATAATATGTAGGTCCTATCCCATTTAAATATTTGCAAACAGAGCTGGGCATGAAGCCTTCCTAGCAGACCTGGAACACCAAGTTAACACGGTTTCATGAGAAGGATTAGCAAAGTCTGGTTTCCTCTGGGCTGTGGTCAGTTTCGAGAGGCTTGCCTGACTTTTAGAAACAGATGCTTCACATTGCAGCCTTCCTATTAAAGGAAGCAAAACTTTCTTCTATCCATAGCACATGGGTGTCCAACCTTTTGGCTTGCCTGGGCCGCATTGAGTGAAGAAGAATTGTCTTGGGTCGCATATAAAATATATAATATAGTTAATGTGTATAACTAACAAAACATTTTTTAATTAAAACATAAAAAAGAGCAACAAAAACATAAAACTAGCAGGATATTTGACCTTGCTTCTGTGAAACTAATGCATCAATCTGGTTCAATGGAAGTGGTTGCAATTCTTAGTGAGTTTTTAAGGTGTCTGTCAGAGATTTTTGATGAAATTTCACTCTTCCTGTGCTTCATCCTTGCAAATAGTTGTTCACAAATCTGCGTAATGCCAAAAAGCAATGGTGTGATAAGGCATGATTGTGACGCAAGGGATATGTTTCTCTGGTAAGTTAGGTCTTGTAAAAGTCTAGTAGAGAGACATGATCACATTTTTCTTTGGGTTGAATATCTGATTACAACTCCATCCATTCTGTTTGGAAATTTGCAGGTAATGTGTTTGTGCTGACTGAAAATGGAGTTGCAAACATAGCAAAAAATCGATGATTTTTTCATCAATCTCGAAACCTATTCTCAGGTTCCTTTATCAAAATGGAAAGCAAGGCTGTGTATTTTTCGTTGTTCACAGCCCTGTGTTTAGCCAATGTACCAAAACGCATAAAATTATTTGCAGAACTTGAGTTAGCACTGCACTGTGCCCTCCCCACGTCCTGGCTTCAGCTCAGACAGTGTGAGTTGCTGAGTGATGGGTGCAGGCCCAGGGCTGGGCCAGGCTGGGCTGCCGCCATGATGGCTCCACAGCAGAGGGTGGGCCGCACTGGGAGCTGTGCCGGGCCATGGGTTGGACATGCCTGCCATAGTGCCTAGCTGAGACCAAGTGATTAGCTCAAAGTTCTCCAGGGCAGCAGAAAAGGGTTCTGTAGACAACATACGAATCATTCGTCTTATATTCTAAGCATGCAGGATAAATTCATGCTGTTAATTTTTTTTTCCTCAGCCCAAATTAATAGGAATTTAATTCTCAAATTAAATCGGACAGTTTGAAAATCCAAAGTAAGTTTTACCGAGCACATTTTATTTTAATTACTTTAAAAACCTACATTAGAAAATTAGACCTTTGCTGTAATTAGGATGCATTTTACTTTGACATAAAGCTTCTAAAAGTCATTTTGAAAATGCTTTCTTTGAAATTTTGAAATGTACCAAACACTTTCCTCAGGCAATTTTTATTTTTTCAAGTTAGCATTTTCCAGTGGAAAAAGATTCCTGTTCTGACATTGCTTATTGCATTAATAACATTTATAGCTTGACTAAGAGTTCTCAGTTGTACTGCGACTGAAAACCTCGCTTTGGAAATCACTAATCCAGGCCTGATGCATGCTCACTTCCTTGCAAGCCTATGGCTAAGTGTTGGCAAGACAGTGTAGCTCTTATCTTTCCACTGCTGCTGAGCCAAGCAGTTTTGGTGGTTATGTGAACAGGGGGTGCGAGGGCAGGAAAGGGCAGAGCACACAGAGAGGAAGCACAGTCAGGTAGGTCAAACATACACATGGGCTGGCGTATGGGGTGACTGAAGCTTAGCTGAAAATGATGCTGATGAAATTATGGCTGGTGGAAAAAGCTTCCGAGATGCAGCTTGCAGCTGTATGGCTAGATTGTTATTCGCAATTCCTCACTGCCTCGGTGTTTGTGAAGCAAAAATCAGCTTTCCTGAGATGCTAGTGCTTGCAGTTCAGGTTGAGTTCACTGGACAAAGACAGTCAACAATTCTGACAAAAACTAGCTACAAATTGGTTCAAACATATAGGAAAATAAAATCTAGTTTTGTAAATCCATGGCAAGCTTGATTTTTAAAATATTCCTTTTAAAATATTTCTCCCCTTGTAAAAGTCAGAAATAGCCAGGTCAATTTTGTTAGAAGAAATCCAACAACTCCTAAACAAGTCCTTTGGTCTCGGGCTAAACATGAGCCATTTCATCCTGAAGGAAACTCACTGGGAGAGTTCAGATGAAATGGAAGTAGAGGCTTGGATGCTGCAGCTCTTTTAGGCTCTGTGATTTGTGTACGCTGTGCTGTCAGGGACGCAAAAGAATCTTCAGCTGAATTGGCCCATTATGACAGAATTTTGTTTCTGGAGTTGTCAGTACCACTACAAAGAAGACGGCAGAGCCAAGAGTAAGCGTGGGTGAGCATGCAGATGCACATACCTGTGGTGTTGGCTTGAATCATAGAATCATTAAGGTTGGAAAAGACCTCCAAGATCATCAAGTCCAACCGTCCACCTACCTCCAATATTGCCCACTAAACCATGTCCCTTAGTACCACACCTAGACGTTTCTTGAACACCTCCAGGGACGGTGACTCCACCATCTCCCTAGGCAGCCTATGCCAGTGCCTGACCGCTCTTTTGGAGAAGTTTTTCCTAATATCCAGCTTACTTACTTTATGACCAGCATCTCCCTTGGGATGGGAGCTGGCTGGCCCCAGAGCCCCTGTTCAGCAAAAGTGCTTGCTCCAGGGCTGCCACCCTTTCTGCTATGAAGTGTGTGGTTTCATGGTGAAAGGTTCCTGCCACCTACAAGGTGGCCTTTCATTGAGCTGGTTTGCTCAACCTGCAAAGCCCCGCTGTGAATGGACACTGCTAATTCAGTCTACAGTAAGAGGGCTTTCCTTTCCTTCTTTGCTGTCTGTACCTGACCAGGCATGACTCATTTGCAATACCTGTAAACAACACACACTGCAGCACAGTACAATTTTGTGCTACACTGAATGATGGGTCTCCTGCAGATGTCCTAGTGAAGTACTACAACCAGCGTTAAGCAAGTGACAGAAAGCAGCAAGAAAGTGCTGTTGAAATGTTGCACAAAGAATTACTTGAAGCTTTCATACATCAGGCAAACAAGAGCAGGGGGGAGAGAGGGTTATTGGAACAGATGTTTTCAGATTAATTTTGAAGGGAGATGGAAATGAGAGACCGCAAAACAGTTAGCTCTCTGTGGCCAGACGACTGTGTGAATAGGTCTCTGCTTAGCACATGCCTCTCACTGTCCCGATAGGAAAGGTTTTGACACCAGGGAGATCTCAAAGGGACAGCTGCAGCCATCCAACATCTTGTGTGCAAGGCATGTTCTGCAACATTTGATTCTCATCTCAGAAGCCTGGATAAATTTCCTCCCAGCTCTCCAGACTAGAGGATCTTGATGATCAAAATCTCCACAGCTTTTCTTATAAGCTATGCCCTTACCTCTAAGCATGGCAGTATTTGTGTGAGCTGCTGTTGGGCTAGTATCAAGAGTTGGATTGCTCAGTCATCTCCAGTTTACACAAGATCCAGAAAGCTGCCCAGCATATAACAGGTGCAGAGCCAGCCCCTGCCCCAATAAATGTGAACACCTCAGTGTTTGCTATCCAGACCTGAGCATTTGAGGTTGCAACAAACCCTAACCCATCCCACCAGTGTTAAGACATCAGTCAAGAGAGGAATTCAGCACTTGTATCTGGGGCCTTTTCAGCATTCATTATAGGATTTTTCTTTACATCCATAGCTCCAGGGACTGTAGGATGTGGAAGAATTGATACTTGAACAAAGTGCTTGGTTTTGAGTGAACAAAAGGCTCATTTGCCTAGTGTGAGTGTGTTTGTGCTGCAAAGAGTTTGAAGCCTTTGATGCGATAACTCAGGAACAACGTGTTCTGAAACCGTCCACTTCAACAGAGGCACACAGAAATTCAGCACTCCTGTTCTCACTGTTTGCTCTTCTTGCTGCACAACAAGAACTGGAAATACTGCTTAATGTCTTGCTGGAGACCTCATTTCTCCCACCTAGGGAAGTGGGTATATCCCTATTTTCCTGTGTGCGTGCTGAGTATGGAGGGGAAAGGACCAGAACGTCAGTGAATAGCTTCCCACTGTAACACTGGAGAATAATTGTATGATCTGTGCCAGTCACAGAGTCTCTCCCCACAGTCACTGGGGATGAGAGAGGATCTGTGGGACTAAGGAAGCCTCTCCATAGTTTTAGAAGACTTCAGGGGAGCCCTGATTTTTGTCCAATTCTCAGAGAGCAGAAGCTTTACCAATGGCCTGTACTGGAGTATCACTAGGTGGGCCCACACGCTTACACAGCAGAGGAAGTTGGAAAGAGCTGAGGATACTGCATGGATTTTTTTCCCTTTGCTGTGAAAACTCAGGAGCACCAGTGACCTGTGAGTGCCTTCCAGAGAACCGCTGTTCACTCATGGTGTGGACTGTGTGCTGGAGAATACCTCTCCTGTGTTTTTGCAATATGTGAGCCAATCTCTGGACCCCGTGCCCCTTTGGCCCTCCCAGAGGGAGGAGCTGTGCAAGGCACTCAGTGATTCATAGAATCATAGAATCATAGAATCATAGAATGGTTCAGGTTGGAAGGGACCTTAGAGATCATCTTGTTCCAACCCCCCTGCCATGGGCAAGGACACCTCCCACTAGACCAGGTTGCCCAAAGCCCCATCCAGCCTGGCTTTGAATACTTCCAGGGAGGGAGCATCAACGACTTCCCTGGGCAACCTGTTCCAGTGTCTCACCACCCTCACAGTGAAGAATTTCTTCCTTATATCCAGTCTAAATCTACCCTCTTCCAGTTTATAACCATTACCCCTTGTTCTGTCATTATCTATCCTTGTAAAAAGCCCCTCCCCAGCTTTCCTGTAGGCCCCCTTCAGGTACTGGAAGGCTGCTATCAGGTCCCCCCGCAGCCTTCTCTTCTCCAGGCTGAAGAGTCCCAACTCTCTCAGCCTGTCCTCGTAGGGGAGGTGCTCCAGCCCTCTGATCATCCTCGTGGCCCTCCTCTGGACCCACTCCAACAGCTCCACATCCTTCTTGTGTTGGGGGCCCCAGAACTGGACACAGTACTCCAGGTGAGGTCTCACGAGAGCAGAGTAGATTCACAATCACATCTGGAAATGAGAAGGGTGGCAGTGGCCAGCCCACCACGTTTGACCTGTTTATAACATGCAGTGAATTTGTGCTGATTTAAGATCAAGGACAGAGTGTAATGAGGCACCTGCCTGCCCTGAACGTGCTCTCATTTTGCCTAGACCACTCATGGAGTGCCACTCAGTACAGCACAGAAAGCACACAGTAAGTGCCTGTGGATTACAGACTGATGATATGACACCTCGTGTGTTGTCAAGTGCAAGGGCTACTCCAAAAGTAATGCCTCCTATTTTATTGTGTTGGCCCACAATATCAGAGGTGGATGTTGGTGGTATGACAGTAGAGGTGGAACCTTCCCACCAATATTCCATCACAGTTGGTTGCCATGTGACAGATGGAAGCAGAGGGGCACTCTGACACAATGGTGCCTGACATGGGAGTATGGATGGAGCAAAGGTGTGGAATTGAATTCCTCCATGTGGAAAAAATGGCACCCACTGACATTCATCGACACTTGCTGAACATTTATGGAGACCAAACAGAGGATGTGAGCACAGTGAGGCTGTGGTGGTGCGTTTCAGCAGTGGCAACAGCAACATGGAAGACAAGCCATGTTCTGGATGGCCATGTACAGCTGTCACACCATGGAATGAAGAGTGTCTTGACCAGCTCATCCACACAAATTGGTAGATTACAACAAGGGAACTGTGTACAGAACCGAATATCGGCTTCAATGTGTTGGAAACAGTGGTGGCAATGTTGGAATATCACTAAGTTTGCACCAGGTGGGTTCCACAAATGCTCATGCAGGAACAGAAAGAACACCATATACAGTTTGTCAGGACGTACTGAACCAATACAACGCTGAAGGTGACAGTTTCCTGGATCGCATCATTATCAGTGATGAGATGTGGTGTCATCATTACGAGCTGGTGTAAAGACGGCAGTCCATGGAGTGGCAACATGTAAATTCTCCACCTAAGAAAGAGTTCAAGATGTGTGGTGTCATCATTATGAGCTGGTGTAAAGACGGCAGTCCATGGAGTGGCAACATGTAAATTCTCCACCTAAGAAAGAGTTCAAGATGTAGCCTTCAGCAGGTAAAGTGATATGCAGTGTCTTTTGGGATAGGAAAGGGGTGATTCTTCTGGACTTCCTGGAACCCGGACAAACCATCGGCTCTGACCACTACCATCATGACACTACGTTGAAATCTTGAACTTCCAGAGCCAGGATAGAGAAGCATCACAGAATCAAAGAACCATAGAAGCATAGAATAGCTTAGTTTGGAACGGACCTTAAAGATCATTTAGCTCCAACTCCCCCTGCTGTGGGCAGGATTGCCAACCACTAGATTAGGCTGCAGAGGGCCCCATCCAACCTGTCCTTAAACACCTCCAGGGAAGACAACCTTTCTCTTGCAACACGATAATGTCAGGCCCCGTACCAATTTGACTGTGTAGTATGGATTTGGTGCCTTCTGACTTCAATCTGTTTTGGCCAGTGAAAGATGGACTGCATGGACAACATTTTCCTAGCAATGATGTCGTCACAGCAGCTGTGAAACAGCGGGTCACCACCGCTGGTGCAGATTTTTACAAGCATGGCATGCAGGCTCTTGTTCATTGCTGGCGAAAATGCACAGCTAGTGGTGGTGTCTATGCTGAAAAACAGTATTTTGTAGATGAGAATTTGCTCTATCAAATACTGATATTGTGTTCGTTGCATCTGTTGTAGTTTTCATGGAAATAAATAGGGGGCATTGCTTTCAGAGCGATCTATGTGTATTAAGAAAATACTAATTCTTGCAGATGCTTCTGAGTTCTGTACCTGGTACCAGACTGCCTATGTTTGCAGGTCTTTAAGGACTTGGAGTCCTTCCACAGCTGATAATCCTGTATTATTTATTGTATTGCACTAACAGTGTCCCTAATTAACATATATTAAAAAAATGCTGGGTGTTGTAGAGGGATAGTAAAGATTCGGGCTGGCAACAGCCACTTACACTTGGGAACAATCTACTTTATCTAAGGAGAAAACCTTATAAGCATAATTCCTCTGTGAAGGTGGCTGTGAGATGTGCAGGCTGGCATTATTGTAACTAACTGCTAAAGAGTTAATCCTTTGCTACTGAAGGGAGATGTTCCTTACATTCATTTGCATGGTAGAGAGCAAGGCTGGACTATTCGTATGAAATTACTCAAGCTTTTGACTTCTTGCTCTTATCTGTTCCACCAGACTTTCTCTCATGACCCCATCTTTTCCTACTTATTCGAATTTCCTGCCAAAAGGAGTGTGTTTAAGGGAATGCTCTTTCTGCTTCTTGTGCTGTTCCTCCTTGATGAAATAATGGTTTGCCTTCAGGCTGGACACTAACAGTAAATTGACACAGGAATGGTACCAGGGTTTTTGTTCCCTGTGCTCTCTGTTGTCCATATGCATGATGTCCCATTGATGATAGCAACACTGGGAACACTAAAGGAGATGAGGAGCCTCAAGATGAAGAATATTCTTTGAAGGGGCTGGTTGGTCTTGTCTGAATTGCCTGTTGTTAAATTCCTACTGCTGCCATACACAGAGTAGTGGAAGCAATATGGGAGAGGGGGAATGGATCTCAGGTCCAGAGTAGCTTAATATTGCAGGTAGAAGCTAGCAGTTGTAGAAGAGAGTCAGTTCAGTTCATCTGAACTAGGAATGTGCACTGCCTACCCCTGATAGCAGCGGACAGATCATGTACTTGCTGGATGCACACAGAGTTGTGTCTGTCTCCTTTGCCCCAGGGCAGGTGGAGTGGCAATGTACTCGTAGTTTACAGATCTCCACTACTGAGAGTTTTCAGACCAAGATCTTCCCCATGCCCTACATGATCCTGGAAAATGTATCTCACCCAATACAGCAAAGAGAGAAAAGGCCTTTCTTTGGTCCTGTCAGTGACTCAGGTGAAATCCTTTTTCAGCTTCTATTTGTTACTCCAGCTCTGAATAAAGACTGAAAGAATCAGAGATTTTTCCAGGAACATTCACACATTCCAAAGAAGCCATGAAAACTGAAAGCTAACTCAAAACCAAGGAGAAAAGGAAAAAAAAAAAAATCCTTTTCGGGGATGTGGAGATTAAACGCAGTTAAGTACAGTTCAGTACAGTCTCTCTTCAAACCCCTCCAGAAATTAGCATATTTGACACCGCAATCCTCACATCACTAGTTTTAACTACAGGGTTACACCTGCACTGTCGCAATTATTTTCATGAATGCATCAAAATCCACATTGAAATAGCTGAGGTTCCATATCCTCTCTATTTTTAGAAGCCCAGGCCACAGAGACTTTTTTTTTCTGTTGATTAGAGGTTTTTCTGTTCAGTTCATTGATCAAAAGGGCCATTTACAAGACTCTGAGTTATCTAAAGCTGATTTCAAGCCCACAAAGCACTATCATGTTCTGAGGTGAGATTTCACATTGGCTCTCAATACAGACAAGACGCTCTGGGAACACAGGCAGGGAGAAAAATAACTTGTCTAGACAGACTTGTCATCTAGTGCAGACTTAACCAGGGTCCTGGGCCAACCTTTGACAATGTGCCTGATTTATGCCATTGATCAGGGCAGTCACTCCCAATAAAATCAGACTAATTGTTAAAATCAGGGCCCCGATTATACGCTCTTTGAAATATCAGCTAAAGCCTGCTACAGCTACAGGAGCCAGAAAGATTTACAGAAGTGACCTTGAGTGGAATTTGCAAATCGGTTGGTTCTACAAATGTCTGTTAGATCACAGAAGCAAAAAAGCCATTTCATACAGGCTAGCAGGTCACAGTTACACTCATGAACTACACATCTCATAGCTGTAGAAACATGGTGTCCAGTGGCACTGAACTGCTGTTGTGCTCTGGGATAGTCTTCTAGAGAGTGAGCCCAAGCTGGGGATCATCTGCAGGCAGCAGATGATCTCAGAGGGCACTCTTTTGCCTTTTCTTTTTTTTTTTTTTTTAACTTTGCCTACCCTATACTTGAAGTCAGGACCGAAACCTCAGACAAGATAATAGTAAACCTAAAGCATAGCTAAAATATAAAATCCCAAATACTACAGCTCCATCTTGATTTGGAACTAATTCACAGATACTTCCTATGCATAGCCTGTAACTGAAGATATTGAACTCTATTATTATTATTATTTTTAATGATAGTTTAGGGATTGCTAATGGCATAGTAGAGCCTCTCATAGCCTGGGTATAATCCACACTCAGTATTTGAAGGCTGGAAGTCACTTAAGTCTACTATCAGGAAGGAATTCACAATAGCTTCAACAAAGCGTGAGAGAAAATCACCAAGAAAGCTTACAATCCTCTTGCCTTTTTCCTCCATCACATCTCCATGAGGAGTCATGCCAGAATACAGAGATTGAAATCACAGGCTTGATCATAAATAACCTTTGAGGCTCTTTCTATTCACTTTCTCATTTATACCTCACAGCTGAAAGACCATACTGTATAGTACTCCTGATAGACTCCCTTCCCCAAGCCCACCCACAGAGAGGGAAATGTAACCCAGAAATGTATGAACCTGAAGCATCCCTCTTCTCCTTTAGTTGTTTCCATCAGTCCCAGCTGGAAAACATCACAGCTGAGAGAGCAACTACCACCAGAATCCCACATATATTCTAGGTGACTTCCATCTGCTGAGCCAGAAAGATGACTTGACCACTAGAAAATGAATGAAGCTAGAATTAACACAGCAATATTTTTTAAGAGAAAAGCCATATCTGCTAAGGCTGTTTCTCTCTCTTTCGTGAAAACCTCTCTTCTTCCCTTTCGCCACTGACCCACAAGCAGGAGCACATTTACTAGAGAGGCCAGCCCTAGACTAGTCTCACATCCCAAGATGCTGGCTAAGAACTATCAGAAGAAGCCAGGCCTAGCGTCTTATTGCAGAATCCATGCCCAATTATTAACCTTGTAAATATTTCAGGTTACACAGCTGATTATACCTTTGGTTTATTGATTTGTCCATTGACTATTAGAATTAATTTTTCATTACCTTAATTAATTATGATAGTGATTTGGCAATTATCTTCTGTGAAGTTTGGTTGAGACCACTTGCAGTCTCTCTCTGCGCCTTTAAAATGTGCTCCACGTGCTTGCAGAATGAAAGATGTGGCTTTATCAGACCAAACTGGGCTGCTGACAACTCTCCCCAAATATGTATTGACAGCGTTGCTGTCTTAAAAGCTACAGACTGTATAGCACAACCCATAAAAACCATGAATGCAGGAGCAAAGAAAGATATGCATAAGTTTAACAACTACCGCCGTGCCCTTTTCGTATTTCTGCAGAGGCTGGAATTAAGGTAGAAATTTCATCACAGAATCCAGTATACAGATTGCCTGGAGAATTCGCAGAGGCATTTGTTCCAGAGACACAACTAAGTCCTTTGTTTGACTGGAGGAAGCTTACGTCTTGCACTGCGGAATATGGTTTACTAATCGCCAGGGCTGGTTTGAATGGCTCCATGGATCAAAACTGACTTTATGTAGTGTTGCTGAGCACATTTGGCATTCTACTGCATCGATCATTAGGATGCTTTGCTTGTGAGGATCGTACTAGGAGTCATTTCTTTGATGTGTGCAAACATAGGAAAGAGCTGAGGCTTTTGCAGGAGCTGCTTGGCTACAAGTAAAGAATGCTACCACTTAGAGGAAGGCCATTTCAAAACAAGTAGAGCCTACTTTTTTCTGCTTTCCTATTTATGGATCTAGCATAGCTCACATAGTCTTGGCAGAGTGGAGATTGCATTTCTGCATTTTGGAAAAGCTCATCCAACTGCAGCCATCACAGCTGAATTTTGGCTCTGTCCTGTCCCCGGTCCTCTCCCCTGTTCTGCAGCATTTATGTACTGCATTCTTTTCTGTTCTCTTCGTGCTCACTGAAGGTGTGCTAAGGCTGCACTTTTGTGACCTTCAGTATTCACTCTGAGCCAAACTTCTAGTCATTTTGAAATCAATGTGAACACTTCCTCTCGCTTAAATAGGAAGATTAGACTTTTATGCAGTCAGCTCCATTGAACTGTAGTGAACATGACCTGCTCATGTTCATCAGCTTCTCAAGAGCAAGTGTAATAAGTTGGCAGTGTGTCATTGCCTCTTTCTCTTGCGAATAGCATGCCCCAGAGGAAGTAGTGCACTTCGTACTCCTGCTTACCATTTCACTAAAGTATGCTTACAAAAAGGGCTCTTGCTTGTAAGAACAACCACTGATTTCAGTAGACTTTGGACCAGTTCCTCAGTATGACTTTTATTCCTGGCAGTGTCTGCATTGCCTGTAAGCACATGACAATGGATTTGTTATGGACTGAAGCACTGCACAGCCTTTGCAATCCTGCAATTTTTAGGCCTTCTGGGCAAGTGTTCAGCATACTCGGTGAGTATTCATCTCTTCTCATGGATGACACACAGAAAGGATACAGCCAGTGAAGCAAGATCATTGTTCTGTACCTATATGAGGTGGCTAAAACATGAAATATGTTGCTCCTTTTCTGGCCAATGACCAAGTTCCCCTTTCCGCAGCCAAGTGATTGATGCAATGTGCATACTGAACCTCACCTATCCCTATGCCATTCTCCTCGTAAGTGTCCACCTCCATCCGCAATCTGAATACCATGTGAATCATGTGAAGTCCACAAATGAAAACGTGCTTGGCTGTAGTGAATCAATGGAATGGCCATGGATGTAGGAAAAGTACACAACAGAGCTCTGTGGAGAGGGTAACTTCAGATTGAGCCATCGGAGTTTGTGGCTACAGCTTTCAATTGTGAAGTATGCAATAGGATCCTAGGAAAAAAGGGAATTTTCTGGCAGCCAAATTTATGAGTGCATGTTGGTATTCTGAAAGAGCAAATAAAATCCCTAGGAGAGAGAAAAGCCTTGGAGAGGCTTAGCATTATACTGAGATAAAGCATTTGTCTTTTGGAAAACTCATCTTTGGATGTTGCTTTTTCATTCTGGTATCAAAGAAAATCACCTATGAACAACACTGTCTGGGACACTGAAGAACCAGTAGGAGTTAACAAGGATCGCTTTGTATCTATGAAGTTGATAGTGTCAATTGGCTGGCTCCACTCATGGTGAGCTAAAGTTCTCACTGTACTGATGTAACATGTAAATATTTGAATGTCTTTGCTTTTTCAGATGAACTCTAACTGCCCATCTTCAATTTAGAGGCAGAGGCAGCACATCTGGCATTTGGAAAAACAACAATAAAAAACACATTATTAATATTTAAAAACTGGCTCGTGCACATGAATACAGAAAGTTTTTATCACTGTTGATTGCATAGGCCTGTATAATGGGTTTATGTAACATAGATTTTTCTACTGAGCTCACCACTATAGGCTTTGAGAGCCTTGGAAACATTAAATAACTTAGCCTCAAAATACCCCCTAGTGGAGTGGTTCAGTGTCATTTGTCTCCATTTTACAGATGTGGAATTTTACAGATGTGGAACCAACGTTACAAAACTTGCAATGCTTTCCCTGAAGTTCCTCAAAGAGCTTGTGCCAAAGAATTGTAATCTTTTAATTCTACCATTATTATTATGGGTTTTCTATTCCCCAGGAAAAAAATAAAAAAAGGAAAAAAAAGAAAAAAAAGAAATTTAGGGCAAATACAAAACTCACAAATACTGCCAACTGAGTTTTACAGGAAGTATAACCAGCAGTCAGATCTCACCTGATTGCCTAGAACTGTGAAAGATCTATACAGAGGAAGTCTTAGGCTGGACTAAATTGTGGTGTACGTGGCAGAAATGTAACTAGGATTTAGTGCTTTAAAATTGATGACCAAAATGACAAATTGATAGACCGCCTTAAAAGAGGAAAAGAACATGGTGAGGAATGGTAGTGAAGCATTGGAGCAGGTTGCCCAGAGAGGTGGTGGATGCTCCATCCCTGGAGACATTCAAGGGCAGGCTGAATGGGGCTCTGGGCAACCTGATCTAGCCACAGATGTCCCCGCAGGGGAGTTGGATCAGACGACCTTTAAAGCTCAAATAATTTGAGCCCTTCCAGCTCAAATAATTCTACAATTCTATGTCAAAATGGCTTTTGAAATAAGAGATTTGTGAGGAACATCCTGATTTAGCAAATAGTTTCCACTATCCCACCTTTCTTAAGTATTCTAACCTGTCTCCAGGGTAACATTTTTGCAATAAATAAACAGAAAAGCTAGGTAATGGAGGAGTTCTAATGAGATATTTTCATTAAAAAGTTTTTAAGACACTGAAATGTTTCACTTTGACATTTCCTGAACAAACCTTAACCTTTTCATACTCTTTTAAGAATTGATCAACTCTGTAGAGCAAACAATAAAATATATGTATATATTTTGAAACATAATTAAATAACTTATAACGAAACATGACATTGACATTCAAAGGAGACATTGGCCACCTAAATTTAATTTCTCAAGCAACAATGAAATAAACAGCTTATTGCATGATCCACACCAAAATTTCTGTTTTGATCCAAGTTTTTTTTCCCTTTTTTCCCCTGTACTTTTGGCTTGAAAAACAAAACAAAAAACAATTTCCCTTTCACTGTGTTGACTTCCTTTAAATTCAGTTTTAACCCTTCAAATACTGTCCATCCATGTCCAAGCATTTCACAGGAAGTCTCTTTCTTCATGGTGGTGAGACTGAAGGCTGCTATTGAAGCCTCTGTTCTAAAATCATACTGACAGTTCAGACCTGGATCTGGAATTTGGGGATTGCTATACCTCAAAGGAGGTAGAACTAAATATTTCAGTTCTGCCAGAGCTGCTGGTTGCAGCTTGGAAAGTGTAAATGTATGCCAGTCTTACTCCTGAATCTAATTCTAGTACTTTTCTTTTACAAAAGCTACAAAAATAAACAAAACATACAATCACATTAATTTAAGGTCGTATGGCAGAAGTGATATGAGAAGAAGCATATAGCTAAAGAGAGATGGAGCATTAAAACTGAAATAATACAGTCTAAAAATCAGAAAATAGAGAAGAGTATTCAGCTTAAGAATAAATTCTCGTATGTGGAATGTATAGCCTTGAAAAAGCATCAGTAAAAAAACAATAGAACTACACCAAAACTCCTAGCAACATTTCCAGACCTCATGATTCCACTCATAGAGACCCATCAGTTCCCAATGCCCTCCTATCTAATTCTATATCTAACATTTCCTGGGAGAATGTGGAATGGACTCCAGTGCCTCAGTTTTAGACACAGTTCTGCATTAATTTCACTGCGTATGATGGTTCCTTTAGTCAGGGTGGCTCATCTCTTCAACATGATGAGCTCTCCGGATGAAGCACAGATTGTGCAAGCTGAACCTGAGGAAGCTGGAGATTACACTGGCAGGCAAAAGAAAGAACTTTGAATAGTTTATGGTCGCTCTGTGGTAGCTGTTACATATTTTGAATAGCCACAAACAGTCTGTTCAGACAGTGCTCTAGGAAAGGCCACAGAAACCTCTGCCATGAACAGTGTGCTGCCATGGTCAGCTCTCTGCCATCCCCATTTGGCTAGAAGCCTCCACTCCGTCCTGGCACATGATGCCCTGGCCTTTGGAAGCCAAGCTTTTTTCCCCTTCTGTTTGGGTTACGGAACTGCAACTACCCTTCAGAGAGTCCAATTTACACAGCCCCTGCAGCAATGTGAACAACTCTGAGCGCATCATACTTGTCCTCTGCTGTCCCCCACAGATCTCACAACAAAATTCATGGTCTTGCTCTTTATCCTCATCGCCTGGATCTAAGATATTAAAAACATTGCAGAAAACTCCAAGTTGCAGGTGTTGTTCTCTGCCATAGTGACATCATGAGTTCTGAGAGAGGTTCTTCCACAGGCTACCTCAAGCCTCATGACTTCATTGCTGGTACCAGGTTTATTTTTAAAAAAAAAAAAAAAAAGATAAAAAAGCAAAATGAAAAATGTATTTATGTTAAAGAAGCCTGAAAACCTCAGATCAGCTAGAAGATTATTGAAAGCACTCTTCTGTCTAAAGGAATTTATCATGCCTCAATAGTGTCTTAGTAGTGCCAGTAAATGTCCTCCCAGAAGGCACCACATTTGTGTAATAAGAACAGAAAAAAAAGATCAACATATAATAGATGCTTGGATATTAGGTACTGATACTTGTGGAAGTGCTCACATGCACATGTAGGTTTCCACAGAACCTCTGTTTGACTGGTAACTCAGTGATGCAAGGAAAACACATTAGCTCAGTCCACTCCAGGAGAGGTTTAAAGACTTGTGTTTTATCTGGCATGTTTTATCTGGCATGACAAGTAAAAAGTTGTTTATCATGACTCAGTCAATAAGCGAATATCTTAAGATTTCCTAGGGAAGTCTGTAGACAACTGCAGCATCACAAACAGCAAATTGTCATAATGCATAGCGCTTACTCAGGCCCAAAGACACTTTTAGTATGATATATGTGGGGTGCTTTTCTCCCACTTCTTCAGTAACATGTCCTTTTTTAAAATTTTAAGAGATTCTGATTGTGAGCAGGATGAGATATACTTTTGCTTAAAAGAGTTTGCATGTCTGAGCAGTGTAAATCGCTCCTCTGTCCTGATCTCCTTTTTCTAGTGCTTTTTTTGGCCACAGACTATACTGAATTAGCACCAGGTTCTGTCATCTGTTTTTCTGTCATCAGGTTATTTTGTAAGAGCACAATCTTGTATTTGAGACATGGGACTATGGTAGATACAGCTTAGTCTTATCCACAGACTTTCCAGTTTTAGGATTTGGGGAATTGGTAGAAAACAATAAACCATCTCTGACTCCTTCCAGTGACAGCTCATTCTCTCTTTCTACTCTCATATTACAAAATGTCTTTCTGGGAAGCTAAAAGAAATATATTTTGTAGGTAGAAATAGGTGTTTGCAGCAATGCTGGGCATTGAGAAACTCTAAGAGAGATGGATCTTTGCATGGCAGGAGGGGAATATATCCTGACAGAATGGCCTCGAATAAAAATGACAAGTGAGGAAATGGTCTTCTTTCAGCATAGAGAAAAGTGATATCCCCAGCACAGGAATGACACAGTTAAGCAGATCCTTAAAGCTTGGATAATACCAAAGAAAGAGATAGCTGCTAATAGATGCCTGACTTTTTCTTACAAACACTGTCTTTCAACATAGGCATTTTCCAGGAATGCTAGTGTGATCAGTTCTCTGGTTTCTGTGTTTTATTATGGATTTTTTTTTTCTTTCTTTCATTTCATTTTGTTTTCTTTTCTTTTGCCTTTTTTTTTTTTTTTTTTTTTTTTTTGGTTGTTGCCCTGAATACTTAAAAGACCAAGTAAATTTCAATGCCTTTCAAAGTCTTTCACATCATGAGAGACATACCTGTATATTTGTGCAAACTGGAAATGAATGAAATATCACATGCTTCATTGGAACAACTGCAAATAATCAAAGCTGAAATAAAATCTGAATATTTTGAAAAGACCATTGTGATCAGCAGTTCTCGTTCAAGATAGCATGAAAAAATCTTTCTACAATCCATTCTGAAGAACAAAGACACTGTACAAGTGATAAGCTTTTCCCAGATATCCTTTGGTCTTTGCTATGGCTGGACTAAGCAAGGCAAAATTTGTAAGGAAAGGTGCAATCTTTTATTAGAAAAACATGGAAAAATCTGGAAAATGCAGACACACAATTTCTTGTTTTTCAGGTTGGAGGCAGAAAATCTGAAGATATATTGTCTTTTTTAGATGCAAAATTAAGCTAATTGAAGAGCTGTTTCAGTTTGTCTGATAAAACTGCCTTGCTGGTATCCTTAGACCATTGCAGCTACAACAAAATTCTTATTGCGTGTAAAGTATCACATTCTTTTGTCTAATTCAAAGAGCTAGAGAGGACAATGACAGGCCATCTAGCCCATCTTCCTTGACTTCAGATCAGCATCAAATAAACCTATGTAATTCCTGAAACTTATTTATCTAATGTGCTCTTAAAGATCTCTAATGATGGAAACTGTGTGACATCCTCAAATAATCTTTGCCTTGCTTGAACCTTTCTTACTGCAAATTAAACTCGTAACTTCCTTGTTCAATCTATTACAGGCATGGAGGATGGTTTCTTCCCTTCTTCTTTTCCAAAGCTTTTTACGTTCTTGAAGACTGTTGTTAGTCTCTCAGTTTTCTTTTTCTTTCTTTCTCTCTCTCTCTCTCTTTTTTTTTTAAGATTAAACAAACTCAGTTCTCCTACTACTATCACACTGATCTATTTTTTCTAGACTGTTTCTGACTGACTCTTACGCATCTCCAACTACTTCTGTTGTTGCCCTATAGATTGTGTTTGGTCTACATTTTCATGATATTCCAAAGTACTATTTACTCACTAGTATGGAATATGGAGCACATTCTGTTCCCAAAACAGAGTGAGCACAGAGACTGAATTTCACTCTTTGAGAAACAGGTGACATTTTCTGCCTCAAATTAATATCCACAGAGCACGGTAGCGTGTTGATACCCAGACTTGAGATGAATATACACGCCTTTCTCTTTGGCAATTTTTCGTTGATCCCGAGAGAAGATAGTTATAGCAGACTCCAACAGGGTTCCACTAAGGGGAACAGTTCTGAGGTATCTAGCAGAAAATAAATATTTTGTAGTAGTAAGATTTTAAATTTTCATGTGGACTTGTTGCAAGCTCTTAGCATTATGCAGGAGGTAGGAAGTTTTTATTAAAATCAACTGTACTTATCAGATGGGAAAAGAAAAGTACAAAGAAATAATGAGATGAAGCCCAAAGCCACATAATGAGAAATAAACATAGGCTGAACTAGAAAAGAAGAATTCTTGATTTTCCTTTTTTCTTTTTCGTCCCTGCAGACTCTGGAACTGAATTTTTCTCTGACCTTAGGGGAAAACGGTTAAGCCCAGGCTCAGGCTGAAATCCACTGATGGAGTGGGGCAGAGATGTCAGATGAGCAGGGAATGCGAATTTGCCTTTTGTACCATGAATGAAGTAATGCAATCTATTCTGCTGGATCTGTATCAGAGCAATGCGATGACATCCATCTTCTACCTAGTGCCTGGGTAATGCCTGTACCTCTTCACAGTCAACAGAAAGGTAGAAGAATAAACTTAGATTAGCTTCCACAGGGTTTCATTGCAAAACAAGTGTGTAAAAATGATTTTAAGTGACCTAGATGATGTCTTTTCATATCATTGTTTAGCAATACCTGCCTCAGTAGATGATGTAGCTCTTAGTACCGTAAGGATCCCTTAGGACAACCTCCTGTTGTAACACATTTTCTCTGCACCAAAGCCTACATAAATGTTAAATGAAGCCACTTTAAACAAATATAAGTAACAGAGGGAGAATAAGCCTGTTAACAGAATCAGCATTGCAGTCACTAACTCATAATATTTTATTTATTTATTATCTCATAATACCTATAACAAAAGTAAGTAGGTGCTATAAAATAATACTTACACACATAGAAATAGAAATGACTCACCACATCCAACCCTTCATAAAAGCTCCTCTGACTCACAGTGTCCAATGAAAGAAAGAAAAGAAAGTATAGCTCCTTTCCAGCCCCAACTAAGGTTTAGTTGAATGCCTGGCTGAGCACAACAGCCATAATGTTTTCCAAACACAGCCTTCAAAGGAGCCTGCTACCATCAAGAATTACACAGGATGAGGACCTTCAAATTATACTAGAGACAGAGGAAAGAAATAAGATTTTTTTCCCAGATGTTGTCTACTGTCACCTGCTGGCTTGAACCAAAGAATATAAGTACACAATAGGAAGTGTGATGGAGAGGGCAAAGGGAACAGGAAAAAGTTTATCAGCACACTAAACAGTAAGTGTACCACAAAAAAGAATTTCAAAGCACTGAAATAGATGCTAGAAAAAACAAACTGGTACGGAAGTATAGAGTAGGCCTTTGTGCACTGCATGTTGAGCGTGAAGGTATGGTAGGCAATTGTGAAAAGATGACTGCTAAGCTAGATACAGAGAAAGGAAAGCTGACCATGTCGTAACTAGAAGCAACAAGGGAATCTGAGAGGACCTCCTAGGCTATACTGGAAAAAAAGTGGCAGTGAAAAGCTCCTAACCAGAAGAACAAAAACAACTCCTAACCAGAAGAGAACAAAACACACAACTTTTCCAAAATTTCTTTAACATTCAGAATTTGAATAGATAGCAATGGAGAGTGTGAGGATAGAGCAATCTGTAGCCAATGAAAAGAAAATCAACACCTTCTTTTCAGCACCTCTTTTCTCCATGTCACATTTTTTTTTTTTTAATTTCCTTTCCTTTCTTTCCAAGCTGAGACATTAAAACAGCATAATGCAGAGGCACTCGAATGGCACTGCCAACACAGTGCATAGCAAAACACATTCCCTCTCTGGCTCTCTGATAATTTAGCTTTGTTTTAGTTTCAATCTAATGAACATTTATGCTGTAGCCAATCTTCAATTTATACCCATCTAGTCCAAAGCACAATTATATGCTGAGCAGAAAATGCAGCTTTGACCGATAATAATAAGATTGGCAGTTGGTGCAGCAGTTTTTCACACTTCGTTTTCATGACTGCAGCCATATCAGCCGGGCAGTGATTTTGCCCTATCTCCTAAAAAAGGTCAGGCTGGCAGACAGAAGGAGAGGATTGGGAGAGACAGAATATTGGAGTAGAACACATTCTGAGATACCTTGAAATCTGCAGGAAGGGATGTATGAAAGGCACTTTCTCAAAGAGATGGCTATGGTGAAGAAGAAAACAAGACATGCTTTTCACTGTGCACTTGAGAAGTATCTGGTGTACTCACTGGTAAGTTAGATATTTTCCAGTGCAGACCTTGCCTGACGGTACGTTGAGTGCCTGATGCTGATAAGTGTGCTCAGAAGGCCGTCCTTCAACTAATTAAAAGGCAAAAGTAATGTCCATTCAAGTCTTTGGCAGTCTTTCCAGTAGGAAAGGTGGTCTTGTGCTTAATTTAGAAAGTCAAGACATATGAATAGTATTCTTGGCTTTGTTTCTGATTTGCTACGAGATTGCAAAGGTATCACTTAATGTCCCTTTCTCTGTTTCATTGTCTGCATCAGTAAAATAAAGAGAATTAAACCGAAATCTCCCAGGTAACAGACTGTAGACTAACCAACATCAAACATGCTTTGAGTTTTCAGAGTTGAAGGGGCTAAAAGAGTTGAAGAAGAAATAGGTCTCCTAGCCATCCTTTGAATTCCTCTCACAGTTTTAGCCTATATAGCCATTCATTTCCTGTCTAAGTCTTGTACAGAGTTGCTGCTGCCGAGTAATGTACCAAAAATCCTGGTAAATAAATCAGTTGATCATGATGGACCTTGTTCTGTTTGGAAGGTGGCTATGAACAGATGGATTATCCCTGTTTAGCATCTTCTTTCTCATGGCTCAATACCAGTTTCTATTGTATTTTCACCTGTGCAGAGTGCTGGGAAGTCAGCTTGTCCTTTGAGTAACTTCCTTTATTTCTTTATTTTTTCAACAGTTGAAAAGAGTTCTTACCTGGCCTCTGTGGGGGGAATTTCATGCACAGTTGGTGGTGCCCAGAAGGGAGAAGCAGATGCTGTTGAGATATTCATGGTGTCCAAAATAGAAAGCAATTTATATGGACAATTAAGAAGAGCCACACGGGACTTTGGTGGTTGGAAGCTACAAGTCCTTAAGCAGGCAATTTCTAGGATTTCAAAAAAAAATTGAATTCACCTGAGGCCATGCAAGGGAAGAGAAGTTATACTGAGAGAACAATTCCCAAGTTCATTCACCAGGGCACTAAGCTCCTGATTTGCAGTGAAAATTCAGTATGTGGAGTCCTGTCATCTACAGGATTTAGAGGATGGAGAATCCAGCCATCACGGAACAGGTATGAAATGTCACACACAGTAAAGGCAGAGCAAGCCAGGGGTTTCTGATAATGTTAAGAGACGATCCTAAAAGACTCTCTGTCCAGAGTCACTATGCCTATTCTCCTCTGATTCTCTGTGCCCTAGCTCCTCCAGCATGTTTTCCCATTCACTATATTACCACAGGAAAAAGGCCTGGTGAGGAGACAGAAATACGGTGGAATGGGTTATATGTTAGGCTTTTATTTTATTGTCATTGTTTGTTCTCCTTTGGCATTGAGAAGACAGAAAACGTCAGCATTTTCTGTTGACCTGACATTTTTCCTGGTATTTAATCAATGGAGAGTTTCAGTTGCAGGCACAAAGGAGTTAAATCAATTTGCTTCAGAACAGCTCTAAGAAATCACTCAAGTCTTTAAAGAAGTCTCTGGAGGGGTGGTGGCTGTAGCTGGAGCGATGTGCAGGCTGAAGGCCTGAACATTTCAGAGTGGGAACAGAAATTATGCAATTTCAGCCTTTCTCTAGTTGTCTACAGACCTTACAGCACTGTCTGTGCTTGCCTTTTCCCCAGACATTGCTTTGGGCTGTCTTATTAGGTTCAGATGCCCTCTGAGAATACGCTGCCTCCCAGAAATACAGTGAGCTAGAGGACATTCCTCACTCACATCTCTGTAGCCACAGATTTGGCACATGCTGTGCAGGAACACTGAGAAATCGTTCATTGACTCATTCTTCCTTTAGTTGAACATATGAAGCTGAGCCCACTCAAAAATCCCTTATGAACCATCACCCTGCAGGATGATATCAGATTCTCCTTCAGTTCTTCAGTGACTGAATTGAAGTTTTGGCTGAGGAGCTCCAAGGCTCCTGCTGCACGCAACATGGAATGGAGCAGGGTATTTTTCCTCTGGTTGCTTGATTTAAGTTAGACAAAAACTCTAGAAACAGCCAGACTCTCACAAGGCTAAACTATCATCTCAAGAGAAAGAAGGGATGGAGTGACAAGATATGACATATTTCACCCCAATTCCTTCTGCGTATTCCCTGACTTCTTCATTCAGATTCCTATGGTGAAAGGGAGTATTTATCCACCAAGGAACGAACTCTCTACTTTTAGTATCTCTTACTTGTCTACTTTCACTCTTTCTTGAAGCCTGAATTCCCATCAGAAACCTATTCTGCATTTTCATGTTCTTTTCTTCACTGTTATATTTCCTGCTAGGCCTTGGCATTGTCTGAGATAAAGTGTTTTCCTTTCTTATTTGCTTTTTGTTCTTGTTGAAATAGTATGTGTCTCACTTGGTGTTTCTTCAATACTGCTCCTGACACAACATAGTCAGACCTATGGTTAATGTAGATGTATGTATTTTATGACATCTTTGGTTTCTTTCTGTGTGATGTGCTTTGTCATTCTGAATAAGAGTTTAACTGCTCACAGCTAGCACTGCAACTGGGGAAATTATGTGAGATGTAATTCACATAGGGTTCAAGTTCATGGTCTGAATCAAGAAGAACAGGGACTTGAACTTGTCTCTCTCACATAAAATGAGCATTTAGTTAATAGATATTCTGCAGCACAGCTCTTTCCTTTCCTAAGAAAACTTCCTAAACAGAAGATTCGTTGAACTCTGTTCATTCCAACAAGAACATCTGGTGTGTACAAACTCAAATTTTTCTATGATATAGAAAACAAAAATAAGATTTATATATATTTGTATGTGTGAAATAATTCAGAATCAATTATACTGCTAAGTAGATCTTTGCAACAGGATGCCAAGAAAGCCAGCAGGTCTTTTGGATACATTTTGTCTTCCTGCTCTCTAAAAAATGCGCTGAAGAAGGACTTATTCCCCAAGAGAAAAGGCTAGCATGGAAAAACAGAGTTCATGGGCACCATCAGAAGCCTACTATTTCTAAACCCACAGCTACAAAACGTTGGCAGGCATATGGTATGAATAAAAATGATACCAGCCTGCTGCTACTCATCAGAACTTCTTGGCACAAGAACACCAAGCAGGAAATCCAGTGTTCTCTCTGTCTAATGCTTGTTGGTAGCCAGGACAGAGGCACAAAGATTACTCCTTTCCCCATTTCAGGACTGCCAACACAGATGTGAAAGTCAGAGGAATAATATGGGACTGGTGTGGCATGCCTCCATTCAGTGTGCACTCATGAAAGACTCATTCCATAGAGATAGAAATAAATGAACGTGAAAGCTATGAAAGTTTCTCCATTCTACAGGATGCCAGGAGCTATGTCTCTGCTGCAGTCCTTCTGAGAATCAGCAAGTGAACCATGCCCACATCATAATCTGATGTGAAGATAAGACTCTAGAAGTTTGCCACAGAACCCACAAGCCAGGAATTTCAGAAGGGACCAGAGTGAACTCTGAGTAGGTCACTCATATGGACAACAGGGGGATCGGATCCTTGGTCTACTCATTTATTCTTTGTGATCTGAGTAACAATATGCTTTATAGCGTTTTAAGAAGTAAGATGTTATTCGGAAGTTTTGGAGACTTTAGTCTAGATTCTTAGCATAAATTTTCAAAGAAGCAAAGAGCAACTTGTGAATTCCGTATTAATCC
Organism: Penelope pileata; assembly: GCA_013396635.1. Taxonomy (NCBI): domain Eukaryota; kingdom Metazoa; phylum Chordata; class Aves; order Galliformes; family Cracidae; genus Penelope; species Penelope pileata. Next base: position 440,459 of record WBMW01005741.1, on the reverse strand, counting down.
AATTCAGGTTTGCAATGGCAAAATGGTCGAAGATGTAGATATTCGTGAAACGTAAAGCTGGTTCTGTAAAAGTCCCATTCTTGTGAGGTTTCATGCGCAAACCCCAAAGGAATCATACAGAGAAAGGTGCTTACAGTAGGAGCAGACAAGATTAACCTGCAGAGAATGGAGGAAGAAATCTAAGGAGGAAGGTCAACAAAGTAGAAAAAGACTTATTGGAAAGAGAGAAAGAAGAGGGAAATAACCCATATAATTCAAAGGTAGTTGCAAAAATAAAGAGGAGAGAAATTTTTCACTGAACATAGATCAGAAGTTGACTGTATAGGCTATTGATTACATCCTCCAACAACTACAGGCAACAATGGAATTGACATTAAGATGAGAAACATCCATCATGTCTACTTCAATCCCATTCCAATTAAAGTCAAAACACACCATAACCTTAGAGCATTTAATGAATCCCCCCCCTCCACAAAGCCATAACATGTCCAGCCAAGACATTGGGATGGATGAAGGGTCTTGGGAGGATCTTAGACTCATAAAATTGCATGCAGGTGAACACACTTGGAGAGTTCCTGAGAGTGAATGGTGCTCCACACAGCTACAGAAGAATATCAAATGAGAAATCAGACTAAACAATTCTTGCTGTTAAGCCCAGAGAAAAATTCATTCTCAATCCTCCATCCAATCAATGCTTTTGATTCAAGATACATCAGTCAGGCAGTACCAACAGGAGCATCAGCAAAACCCACCTACTATCCTATCTTCAACTTTGGCCAATTTCCTGTTTTGGCCAATTTAATGCTTCAAAGGAAGATCAATTTGCCCTCTCCTCGCTCCTCATTCCTCCCACCCTTACATACACATCCAAGAGAATAAAGGACGAGGAAATGAAGGCACTTCCTTCTTTACCCCAATAGTGGTCACTAGAAGCTCTGAAGCATGAAATTAATTAATTAAAATATAAATGCAATAAAATTCCTTCTATGAACTCAGCAAGCACTACTTTTTAATTATTTAAGTTCCTTGCCCTTGCTATCCTGTATGAAAGGCCAGAACTTCTTTTCTTTGAAGTTTAGAAACCTTTTCCTAATTTCCTAGCTGATTTATACTCATCTGATCTTTAAGCACTGCTTTTCTTCAGTTGAAACAATTCTGCATCCTGATTTTTACAGAGGGTATTTATGAAGAAAAATTGTACTCCTTCTCATCTTTCCTTTGCTAGTCTAACCAAGCCTCCCACACACGCTTCTTAAAAGCTTTGCTACTCCCCCTAATCATTCTCGCAACTCTTTACTGTTTGTCACTTTTCTTTTTTTGATCAGAAGTGACCCAGATTGGCCATAATATTTTAACTGAGGCCTCCTCAGTTCCTCATATCATGGTACTACTGAAATACCTTGTATTGCCCTTTCTGAATATATCCTTGTCAGATGCATCAGAGAATCACAGTAGTCCTTTTCAAGGTAATGTCATATTCCAGCAAAAAAGAAAAAGAAATATGAAACAGAAGAGGGGAATGTTGAACAGAAAAATGGAAGCATCCTGAGGAACAGCAGACAATTCAAGAGGAAAAAAAATGCCCTTCAAACATAAAGATATGATGAGCTATGTAGAAAAGGTAATTCAAAGAAATAATGGACAGTCAGAAAGCTGAGGCAAGGCACATCTGCGCAGAATCGCAGTGCAGTAACGTGGCATGACCTTTCAGCTTCACACCAGTCTCTGACACTGTATCCTAACAACAGCATTTTGGCAAAAGCAGGGATGACAGTGTCACATTGGTAAGGGGGCAAAACTCAGAGGGAAAGAAGGCAGGGGAGGTGAATCTGTCTCCTGTGTACTGAAAAAAACCTTTGCACCAGAGCTCACAGCTTCCGTCTCCAGGGTGAAGTGCTTTTTGCCTACTAATGTAAGAAATGATACTCCCTGCGTGCGTGTGTGCTTATGTGCTGATGTGTGTGTGCGTTTGAGACATACAAAACCTTCTTGAGACCTAAAATTTTTAAGGATATTTGTAATAAAAATATTTCACTGTCTCATAGACATACAAATATTGTGGTTTAATCTGTGAAAGAATATAACGAAAGATCACAAAGTACTTTAAGAATATTATTGAAATGTTACAATAATCCCGAGGCAGTGTATGCTTACATATTTTCTGTGTACTCCGCACAGGAGACACAGGAAGCGCTGCACTAAGTTGCCTCACATTTTTCCATAGTGGAACATGATTGACTTTTTTAGTTGTTATTTTGAACAAAAACTTCAACACTGAAATATTTTTGATTCTATGACTTTGTAGTAGCACTTTGAAACAGAAGATGCGCGGAAAGAAAAAGCTCTATGTTTTGCAGATATATTATAAAACTCACGAGATTTTGCCTTGTCAAATGATAAATAAAATAAATAATAAATAATAATAAAACCCAACAAATTTTCTCATCAGTGGTTTGTATAGCAGCACCTTTGTTTCTGCCAGTGTAAAAGGAAACTCAGCTTGCAGCAAACATGCGATATGTCAATTCATTTCCATTGTATTGGCAAGAAGCAACACACACAAGACAGATTTATCAAGCTATCTGATAGTCTAAGAGCCAAGAATTCCTCTTCCAGCTCCCTCCTCTCCACTCTGTTTTCCTCCATATACGCATACATGCACAAATAAAGGCAAATCTGCCACTCCTGCAAGCATAACATTGTAAAGTTCTGCAGTTTTATTGGGGGTGTTTATCATAAAGCATCCTTATCTGTTATCTGCTTATAGAGGAGGCTTTGGTGTGTTATTTCAGAGTAATAGCTGAAGCGAGTTAAATTGCATTAACCTTTAAAGCTGGCATTAATGGGTAACCGTGTCATGAGACTATATTACTATACAATTTCCTTTTCCTATTCTTATTCTGGCTCTGTGCTTGGAGTATTTTTTGCTGCTAGTGCCAGCCTTACCTCACAGACATTGAGCTTTATATGCAGTGCCCTCTCTGGGGAAGCATTCAGCCACAAGAGATGTAGGACTGGCTTTTCTTCAACATCAACAGACAACAGGAGAGCAAGCAGGATCTCATGACCGATGCAATGCGTTTTGTCCTTTGCACAATCAACAGGTTATTCAGTATATACTCCACACCCATGTTTTTGACCTGAAATATGAGAACTTTATGGCTAGAATGCACTCAGAGCATGAAGCTTAGGCTAGGATTCGTTTTTGTATGTGTCAGTGTAGTACGTAAAAGACTGGTCCCCTCTTACTGTTACAGAAGGTTGTCAGCAGTTTTCTGGGAGAGAGTACTTACAAAAGTTTTGCCTGTGGGGACTGAAACATATGAGCCATACTAGGTCCCTGTTACTCTGACAAGGAAGACTTCTGCAAGGTATTCCAAGTGTGCCAGCTCAATCTTCTAGCAGCTTTCCATGAACAGAGGCAGCTAGAGCTACTCCAGATCTGTTATGGTGATCTGAACATGGCCTACCAGTTATCACATACGTCTATGTATTAATTATACATGTAACATTGCTGTATATAAGAATTATCAGAATAATTTATCACTTTCAGAGAGCTGTAATTGCAAACACAACATAATCATTTGTCAGCAATTGTAGATGGAAAGGAGTAGGCTGAAAGAAGGCAGCAGCCCATCTGATCACATTTTGATTGGGAAGTTTTCTTTCTTACAGATCTTGTTTGTGGACTCTCCTCCCCCTCACAGCTCTTCATGCCCTCTTCACAAGCTGTTTATGCGTAGAATGCCTGTACCTGACTCACTGCCCATGGAAGCTCTTCTCAGCTTTGAAAGGGGAGCTAGCAACACAAGGCTGTGAAGGACACGTCTTCACACAACTGAGGCCAAGCTTCTGCAAATACGCAACTGACAAAACCTAACTGCAGTGATCTTCAAAGCTATCACAAATTGGGAGCCATCAGAGCAAAACCTAGGTTATCAAAGACACATTTGTTTGACTAAGGGGAGGAGGTCTCCGATGAATTTTAATACTTCTCAGAGAAAGGACTGGTAAGAGTCCCTACAGACCTACATGTGGGACATGCCTTGGGTGATGCAGAAGAGGTGTATGTTTCTTGGCTACCATGGAGATGAGTACAACATAAGAGCCTAAATAGACGAGAACATGTTTTGTTTTGAAGCACTGTTGCAATAAAGGTGCATGTTAAATACAGAGCTGCTAGCGTTTCTTGCCAAAAGCTAACATTAGTTGTTTAAATTCACACTGCAATTAACACACAACTTAAATAAATTCTTTCTTCCTTTCCTCTTTTCTGTGTTCCTTAAAAGGAACCTACTGCTTCCTGAACTCCCTCTGAGAGCATACATGCTGTGTTGCCCTTTTAAGCAGAGCTGCACAGCCTCTTCTCCACGGCTGATCAGTAAAGCTGGTGAATGAAGACTAGAGAGGAGTCCAGGACTTTGGGTGCTTCTAGCTTTGTTCTTCCTCATGAACCCTTTTTGTGACTAGGCTTATGTTCATTGACACCTCTTTTGCCTTCTCCCCAGTAAAGTCTGCTTCAGCCCCTATCTAGGTAACCACATTCCCTCCTTAGAATCATAGAAACACTAGGTTGGAAAGGACCTACAAGATCATCTAGTCCAATCGTCCTCCTACCACCAATATTACCCACTAATATTACCTAATATTATGCCTTCAAGCTGTAAGGATTTACCATCATAGTGCAATTCAACTTGGAGTATCAGCAAGCAGTTGTAACATTAGGGACTGGCCTGGGACTGTGAAGTTGTGGGCAGCTTCCTGAGTGATGGAAGACTTGACCCCTACTGTCTGACCCATTTTGCTTACACCTATCAGTACACAGCCCTAGATGAATCTGTCAAAAGACCTTACTTTTTAAATTTCAATTCAAACAGGAAAGATTCACCCTATTAGTTTCAGAGGTGCCACTTACAAGCCCCAGGTTGTCAGACAAAAATAAACGCATACATACTTACAAATCAGTAAGCCCCTGAATTAGGGGAACGACTCTGGGCCTGCAGCTCTACAGACGGTTTTGAGACAACGTGTTGCATTCATAGCAGTAATAAGGATTTCTCTTTCCCTAAGGAAAATAAAGAAAAAAAATTACAATCATTGGTAGAAACGGTGTTGATTTTTCTTAATGATAAATGAAGTGAAAATGTGGATGAGAATGATGGATGCTGCCAGCCAGAGTTCTTCTTGTTACAGCAGCCAATGTCTCTTTATGTACCCGTCTCATGAAAGTGTCAGAGATATTTAAAAAGAAAAAAAAAGAAATATGCTAAAATTAAAATGGAGAAGAAAAAGTCATTTCACACATTTAATGGCATAATGAAGTCTTTTTAATGTAATTTTCTTTACTCTTCTGATTACATATTCACAAAGAGGATCTTCACTTCTATCTTTATTAGGCACTGTGTTTGTCATCATTATGGGTTAAGTATTTTCATAAACATTTGATGAATATTAACCATTTAAAATAAAAAATAACAGTTTATTCTCACTGCAATGACGGCTGCACATGGAGATATTAATATTAGAGCAAGTCACACAAAATTACACACCCTGCAGCCCTGTCTCTGTGTGCAAGGAAGCAGTGCAGAGGCTGGGAGATGAGAGACTCAACCTGCTGAACATGCAGAGGTGCCTGGAAAGCTGGATCCTAGATAGACCTATAGCTTGGGCTGACAATAATCACTACGACTACTGAATTTCCCTGTCAGGGACTTAGTCCTCCTGGATCCCTTCTATAGGTCACAAAATTATCAGTTGTTTCTTTGCTGCTTTCCTAACATGACTGCACTCTTCCTTTCCTGTCCTTGCAGGGACTTATCCAGCCTAGGCATTAACATAAAATACTGGTTAGTTTATATGTCATCTATAGTTGGTGCAACTGCCCTAACAAAGACATTTTTAAACAGTCTGTTCCCCACAGCAGATGAATGGCTTCCTAAAACAAACAGCTCCAAAGCCAAGTGCCACAGAAAGAGGAGGAGGAACTAACAACGCAAAAGCAAGTCCATCAGAAAGAGGATGACTGGAGCTGGATGAAAACATAACCTGGTTAATCTGTTTTTAAATAAAGCAGAAAAATACAGACAAAATGTTTTAGGTTCACTAGAGCACTGGTTATAATTTCTTTATGATGATATTTTGTTTTGATCCCTTGCTTTTGTTAAGAAGGTTTGATTACTAATTGATTGAGTCATTTCCATAAAAGAGAACAATAATGTGTACTATTTTAAACATCGCCTAACCTCTTTCCTCCCCTTGGCTCTACTTCTTTTGCATCTTTATCTATTTTCCTTCCCCCCATACACAAAATAAAAACATCAGTGGTAACATCCTAATTTCAAGGAAACACATGAAAGCTCATTTCTGACAGAAAGCCATTGCAACAAAAACACCTGACTTGCTTCTCACAGAGCACCCCTATTTCTCTTCTTACCCAGAGGAAACAGGAGGCAGCTGATACCCCAGAGGCTTTCCTAGCTGTAAACCAGCTAGTGTTGGTTCACTCTTCCCTATGAGTGCCCATACCAGCACCAACTCAACACAGAATCAGGCAGCCATGGAACATCTTTTTTCTTTTCTTATCTTTTCTACTTGAAAAATGAACAAACAAACAAACCAGCACAGAGCAATATGCAAAAGGTGAGAGGAAAAGGTCTACCTGTGGATCTTATAATGACCCTCCCCACCACTCCAAAGTACAGAGCAGTATTTTCAATGCTGTCAAACGTAGAAAAGAATATAGGGTTAATCTTTTTTTTTCTTTTTTTCTTTCCCAGCCGTAAACTGGGTCAATTTAATTAAATTCTGTATGTAGGAGACCCAGAGCAGGAGTCTAAAGAGCCCAAGGGCCCAATTCAAAAGATCCTGACTCAGCCCTGAGTGGAGAGGGTTAACAGCAGAATTACCAGTGGATGTTTAATTAGGATTTGAAAGATGGGGATTGAGCATTAGGCTCCGGTTTATTTAGGGCTCATGTGTGCTCAAGCACCGAGGTAATTTCACATTGTACTTCGCCGTGTCCTTCGCAGCGCTCAGATGGGAGCCACGCTGGCTGCAGCTGGAGTAAAAGCTCCACCTGGAGACAGCAGGAGCCTGCTGGCTTCCCCGGCTGCTATCAGTGGAGGCTACCAGTGAGGATTTGCTGCCAGAGCAGGGAGATCAGGAGTGCTCAGCCCTGGAACTGGCACTTCTCTGGCTCCCCTGCTACAGCCCAGACATTTCCCTTCCTTACAGCGCTTAGCGCTGCTAATTCCCAGCTCTGTGGGGAGCCAGGCAGTGCAGCAAGGGAACATGAGTAATTGCAGGTCTGCAGCAGGGGCACGGAAGAGACGGAAGATAAGAGGGAAGATAAGAGGAAAAGGAAAATTTGAGCACAACCTCCTGTCACTGACCACAGTGCCTCAGAGCTACCTGGGGGCTAAGGCTGAGGCTGGACTACCCATCTGGCATGCTGCGTCCTGCTCATAGCCAGCATGATGCTGTCTCCAAGAGGTCAAACCCACTGTTCCCTTCAGCTGCAAGAGAGGTTTTCTGGAAAAATAAAATCAGAAGTGATTCTCTTCTTTGGTATGAAGCTTGTTTTCCAGCCCTTCTGTCTAATTTGCGTCTTCTCAACTGATCTTTCTCCCTAAAAAGCTGCTGAGGTCACTGGTATAGTGGGACGAGCAAGGAGGCAAGACGCAGCTCCTGGGAACCACTCACTCACTCACCCAGAACCACTGTGTCTGGGTTAGGTTTTGAAATTCTCATCCTGAGGAGAAGTTTGCATCATAGTATAAAGTTTCAGTGCCAGGAATGAGGCACAAACTGGTATTTAGCCTCAAGCTTCTAAGCACTGCAGAGCAGGTGTATCCATTCCAGATAGTGACTTAGGCACAGGTAGAGTTCCCAGTAGCTGGAATTCCACTGTCCACATTGCCAAATTGCTGGGGCAACCCCTGGTGAATTTTTGGCTTAGGTCAGCTAGCAGCATCCCAGAGAGCTCCTGAACACAGACTGTGATTTGGCATGGGCTGGAGTCCTTTCCAGAGGGAAGAAAAGAGTTGTTATATGGCATCAGGGCATTGCAGGCTTAGCAGCCTCAGTATCAGGAAAAATTTCTGAGGTGTATCTAATTCCTTGGCATATAAGTAAGCTTTGACAATGAAAGTCTGCTCGGGATCACCCTGTCAAGAGTAGGGTAATCCTCTGCGGAGGCAGGCTTTCTCTAGCCAGGTTCAGCTCCATAAAGGTATGAGACCAGCTCCTCAGCTTTGATAAGGCCTTCCAAACTGGGAGAGAACAAGCAGATGCAGTCTAGTTCAGCAATGGAACAAAGATTCTAAGATATGTGGAAAAGAGTCATTTATATTGTTAAAAAGCGGGTGCCATAGAGCCCAGGTGACAAGAGAAGCGTTCAGCTCTGGTTTGCATGCTCCTGCCTGGAAAGCAAAGCTCAATCTCTCCAAATAGTCTAAAGCTAGACTGGTTTGTTATTAGTGGAAACCAAGCCCTTGCATGTTATTAGTCAGCAGATGGTATATAAATGTGATGTCAGGAACCAATCTAGCACGACCCAAGGCAAGAAGGAGGATGATTAAACAGGGAAATGAAACAGAGCTGAGGAATGTCACAAAAGAGTCAGCACAGAGCGACTTGCATCCCCAGGAACATGGGGGCTTCAGGCTGCACGAAAAATCTTTGCCAAGGAAAAAAGCAAGGAGCGAGTCTGTAAACAGAGCTGACCACAGGGGATAAAGATGAAATGGAAGCAGGGTTTTTTACTATCTCAATCAGGGAGAAAAAAGTGACAAGAACTGACTGAGATGCTGAAAAGTGAGTGATATGCTATTGCCAAGAATAATGCTCAAAACACTGTAACAGCTGATAGAGGTACTGAGTGTTGCGAACCCAGACAGAGTAAGACTTCAGAGACACCTCTCGGTTAAAGAGAAAAACAACCAACGAACTAACCAAAAGCCTTCAGCAACAGAAAAGGGAGCAGATGTCAGTGCCAAGAGCACCAGACTCCGCAGGCAAATTTGGAGACTGCTGTCAGCAACTCCTAGTGAAAACGGCAGGTGTGCCTCTCCCCTGGAATACAAATGCAGTGAAGGCTTTTCTTACCCCAGCAAACTCACAGTAAGCCCCCACCTCTAGGACAAAAGATGTCCCTCAAAAACTAGCTCAGAAGTGCTAAAATAACTCTTTCCCTTCTAGCTCCCTCACATCTGTGTAAGAGACAGGGGGTTTCCTCTATTTTCTCACTGTTTCTCTGCTCCACTATCCTTGCCATTTCCAGAAATGTTGTCCAGACTCAACCTGTTAGGTTCTGGGCTTATCATAAGAAACCTATATCAGACACTTCCCAGAGAGTAACAGATAATTCTCCATATTCAAGGAATCATAGAATATCCCAAGTTGGAAGGGTCCCACGAGGATCATCGAGTCCAACTCCTGGCCCCACACAGGACCACCCAAAATCCAAATCCTATGTCTGAGAGCATTGCCCAAATGCTCCCTGAACTCCGGCAGCTTGGGGCCATGACCACCCTCAGGTGGGCAGCCTGTGCCAGAGCCTGACCACCCTCTGGTGAAGAGCCTTTTCCTAGCCCCCAACCTAGCCCTCCCCTGACACAGCTCCATGCCGTTCCCTCGGGCCCTGTCGCTGTCACCAGAGAGCAGAGCTCAGCGCTGCCCCTCCGCTCCCCTCGTGAGGAAGCTGTAGGCCGCCATGAGGCCTCCCCTCAGCCTCCTCTGCTCTGGGCTGAGCAAACCAAGGGACTCAGGCATCTTTCCTCATCCTTCATTTAACTTACTGGAGAGGTTCAGCCACCACATTTCACTAGTTCTTGTCCAGATGTCTTCAGTTAGAAACTTCCTACGCAGCTACCCAAGTTAGATCTAAGTAAGCTCAGGTATTTCTGTTGGTGCACAGCCGTGTACGGAAGCACTTTTGGGAGAAGTCTGGCTGTGCAGGTCCTGGCTAGCTAATACTGCTTGCAGTGCAGCACCCAGACAATTCAACAGCTTCCAGATGTGGTTGGCTTGATTCTGGCTTGGGCGTCTCTTCAGGATTCAGCCGGTGTCATGCAGGTGCATCTACAGAAGGCCCTGTGGTCTGCACCCACCAACGCAGCATTGCACTCAGCACAGACCCAAGAGGAAGTTCCTCTGCTGGTGGTGGGTGTATTTTTATTTATTCCTTCTCACATATATGCATTGTAATGTATAATTAATGCTTCTGCAGTGCTTTTTTTTGATGTTGCATGTTATTTTTATTTTTCCCATTGTATCTGCCTCTCTCTTTAGTATATGCCATTTGCTTTCTTATTGTATCCTCACAAACTACCATTTTCCCTCCCCCTTCAGTTTAGACCACTCTCCCACCTCTCTGCAATATAGGCCATTCCCCCTATCTCTCTTTCCTTCCTCCATCTTCCTCCCTCCCTCCCTTCTCATTGCTGGCCACCCCCCCCACCTCCCTCTCTCTCTCCTGTCAGCAATGCAGTTTATCGGCAGTTGCAGTCTCCATCTATCAGTCCAATTCATCTTTCCCTGCAGCCTTTGAGAGAGAGTGAGAGGAAAAACCACAAGCTGCCTTCCTAAAGAAACCAGTGGCAGCCAGGGGCATTAATATGAGAAGCTTGGGAAGGTGTCGTTTTTCACTCAGGCTGACATTTAAGCTGTTTCATAAATATGAAATCAAACCAAGGGCCCAGATGGGCCTCCACCCCCTCCTCCTTTAACTAAGAGCGGCTGTGATACTCTCTTCACCAGCTTAAAGCAAGGGGATGACAGGAGCAAATCCCTTGGGGATGAAGGATGGAAGGAGTGAGTGTTCTCAGTGATGGCACCTGTGATGTTTACACCCGTTTCAGCACAAAGCCACCAACACATACAGGAGAGCCATCAGTCACTATTGGTAGTGGCAGGTTGTTCGAGGTGGGATTTCACTTTGGGTGCACAGGGCAATGGGGTGGATATTTTCTGTTATCCCTGCAAAGGAAGTGGATCTGTTTTCATGAGCAGTTCTCATAGCACCACAACTCTGTTTCGCATGCATGTGGAGCCTGATTTTAGGAAAAAAGGAGGTATAAATCCCTGTCCGTGGCTTGCTTTAGGGGCATGGCCTGCTTATACCACTCCAACCCCTGTGCATCCTGTGGTAGCATCATGGTGTGCAACGCTTTGCACATCCCAGGGAAACAGCACAGTTTTTCAGAGAATGTACTGGACCAGGCAGGAGGGCTGTAACTTCACCCTCTCCTCCACTCCCATTTGGAGCAGTTCCTTTTAGGGCTGGACTGAAGAAGAGGTGTACTGGACACCTGTTAATGACCACAGATCCCAAGAGCAAGGGAAAGAATGTAGATTCCCCTGCCTCTTTCTCTTGGCATGGTAAGGAGAATCTCTGAGGTCACTTGCAGCATTCGCTTTGATCTGCCCATCCCGCTGTCCCTACAGATCCATAATGTGTGCACAGGCAAGGGGAGAGGGCCAAAGCCTGAGGACGTGCATATGGCACCTTTATATATGCTGCTAGATATCACTGGCAGTGATACAACTCCTTGTGATCCAGACATTAACTACAGCTGCCCTGAAATTGCTTGCTAGCTTATGAAGGATACAATAGAAGAAAGTGACATCCCAAGGCACTGATCTCTGCCTCTTGGTCCTGCAGAGAGACATGTTGTACAGCCTCATCCTTCAACATGGAGTGCTCATAGCACCTTATAGTGCCTGATCCTACTGTAATACTTGAAAAGCTATGCTTGGGCTACTCCTCTGATGGACAGAAACCATCTAATTCCCAGTACAAGCTTGGCTGATCAGTTTTGTGAGAACAGTAAACTTCAAGGCAAGCAGCTTTTCTCTCCACCTCATGTTTGACCCAGTTATGTGTTTATGGAGAATAATGGTCCCCTCCCAGTTTTCATTTAACAGAAGCGAACATGGCAGCCTTATTTCTTCAGACATAATGGGCTCATTGTTCCCCTGATCATACTGGCATTTTCTGCAGTTTTATTTCTTCTCTCCTGAAAATGATTGACAAGAATGATCACCCTTCCAGGTGATGTCTATACTTCCTTCATACAACAGCTACAGTATTGCCCTGTTTCTTGTGTATGTTCCTCTGCTTGCACATCCTAAGGTCTCATTTACCTCTTGCATGGCCATTTCAAGTTGTGAGCTCATACTTGTACTTTGATTGACTGATACAAGCAGGCCTGTCTCCTGTTTTCTTGTTTCGAACTGATAAGCTTTCAGCGTGTAGGTGAAACTCTCACTCATACTGCCCAAATCTGTGGCCTTGCTTCTCATGCTGCTATGTTCCCTCACATCACAGTTAACCCAATCCTTACAATACCCTGTGGTGTTTCTAGGCATTGAAGATGCTGCCTCTTAAAGTTAACTCATTCCTAACTTTAGGCCAAAGTCATCACTGAAAACATGGATACCACGACCAAATCTCTTAAGCTTACCTAGCCAACTCCTTTCAGCACAACCTCCTCCTTCCTCTCTTTCACCAGTTCCTTAGTCATCTCATGCTTCTTGTACTAATCCTCATCTTCTCTCATTTAACTAATAATTTCCCAGGAGGTACCATACCAGATTTTAATGAAGTGCAGATAGAGGAGATCTACTGTATTTCCCTTGTCTAGAACATCACTTACCTTATCAAAGACAGATATCAACTTAGTCTGGTACAATCTCTTTTTGATAATAGCATGTTGCACTTTATCCCATTTTCTATTCCATGTCTTCAATTATTCTTTCTGACATAATTTGCTCTGAATCCATCTATGCCCTTGAGGCCAAAATAACAAGCCTGCAGCTGCCTCCCTCCCTTTCTTAAATATGGGTACTACATTTGCTATTATCCAGGCAGAAGAACCCCCCAGTGATTGGATAGATTTATTAAAAAAAACATGTGCCAGACCTGTGATTTCATGGAGCAGTTCTTTTAGCACACCGGGGAAGATGATTTCCCAGCCTCCTTGGTTTGAACACAGTAAGCTCTCCGAAATGTTTCCATCTTGCACCCAGTTATCACCCTTTCAGTACATTTATTCCCATTAGTCCACCTGACTCTGCCCCACACTCTGTATTATTGCTCTTAGGGGCAAAGTATTCCTCTTGTTTAGAGCTGTGCAGATTTTTCTCGCTACGTATAGATTCTCCACTACTTTTTTTTATTTATAGTGCTAAGGATCCTTCTGCTGTTTCATTTCCTTTGCAGGGACTAACTCAGTTTGACTTATGGCAATTCTCACTTCATCCCTGCTCTTCCTGACCTCCCAAGACATACCTTTCTTTGTTGCTTAATCCCCTTTCCAAGCCTGCCTTGATGTGCAGGTGGACTAGGCAGTTATCAAGAGCAGCAGGCTGCTGGGGGGTAATAAAAGGGCCACAGACCTATTGCTTGTTTGGCCTATACCTAGCGCTGCAGAATTAGCCTTGCTGTGATTACCAACACAGACAGGGTCAGGGTGGCAGCTACTACTGCGGGAATACGCCCTCCAGGCAACAGGAGCTGCTGGTCCTGCCCTCTGTCCCTCCAGACTGCAGTCAGATAGAAGTAAGCTAGACTTTTCCCTCACACCTTCCTATCAGTCTTATTTCTTTGCTTCCTGTCCCCAAGCCATGAATCTCCCTTTCACACATGCTACCACAACCAGCAGCCTGAGAGATGTAGATGGGTAGTTCCTTTGGGGTCAGAGTAGAAACTAGACACTTTTGTAATCTCTCAGGAGATGGGGGCAGGGGGAAAATAGAGGCAAGTCTGTATTTTGAGATGACATTGGCTGAAAGGGTACCAACTGGTGGAGGAAGAGTGGAAGACTCTTTTCTCTGTCTACAGTTCCCTGAAACCTTTCACAACTCCTTTGCAGCCTCCCAGCTCATTCTGTCTCCATTTGCCTCCCATCTGTTCTGCAGTGCCACCAGAAACAACTTAATTGACCTTCATCTAAAGGGATGGCAACTTCCAGAACTTTTTTAATACTCTAGAGAATATGCTGCTTCTTCCCTCCTTTGCTCCTTCTGAGCTATCTGCTTATGGATGAGATGCTTTTTAAAGTTAACCTTCTAAAATAAATCGGTTATTCATCTCCTCCCAGTTTACTCCCTTTTCCTAGGACGCAAATTCTAAATATTTTTGCGCTACCCAATTAAACGTATTTCCACAGTCCTCCTGTAAAGTCTCTGAGTTCCCAAGTCCAGCTGACTTACTGATTCCTTTTCTTGAACAAAGTTTGCCCTTTGGAAATAGAAAGAAACTCTCAGTTATGATTCATTCTTATTTATTCAGCCACTCAATTTGAACTGAACCATTTAGCTGTAGGACTTGAATGGACCTTGAGAGCTCACATAGCCCATCTCTGCCCTAAGCGATGATCTGCTGTCCAGGCTTCCATCACTCCTGACAGGCATGTGTTTAACCTGCTTTTGTAAACCACCACTGGCAGAGACTCCATAATCTCCCCAAGCAATCTGTTCCTTACATTGCTCTCCTTACCCTCCAAAAATATTCCCTAACGTCTCATCTGAATCTCTTTTCCTGCCATTTCAGAACATTATCGCTTGTCCTTTCTACTATGGCCACAAAGAAAAGGTTATTGTCTTCATAGCAGCTTCTTCCTTCCTCATAAACACTTTCATTCCTTTCTTCATGGACTAAGCAGCTCGTTCAATCTTCCCTCACTGGTTGTGGTTTCTATATCTCTGAGAATTCCTGTTTTTCTCTTCTGGACTGATATGGGTCTCCAGGAGACCCATATCTTTCTTATAATACAGTGTCCATAACTTTATGCCATTGAGGCTGAATTAAAAAAGGATTACATCACATATCTTACATGTGACACTCTTATTTATACATCTCAGCACGATGTTTACTTTCTTCACAACAGCTGACTTAGTACCATTGCCTCAGGCATTTTGTGATCCACTGAAACCCTCTAGATCCTTCTCAGCAGAACGATACCTGGCCACTCCCATCTTGTGCTGGTACTACCAATTGTTATTCAGTACAACACCTTGTAGTCATCTTCATTGATCTGCATCCCATTTTTTGCAGATTTTTTCTCCAATCTGTCTAGATCATCTTGAATTTGAATCCCATCCCCTGTAGCATGCACACACATATTCAATGGGATATTCTAACATTTATTAAGGGCATGCATTATTCCATGACCTACGTTATCTGACCATAGTATTCAACTTGAGGGATCCTTCTTGTCAGCCAGTGAATCGCTGATAACTGTTTTACAGGTAAGGTTTTCCAAACAGTTTTGAATCCATATCATAGTAATTTTATACACGCTACATTTCTCTAGACTGCTAATGGAAGTCTCACATGAGGCAGTGTCAAAACCTAACAAGTCAAGGTGCTTTGTCGTTATCTACAAGACTTGTTACCTGTCAGAGCAGGAAATCAGGTTGGCTTTATACAATTTGTTCCTGACAAAATCAAATTGCCTGTTATTTACCATGTTGCTATCCAACTCATGATCAATCTATTGTTAGGTCCCACATAAAGCTCTCCTGTAAAATTCTCTCTGCTAACTGAAATCAAGGCTAGAATAGCAGCAATTCTGATGTGTCTCAGTGATTATTTAGTGATGAAGTCTTTTAGCTATCACACTCAAGAATAACCAGGCCCTACTTTTATTAATAATACTTATTTTACAATCCAAATTTCAGAAAATATAGTCTTCTAAACTGACATAACTCCTAGTTATTTTTCTCTCTCTCATACATGTTGAAGTGATTTATGATCTTCAGACACCCAAGGGTAATAAAGACAGCATTTTTCCAGTTCCTCCCAAAAGTGATTTTGACCCAAGTCAGTTCTGTTTTAGCTTTGCCGCTACTTATTTGCCCATCATACCTTTACTATGCATAATCCCAACAAATTTTATGTTTGTTTCTGTCTTTCCTGAAAAACATACATCCTTCAATACGTATGTTCCAGTCTTAACTACTGCTTTAACAGGTTTCTAATGATTCTATAATAACCAGTTAATAACAAACAGGTATTTTGCTCTGATTTTCATGTTCCTTGGACTGATTTAATGCACCTTGGCTGTTTCAGTGTAATCTTGACCAATTTCCCAGCTAAATTGTGTACAAATATTTCCCCAACAATATCACTAATTTCACTGCTGCTCCTGCCAGCATTTTTACTCTCATTTTCCTTGCTTTTTTTTTTCTTTTTGCTGCACATTCATCTGTTCCTATATACTCTTTTACCCCATGTTGCTCGTTCTGTATATTAAATAAACAAACAAATACAGGAACAAATGTCACACAAGCTTATCCCAAACCACCATTCCATTTCCTAGACCACAATCTTACTATTAACCGTGTTACATAAATGCCAGAAATCAGTCTCCCAGGCATTCAGGAGAATTCTCTTCCTGGAGGATGGTTATTCTTTTGGGAATGTCTCAGGCTGCCTGAAAACCCTCCTGGTAATATTGGTCTTGTGACAGCCTTTCTTAGACTCTGTACGTGCAAGAAATTCCAAGTTTATCTGAGATTCACTTACTGCCCTCTGAACCTTCCTTAGAATTGCACAGATATTTTTTACCTTTTCTGGTGGGATTCTGGAAGTAACACCTGTCCTGGAATGAAGGAGACCCAGAACACTTTTTCACAAGATGTCCTTTGGGTTCAAGTCTTCGTGGTGGAATTCACTACTGGATGTACCAGAGACCAAAGGCTGGCAATATATCCATTAAAACAGAACAAAATCACTAATCCTGAACTGTCTGAGGTAGCCCAAAGTGTACCATTCAAAGAATAGAAATACATTTCCAAATAATACATTTCCAAGGATGTGTAAATTGCCAGAACAAGCAACTTTGTACTCTATGACTCAGGTAGATGCTTTGCAGAAGCAGTCTGGACAGGAAGACACAGAAGTTGCAGATGAGTGTTCAGGGGATATTATGTCTCTTGGCTCAGTCCCTCACGATCATTACAGTCTTGTAACAAACTATAGATCAGATGAAGGGGGACAAACAGTCGAACAGTCGTTCTAGTAAATACAGAGCAAGGTAGAAGGAAGGGAAAGGTGTGGAATGTCTCTGCTCTGCGAGAGATACCATGTTGTGGATATTTTTTTACTCTGTAGCCTCACTCTGAGAGGTAAGTGGACCAATAAATTAAAGCATGCCTTGGAAAATAGAGCAAACCTTTGGGACTGGTGGCAGAGTACTATCCTCATTTTCTAATTTATCTGCTCCAAGTTCTTCTCTCTGAGTTTCCTCTGTGAATGTGTACTCAGTTATGTCCATTCTTTTTCTTTCTCCATATTTGTTGATCATTTTCCTACTTCATCCTCTGCCTCTTTCTCCAGTGCAGCATGCTTGTTGTCAACTCTATTTCTCCTCCATCAGCCAGTCCCCTTCTCTCCTCATCTCGCCTAAGGGCCTTCCATTCAATTGGGATCATGGATTTGGAAGGCATAGAAACTTGTCTAAATCTCCTGGAGAAATTTTTGCTTAATGGGAATGAATCATAGAATCCTAGAATAGAATCATAGAATCATTAAGGTTGGAAAAGACCTCCAAGTTCATCTAGTCTAACGACCTACCTACCACCAATACTGCCCACTAAACCATATCCCTAAGTACCACATCCCCATGTTTCTTGAACAGGGACAGTGACTCCAGGGACAGTGACTCCACCACCTTCCTGGGCAGCCTGATTCAGTGCCTGACCACTCTCTCAGAGAAGTTGTTTTTCCTAATATCCAACCTGAACCTCCCCTGGCACAAATTGAGGCTGTTCCCTCTCATCCTCTCGCTAGTTAGCCAGTAAAAGAGGCTGGCCCCTCCCTCACCACAGCCTCCCTTCAGGAAGTTGTAGAGTGCGATGAGGTCTCCCCTGAGCCTCCTCTTCTCCAGACTAAACAATCCCAGCTCCCTCAGCCGCTGCTCATAAGACCTGTGCTCCAGACACTTCACCAGTTTTGTTGCCCTTCTCTGGACACATTCCAGGGCCTCGATGTCTTTCTTGTAGTGAAGGACCCAAAACTGAACAAAGAACTCAAGGCGCGGCCTCACCAGTGATGAGTACTGGTGGATGATCACCTCCCTGGTCCTGCTGGCCATGCTATTTCTGATACAAGCCAGGATGCCATTGGCCTTCTTGGCCACCTGGGCACACTGGTGGCTCATGTTCAGCCAAGCATCAACCAACACCCCCAGATCCCTTTCCCTGGCACAGCCATCCAGCCACTCTGCCCCAAGCCTGTAGAGTTGTATGGGGTTGTTGTGACCAAAGTGCCGGACCCAGCATCTGGTTTGGTTGAAGCTCATACAGTTGGCCTCAGCTCATCAATCCAGCCCATCCAGATTCCTCTGTAACGCCTTCCTATCCTCAGGCAGATGAACACTTCCCCCAGCTTGGTGTCATCTGCAAACTTACTGAGGATGCATTCAATTCCCTCACCCAGAGTGGTCAGGTCAGGTTGTGCTCATGCTGAGCTTTTGCCTTTTTAATTTCCTCCCTGCCTATCCTAGCAACTTCCTTGTACTCTTCCCAAGTTGCCTGCCACTTCTTCCACAGGACATAAACTCACTTTTTCTCCCAGAGTCTCAGCAGAAGTTCCCTGTTCAGCCAGGCTAGTCTTCTTCCCTGTTGGCTCATCTTACAGCACTCGGGGACAGCCTGCTCCTGCACCTTTAAGACTTCCTCCTTGAGGAGCGTCCGGCCTTCCTGGAGCCCTTTGCCCTTCAGGACTGACTCCTAAGGGACCCTCCCTACCAGTGTCCTGAACACTTCAAAGTCTGCTCTCCGGAAGTCCAAGGCAGCAGTTTAGCTGATGTCCCTCCTGCCTTCACCAAGAATTGAGAACTCTGTCACTCTGAGGTCACTGTGCCCAAGATGCATTCCAACCACCACACCTCCCACCAGCCCTTCTCTGTTGGTGAACAGCAGGTCTTGCTGGGCACCTCCCCTCGTAGGCTCCCTTAGCAGCTGTGTCAGGAAGTTATCTTCCACACACTCCAGGAACCACAAACTCTTCTGGAGAGAAGTTTGCAAAAATGTGGAGAGAAAAGTATGCAGTCATCCAAAAGAGTTTCTCCAAGAGCTCAGACATTTAGGACATCAAGAAGTTTTAAGAGCAGTTATAAATATTATTGAGGGAAAATTAAAGGAGAACTTTTCTCTCAAAATGCCCAGCCTCACAGACTATTATAAGAAGAAATTATAAATCAGTAAAAATGACACAAGGTCTCTTGAAACGTAGTTCAGCAAGGGAACCATGTTACATTCCTACAGCACCTGGAATGTGACATCTACAATTAAAAAGAGAAGGAGGGAGAGGGAGGGAGAAATAACAGAGGGAGAAAGGGCCCCAGAGACATGCTGTTAAAAAAATTATATTTAGAATCTCCAAATCTCTAAGGAACAACAGACACAGAAGTCAATTATACTACCTCAAAGGAAGAATTTCAAATACTGTACCTAGTGGGAAATCACACAGACTTGACTCTCCATGTGCTTGCAGCTCCCATGATCTTTTCCATTTCACAAGGCAATTGTAAATCTCCAGCCACTCTGGGTTGGTAGCTCTTTCAGGTAAGGAGGAAGTACATCAAACAACTGTGTGCACACTGATTTAATAGATCTAAACAAAATCTGTAATCTCTAGACCAAAGAAAATCCTACAATTTCAAATTTGCCTTTGTTAAATAATAATAATAATAATAATAATAACCAATATGTAGAAAGAAACTCTGAATTTTATGTCAATCAGAATGTTTAGTCTGTATTTTAACTTTAACATTACATTCCACTGTAGTTTAAAAGACAAAATAGGAATCCAAGCCAGAAGTCATAAAAAATGCCTAAATGAAACATTTCAACCTCCTGGAAGTGTTGATGTGTTTTCTGAGTGAAATTTCATCAGATAGGGCACATTTCTTCAGACCCTGAAGCTTTCATAAAAATCAGCCTCTACAAATGGAAAATGGTTAGAGAAAAAAGCAGGGAAGGAAAAGAAAAAAATCACCACAAGTACCTCTCCTATTGCTTTTCTAACCTCCAGCATGGGAAGTATGTACAATCACTGTTGCTTGTGTCACTAAACAGCCTTCTTGGTGTGAGCAGAAACAATCTCAGCAGTTCCTCTGGACAGACATTTGAGAGAGTACGCTCCAATTCATGTGGTCTCACACTTGTGACCTACAGACCGTTGCAGGTTCACAGCCTGCCTGTAAGAGCCTGTGTAAGATATCTAGGAAAACAACATATTTTGCATCGTTTGAACTTGCTATATAAGGTGAAGTTTCTGCTGGAAATGTTTGGCTGTTTCTAATTTTGAAAAGCGTGGCTGTCCCCAGTACTGCAATGCCTCACAGGACAGCACAGGATCAAGACTCACTGCGCCAAGCCTTGCTCTGCCTCAGAGCAGGGGAAAATGGACTGGCCAGCTACACAACAGCCCCAGGGAAGGTCTCTGAGGAAGAGAAAAGCCTTCTGAGGTAGGGAGCTGACATCTGTAGCTTCCTTTGAAAGCTGCTCACTTTCCTGTCTCCAGGGCAGGCATGGATCTGAGGTTATTCCTCTCTTTGACTTCTCCAGTTAATCTCCACCGCGTGTCTGAAGTTATTCTTCACTTGTATTTCTGACATCACTCATCCTCTGGTGCACAGTTACTCTTGCCTGTGTGTAATGATAAATGCATTAACAAATGCAGCTCTCTGCCTATGAAATGTGGAAATCAGGGAAGCTGCAAATTCACAAGATCGAACTCTACAAATCCTAGCTGCTGAGACCCTCTGTTATAACCTCAGTGAAACATTTAGGCTGTTGATTCATCAGATCTATGCTTCCTGCTAGATAAATCACGAACAACCTAAGAAAAGCTCTGAAGGGATATAATCCACTGTCCACTGAGACCTTTTTTGTTTCATTCAGGCGTGATAAAGTCACATACCTCATGTTCAGAGAGATGTTTCACTTTGAATCAAGTCTAGTGACAGTGAAGAGTGAGTAGGACAAAAACATCTTACTATCTAGTAGCCAGTGAGTGGCCCATCAGAGAAACTGCTCCAGCTTGCACTTAGTTCACCATTTTGGAGTAGAAGAAAGATTGTTTACAGTATGGACAGTGGGATTTGCCTGAGTAAATACAAGGATCTACTCTGTAGAAATTTGCATCTGAGGAAACCATCCTAAACATCCCTTGTGAGTCAGTAAAGCTCAAATCAATATAACTAATGGTGTTTAGGGTGCAGTTCATCTTGTTCTAAAATAAACACCTATGTTTTATCTGCAGAAGTCCTGTCCTCAGTGTCCATTAACAATAATGGAATTCAGATATCTCGCAGGGGAGTATGTAGGACACAGACACCTGCTCTGTAGATATCCATTGCTAAGTGAGACAGGTCCCCTTCCTTTCTGAGCTATGAAAGGGGCCCTGCTAGGTTTTCGGGGAATAGGCTTGCATTATCTGTGCACGATCTGGGGACTTTGCTTCCATATCCACTCATAGCTAATGGTCTGTTCCATTAATTCTTACAGTTAAGGTGACCTTGTAAAGCTAAACAAGTGCATTTCTCAAACAGCACACAGCAAATGTAAGCATGCACACATTTAGATATTTGTGAAATAAATTAACCCTACCTCTCTAACTCACTTCCCACTTTCCTTTCACTGTCAAGATAATCCACTTAAATAGAGTTCCTAACCTTTCTAGAGGCACAAAACAACATGAACAAGACCAAAAAACCCAATTGGCTGGCTTCTTTCCTGCATGTGGAATAAAAAGAATAATTGTTTCCATATTAAAACAAAAATTAAATATTTTCTAAGCTTTCATCCTTTTTCGTCTTCATTATACATCTATTAAAATAATAATTAAAAAAAGAAACATGAAACTTAACAAAAATAAACCAAAACTGATGCAAACAGAATAATTGGCAAGGCGTGAAAATACCACTCGTATCCTGGAGACAGACTGCGTTGTCGGTAGTTTCTTAATTTTCACTCTATTAAGGTAATTTCCTCTGACTATGGCTTTTTTTCCCCAGCAGCCATTCTCACATACTGTCATCCCTGCCTTCTTTGAGTGCTGCGTGATTTTTTTTCCCTCACAGATCAGGAAATTAAAACACATGTATGAAGTCCATTAGCCAGAGGTTTAGAGGCAGACACACTGGTCTCTGAGCCCAAGTGCTTGAAATGGAGCAGTGAAAATGAATCTCAAACTGTAACGTCTACATTACTGTAGTATTTATTTAACAGCACCTTTACTGGCTATCTCCTACAATAAGCCGAGGTGTAGGGCAACACTGCACGCTAAAAACTTTGAGATTCTACCAAAGAAAGTGTTTGTATCACCACAACACCCTAGCTCAGACACAGACCTGGTTCTGAACTTACGCCTGACTCGTAACAATTTGTAACCAGGCTAGATGTGCAAGTACAGGGGAGTTCCTCTGGTCAGATGTAGGATTTCTTCACTGCTTGGTTTCTTCCCTTGCTGGTGACACTTCTGCCATGCACCTCTGTGATTAGAGAGGTTAGCGCAATCCATCAAGGCTATTAGGTGCACCCACCCTAAGACATAAGCATCTTGAGGAAGTTTAGAACTAATTTGAGATTTGGCAGAGAGCTGTCCCAGCTGGGAACGAAGGGCATGTTTTCAAATATGTCAAGAAATATCTAAGTCCCTATTAAACTGATTTCAGAACCACAGTGCAATTTTCATAGTAAATAAGACTAAAACCTGTCCCTGAAACTCGGACTGCTCAACCCAAAATAATCTTAGAAAGTTTTAGAAGTCTGGGAGGGGATACTGTCTTTGATATCTCTACTTTCTTCATTGTTTTTCTCCTTGTTTCTGACCAGAATAAAATATGAAAGTTTGGAAGAGTTAACTGGAAGCAGAATTACCAGATCTTCTCGAACTAAAATTTTCTGCCTGTGATCAGAACCTGGCAAAGCAGAGCAGACAAATCAGTCTTCCAGCCCTGTTTGTCCCTCAGGACCTAACACTTGCTATTGTGTTCTTGCATGTGTCTGGCTTTTTAATGATCTTAGAAACCCAAATTATTATTGTTAGTTGTAGTATTGTTAGTATTATCTAGATGCTTTATTAGTATTTTCCAGAAGCATGTTGAGGATTATTTACAAATTCCTCTGGAAGCTACTTATTTCCCACAATACTTGTCTTCTGTTTGCATTCACCAGTTCAGAAGGGAGATCTGATTCACACCATGGTATTTGTGGCATAAACCCTTGGTGATCAGGCAAAGGATACTCTCTTTCTTTACTAGGTTTGATTGTCAGCAATCTATCACCCTTTGAGCCTTGTATCAGTGATGTTAACACCTGTCATTCTTCTGAACAATTGGCAGGCATAAAATAGCCAGGCTGGTATTACTGAATCTGTTTTCTGTTTCAGATGCTTTTGGCTATAAGAGACAGTTGTCTTATTATCTGCTGCATGTCATTAGGAGCAGGCATGACCTGGGTGATGGCCCAAAATGAGAGGAGGAGGATCTGGGTTCCACTAGCAGCTCTTGCCATGAAGATGAAATTCAATCTTGCAGAAGGTGCTTCAGCTCTTTGCCTCCTTTCTATCTTGCACAGCATCCTAAGTGAAAGCTCACTGGCTTTCTATGGCATTTTCAGAATGAGAAACATCTTCACAGGCAACTAATAAAGCCTATTTGCTTATGTTAGTGTGCCATAGGTTCCTAATTGTTCACGCTTTGCCATTGCATTGTCTGTTTTCCTTTTTATCTTCCTTTTCTCCATTTCTATTCTGTATTTCACATTCACTGTATTTGTTTTTCAGTCTACCTTATTCCCAACTGCCTTCCCATCTCATTTTTTTTTTCCCAGTAGCTGTTTTCTTTTTCTCACTAGTCTCCCTGATTTACTCATTCCTAAAGGGAGCACAGAGTGGGACATATCTGAATTAAAACATGCACATCTGAAGCATATGAGTGCTAGATATGAGGCATGAGGGCATGAGGGGAGACCTTAATGTTCTCTACAATTACCTGAAAAAAGGCTGTAGTGAGGGGGGGGGCGGTCTCTCCTCCTGGGTAACAGTGATAGGATGAGAGGTAATGGCCTTAAGCTGTGCCAGGGGAGGTTGAGGCTGCATATCAGGAAACAGGATTCTCTTCAAGAGGAAATGCATGACTCAATCAGCTTTGTTAAGGGAAATTAAATGAATTTGGGATTGATTAAAAAAAAAAAAGCATAAAAAAGCAAGTTCTGAAAGAGTAAAGGGAGATACAGTTTTGGTATCCATCCTTACTGAAATTACTTCTCAGTGCTGAAAGTAAGACACATCCGATTTACAAAATACAGGGGAAAAAAAAAAAAACGAAGCCTGATGTATCCTGGACAACTAATATTTGAAGACAAAAATATGGAACTAGTTCAAATTCAAAAGGATTCCCTGACTTCATACAAACAGTTAATTACCCATGTCAGGGAGTAGACCAAACAGTACAGAAATTTTCTACTTACTGAAATTAACTGAAGTGGAAAGAAAACAAAGAGAAAGTGAGAGAGAAAGAGAGAAAAGATAATTATTTTTTTAAACTACTAATAATGAATAGAACACTGTAAATCAGAGATAAAGAGTCAAATTCTGCCAAGGGTTACACCAGTGTGTGGCAGAGGACAGAGCTGGGCCAACTGATGCCACGGGGATTTTTGCTGACCCCCTGTAAAGAGGAGTTGCTGCTGTCACCTTGTATTCATTTTGTTCCCCTCTCTCTTGCCCTCCCCCAAGGCAAAATCCCTGAATCAGCCATATGCAATCAAGGCATTTTGCCACTACACAAGCAAAGTGGGGAGCTTTTGAATGCTCTCATGGCAGCTGTCCCACATCCAGCCAGAATCTTTCAGCTGTCAGGTGGATTAAATATCGTCCTTTAAGCAAACTCATGAAAACGTAACAGTCTTGCCATTTTATCTTTCTCAAAGAAGAGTTCATTTCTTCCTGCAGCTCCTTCAACTCCTCCCAGGAGGATCTGCAATCTCTCCTGTAGATCTGTCAGCAGACTCCTATCTCAGACTACAGGTGGGCAAGAGACAACCAGCTCACACCGACTGGACTCGTTAAATACCCAAAGGTCTAAATGCCAGGTAGTCAAGAGTCCAGCATCCACTGAGTGACCAAAGAAGGGAGCAATCTTTCTAAAGGACTCAGCCCCATTTAGGCTCTGGCAGGAGGCAGCCAAATTTCTGAATGCTCCCAAACATCAGTGCTTGAGAGCTGCATGTGTTAGGGCTTCTGAGGACGCCACATATCTGAGCTACTTGGATAAGCACAGTGGTGCCAGAAAGCTCACGTTGACCAGCAATCGTGTCTTTCTTTGGCCAAAAATACCATAAAACTAGATTGGATTGTTTACCGTCGTTCTGCAGATCTCACTTGATTGTGCCTGAAAAATCAAACATTTAAATCTTCTAAAAGATCTAACTTTGGGTGACAGTGAGAACTGCCAGCATGAAAGCAGACACTGCTGCTGAAAATTTGGCCCTTTAAGAAATTTTTCGTGGAAGTCCAGAAAAGTCCAGCGATGATGGGAAGGTTCAGTGCCTGTTCTGGAATATTCTGTTTCAGTCTAATCACTCAGGGATTCATCTTCTGCACAGTTTCTAAATGCTGCCCAGAGAAGTTGCTCTGTGCCTGCAGGAGCTGGGGACTGACTTTAAAAGATTACCTTAATGCTGTCTCCAACTCAGCATCCAGACATGAGCCTGGCCTTCTCCCTTGAGCCAGCAGAAGTCCTCAAGGACATCACATTCACCACCGCTGGAGGGAGAGTCTGCAAATATGACAACATCCTGCTATCTGCCACGGGCCTGCCTGGCCAAATGAGACTTGGCTGTTAGCCCATGGTGAGACATGAGGGTTTTCTGTGCCCTGAAGGAAAGCAAAACTCACTTGGAGTTACAGGCTTATGGTCTTGGAATCTTTCTGCTTCAGCTGATATATTGTCTAAATCTAAAACTTATTTAAAAACCTGTCTGGATGCGACGGCTTTTAATTAATCTTCTCTTAGTTTTTATACCATATAGTACCTTGAAGACGCAAGATCAATCACTGCTGTATTGTAATGTAGAGTTGGGAGACAGAAAGATAAATGAGCTATCAAGTTTAGCATTTTGATAGCTAAGTTTAATTTTAACTAGCTAAGGAACATACTGTAGATAGGTGGATAAAATCAGCTTTAGGACTCAAGCTAGAATCCACCAGAAAGGAACAGAAAGAGTTCCTTAATGTCTGGTCAGTCTCATGTGGAAGTGGGTGAGTGATATCTGAGCTGACATAGGCTATTATGTTAGCAAACATACATTTCTTACCCTTCATCTCTATTGACTTTTCAAAATCATAAACAATCCCTGAAAATAAGAAATACCGTTGAACAGCGATAATAAAGATTTCACAATCTGATGGGATTCTAGTATATTGGGTACCTTTCATCCACACATTCTACAGCTTCCACCCTGCAAAGACACACAAAGGCAATGAGACCAATGCATAATATTAGGCATACAGGAGAGTTCTGGCAGAAACAGGTCTCAGTACTTTATAAGGAAGGGTAAGTACAGTGTCACATGCATGATGGGGAAGAGAGAAGCAAGTTTATCGCTCAAGGGTACAAAATAAGTCAGCAGCAGAGCTGGCAGCAGAAACAAGGAATCCTGACTCATCATTTACTCCATCCATGAGGCTGCTCACAGAGCTGCAAGTAAGTGATATAACAGCTATCCAAGTTACTCATCCTTTCAAAAGTGCCTATGCAAGAATGAGACACGTTTGGGTCCTTGTGCTTTTTATGACTCATGATGACTCAGATTCTGATGCATTTCACAGAGTCCATCTCAGAAAATCTAATTCCAGTGTTTTCTTCTCAGTCCATTGTAATGATCCTCATTCTAATGCATGCCATGCATCCATCACAGTGAGGACTTCTAGCACACTCCACTCAGTCTTACTGCAATGAGTAATGCTAATGCACTGCGCCAGTCTGCGAGGAATTTCCATCATGCATCATTTTAAGATCACGTTGTTTTCAACAGTATGCTCAAATTAAGGCAGTTCTTGTATGTGTGTTTGCTCTGAATCTTAACTCTGGCCTTTTCCCATTAGGCCAGTAAAAAGGTTGAGTGGGGGAGCTAAATAAAAAGCAGCTCTCTTTGTCTGTCTGTCTGCCTCTCCAAGGGATTCATAAAGCACCCATTACCCAAATTATCCACATGCTGGGTGACAGTGTCTTTTTGCCAGTGGTTTAATCTGATCCACTGGGGTGAGATCTACTGAAACTCACAATCAACCAAAACCGATGCTGAAATAATTGCTTCTTGTTCCCTTAAGTCAGTTGTAATGGTTGGGCTGCGGGGTGTTGGCTGGGGGGAACTGCATACCTCTAAATGTTTTCTCACATATTTAATAAAAAGTGGATACAACAGGCATGACTGATAGTATGGATTTCACTCAAATAGCTCCATTTATGAATATTTTGTGTTTATTATATAACGCTGAGGCTCTGAGCACACAGTTAATGCATAACATCCATTATTTTACCACTGGGTTAAAGATGCTGTGTCTACATGACAAGAATCAATCAAGTATTCAGTTGATTGAGAATTTGTCCAGAAGATTTTGGGGGTTCATCCCTGCTTCAAAGGACTACAGTGGTGAGGTGCAGGCACAGGCTGCCCAGAGAGCTTGTGGATGCCACATCCCTGAGGTGTTCAAGGCCAGGTTGGATGAGACCCTGGGCAGCCTGATCCAGTACCAAATCCGGAGGTTGGTGGCCCTGCCTGCAGCAGGAGGGTTGGAAATTGATGATCCTTGGGATCCATTCCAAACCGGACCATTCTATGATTCTATGATATGGTGTCAGATATTACCTGTCCTCCACCATGTGGCATTAAGACTGCATAAAAAAAAAACCTAAAAGCCACCATAAACTCTGTCAGTTGTGCTCTTGCTAATTCAACAGATAGGAACTTGTGTGCCCACATCTGATTCAGATCAAGAACGTAATAGCGGCTGGTGCAGCAGAACAAAGGTCCTCAGAGTTGAAAGGGGCTGTTTTATTCACAGCTTCCTCCATCTCTTTTTCTCATTTTCTGCTATTGTTTTGGTAAAGGGATTTTAGCCAGCCTAGACCATGCAGTGGTATGTGATGGGGCTCAGTACTGCAGACATCCTGGGAGGACCTGTCCCAGAGGAAACTTCATGGTTTGCAAAGGCAAGTTCTCATTACTACAGTCAAATGTATAGCAAAGACATGTAGGACAAGTATTTTTAATGACTTAGAAACAGAATATGACTCTGGCCATTTTAATGCTGTTTACCACTTGCTTTAGAGAGCCACCACACGTGCAAAACCCCGTTGGAACAAGAGTTCAAAGAGAGTAAATCTCAGGCCTGTAGCTTAGAACCACTTAATCACACAACAGACTTCATTTCTGGCAGAAGTAATTAACAAAGGTTCAGCCATCTAATCAGGGAACAAAAGCACAGCTCTGTCACCTCATTGAACAATCATGTCACCCAAATATCGAATCATGAATATCGACTACTCACAGAAAAGGGTTTGCAGGTAGCTCCCAGACCAAAATACGCATAAACTGAGGCTGTGGGTCAGTCAATGCAAACACATTGCATAAAACAGCTACTGGCTGAGAGCAGACTACTGGCAAACATGAAGGAAAAAAAAAAAGGAAAAAAACAGCAAAACAAAGCAGCAGCTAAATTTGCCAACCTCTGCAGATTTTGCTTGACTGAATATAAAGCAGAGAGCAAGAAAAAGGGAGTGGAAAGAAGAGTGGGAAAAGATAATGCTCTCGGCACAGTCCTTCTGAAAAACACTGTTTAGAGGAAAGTTCAGAAGTTTTTGGGAGGACCAGTGTTGGCATAGGGCACGTTTAACAGTGATGAACTCTTGTCTAGAAGTCCGTTTTGCAAGACTCCATACCCTGTAACCAATCCTCCCAGACAAAGCGTTCTTCATTCACTTTCACTTTCCATATGCTTGTTTTGTCTGGCACCAAGCAAGGGCATGCTGCCAAAACCCATTCTTTTCTGCCCTGCTTAGGAGCTTGCTCCTCTGAACTGTGTTTAGGCTTCCTTTTTTATATTGAGAAGAACTCCGCTCTTCTGCAGTACAAAAAAAAAAACAAAGGGTGGGACAGGCAAATGGCTGGGGCTCAATGTTATGTTATTCCACATGCACTGACTGGTAATCATTAGGGCAGAACAGATACAGTGAGCTGCTTCTGATGATGAGAAAGTTCTCATTCAGGTTGTAGCATCACGTGGGGCTCCTGCCTTTGCAGTCTATGAACTAATGACCCCATCTTCCCATCACCTGTTTTAGGCAAAACATCAAAAACTAGTTTGGGAACCAAACTGAGGAACTCAAGCTCACCCTAACATACCATGTAGGGTTGACTCCCAGACTAACACTGTCTTCAGAAAGGATTCAGGCCTTAGGAAAACAGCCCCAGCCCCATTTATGGACTTAAAATCCAAATCTAAGGAAACCCTGAAAGAGCTGGAGAGTACAAGAATGCAATAGGCCATTCTATTCAAGGGGATGTTATTTACACAATATTTTCCAACAGATCACAGTGATGCTGACAGAAAGCTGTGATACAAAAGAGGTGAAATGGAGAGTAAAGAGCTAAACAGAGAAATCAAGTTCAAACATCCAAGGCAGGCAATGAGAAATTCCAAGGCTAAACTGGCCTTGCAGCCAGGACATTATGTGGAGATGTTGGAGAACTGGGATTTATTTTCAGCCCTGGCACAGTTTTATGAATGACTTGGGCACTATCAATCCACCTTGTTATAAATCTTCATTTCCTCAATCATAAGAGGGAAACAACGCCAATAAACTACTTCAGAAGAAACAGTAAGAGCATGATAGTATTTGCAAGACGTTCAGACAGTAGGTGATTGAGGAGATGAGACATTGCAAGAAAACAGAGGCTTCCCTGACCTCCTATATAGCCAGGACACAGTCAAGCATTGTGGAAGGTGCCCAGCTGCCCACAGAGAAACAGACATCATTGGGTTAATTGTTGGTCATGGAGGTAAAACCTAGGGGGTAAAACCTAGGGGGTAAAACCTAGGGGGCAGTCTAGGTCCCAAGCTACGCTTGCCAAATCTGAGGCTTTTACCTCTTCCAGTACCTATATTCCTGGAAGGAAGCTTTACCTGTTGCTTCTCCTCCTTGCCTCATCACTTTGGCCACTGAACTGGCAGTCCAGCACCCTGTGCAGCAAAGCAGCTGGCATTTGCCAGTCTCTTTGGACAAGTGCAAAGAGACGGTCAAGAAGGGAGAATATTTCCTGGAGCAGCTGCAGCTGACCCTTTAGAGAAGACACACTGAGCCATTTACATGAGGTGTTCAATGTTACAGGCTAGTGTTTGTATAACAGTTGCAACTCTTACTGAGGTCAAAAACAACGTAGCACCTTTGTCCTAAGGTGAGGAGTTGAAATTGCTCCCGCCAGGTCATTACCCTAACCAGGAATCTGCTAAATACTTTTAATTGCTGTCAGCAGCTCAGCTTCTCCAGCACAGGGCAGTGAATGCTGACAGTGGCTGCAGCCAGTTCTCACCCCTCTGCCACGGAGTAACACAGCTTTCTCCATTTAAGGTATTACATGAAGAGAAAAAAGGTAAATGAATTCAGGCACTGTTTGCAAAAAAACATGAGAAAGATTGGGATAGATGAACAACAGCAGAAAAGCCTTGCTGATTATCTCAAATTGCCTGGCAGAGGAGATGAGATGAAGAGAAAATTTAGGTAGGCAGGGAGAAGGGAAAACAAACCGGGTACGTTGCCTTGTGTCTCCTCCTTGCTTGCTGCAGTGTGACTGTTACCACACTGCTGTGGACCAGAGAAGCCCCGGAGCTGCACGGGGAGGATTGGTGCTGCCAAAGCAGCAGCAGCAGAGCTGGAAACAGGTACTGGCAGGGAGATAGAGGTTCTCCTTGGGGCCAAAGCAAAGAGAACAGCTCTTGCAGCAGTGTCACTAAGGCCTCTACCGAAGTGGTTTGGTAGAAGCCCGCAGCAGGCAACCTGGTCTGTTTTGCTGGCTTCCCACATTCACATCAGGGCTGTGTCTGCCCATGTGTTCCCCACAGCTCAGAGAACCCAGAGAGCAAAGGAGATGCCATGTCTTGCTGTCAGTCACTTGCTGCGTGCCAAGAGAGGGTGGTTCTGCGGCACAGCTGGAGACGGTGAGGAAGAGAGGGAGAGAGCTGCAACACCTTTCAAGGATGTAGCAACCTTCATAGCCAATGAAACCAACCGTCCAACTGCTGTAACACCTTGACTGAGATGGTGGCCAGCATCAAAGATAGATGTAAAACACTTAAAATGGGAAATAACTAACTAATATGTCCATTGGGGAAGTTTCTTTATAACCCCAGGCAGTTAGTGGTTGGATTTATGCCCTGAATCTCAAAGGCTGATATTTCTTATAAATTTTTTATTTTCTCTAATGTAACTGTGAATGCTCTCACTATCCACAGAAAAGGCTTCTTCTTCTTTTTTTTTTTTATACTAAGCCTGTGAGCTTGGTGGGTGATATCCTGATATCCTGCAGCAGGGAGATCTACAGTTTAACAGGGTACCATAAAAAATAAGATTCTCAGTATTTACAAATCTGTGTTGCAGTTTTAATTTCAAAGCATATCCTTTTGTCCCAGTACTGAGAACCTTTTAAAATATTATTTATATACTTCTAACACATACTCTCTCTCATTCATCTCCTCTCTGAACAATATCTTCCTTCATCTTTTTCAGTCTCTCCTTATCTGAAAATCCTTCCAAACCTCCAGACCGTTTTCACTGCCTATCTCCAAGTCCTGCTATATTCTTCTTTCTTTAAGAGGAGTTGATGAGAATTTAGCTAAGTATAAAAGGTGAGGGTTTATCAGTAACTCTATGATGGTATTACATCTTTAATGTTAATTTCTGCCCTATGCTGGAGATATTTTTGCTGTGCATCTAGTTATGCTAAGTTCAAGGAAAGATGAGGGAGTCTAACTCCACTGAATAAGCATTTCCTGCTGTTCTTCATGCCTCTGAATACAGCTCTCATCTTCTGTCTTAGTGCATGTTATCAGGCTGTGTTTCTTGTTGGGGATTGTCATTAGAATGGCAACCTGCTAGGGCTATATAGCTGTCCAACTCCTATCAAATGAGAACTTGAAACATTTTTCTGTTATTTTTAAGTACAGCCTTGTACCGCCTCGTTTAACTTTAATGTTCTGTTTGAATGCATTTCTCTGTAGTCATCTAAGGGAATAGTCCACAAGGAAAAAAAAAACACTGAAAAAAGTTGCTGTCTCTTTTCTCTGCTAAATTCTGCTCTGAACAGAGGATCATAGAGGAAAGATAGTTTGGGTGATAGGACTAGTACAAAGATACACAGCAGAAAGAGTCAAATCCCTGCTCTGCTCTCCCTTCTGCTACCTCATGTGATCTCATCACTAAGAGAGGCTATGGGCAACCACAAGTGATCAAGTTCCTGATGCTTAACAAGTTACTGCTCATCAGCTGAACCATAGAAGCAAAGATATTCACATTCTGTGTCTATAGAGATAGCAAAATGTAATCTCTTCACTTAAACTACCTTCTAGGAGCACGCCAAAGGGCAATTAAAGCTGGCCAGCTGTCACTTAGGCAGCTATGAGAGCACATCCATCCTCTCAAGGTTTCCATACCTGTAATGATTCCATAACTCACAGGAGAGTTGCAGAGAAAGCAACAGGAAAGCTGTAAGATACATGTGTAGAAAAACCTGTCACAGTACTGCAGCCACATGGCTGTGTCTATATTGCATGCCTGAGAATACAAGCCAGCAGTGGACTGTGGCATCTCATGGAAAAGCATCCTTTCTGTTCCCAGGCCTCTCTTCTCTCCTTCTCTCAGAAAACCTCACCTGAGGTCAGTAGAAGAAAAAACATGGCCATATGGTTCAAAACCAAAAGGTTTTTTGTGTGGTCTTGAAGCCACGATGAGGCTCCTGGCACTGCCAGGGGAGGGATGGCAGCAAGCACATGTGCTGGGATGGATCAACAGCATCCCATTCACCTCTGCTCTCCGTTGTTGTGTGTGTAAACCAAAGTAGACACCACTGCAAGCCCAACATCTGCTAGGAAAATGCACAAGCAAGTCAGCAGCATGACTAAGGTCAGCTTGGTTAGGGCTGTCCAGCAGCTCCAGAAACAGCCCATTCTGCCTATACTTGAGGCCAGCCCAGAGCTGCTGTGACACAAGTTTTGTTTGGTATGAAAGAGAAATATGGACTTGACAAACATTGCTAGTAGGAAGAGGGGGAAAAAAAGAAGAAAAAAAAGGAGCCTTGTCCTTATTACTCCAGATTACTGCATTATTTTCAGGGTTGCTTTTTTGCAGGTTTGGAAATAAACTCTGAGCTGTTTTGCAAACCTTTCAGATTCAGTGCAAACATCTTATTTTATTATTTGTGGTTTTGTTGTTGGTTTTCTTTCTTCCTCCTCCTCTCTTTTTTTCTTTAAATCCATTCAACCATTTATTGGATCTTCAATTCTCCAGTGTGCATTTCGTCTTTGCTACACTATCTCCTGCTTTTCACAGATAAACACCTCACACCTGGGAGACAGGCTCCTCTAATTAGTATTAAAACCTGAATTTTTTTTCCACTCCACTTTGAAGCTTTCTAGGATGACTTTTTGTGAATAATAATGTCCTCAATTCAACATAATACAACACTCAATCAAAAGGAGCTGTAGCAATCACTTCCCAACAAGTCACATTGCTGTTTCTCTCCTTCTGTACAACTGACACAAGGAAAAGTCCAGCTTGGAAGAGGTGCTCAGAAGCTGAGGTTTCCTGCTGGCCTCAGAATGCTCCATGCAGAAGTCCTGGTGCCTTGTGTCACCCTTCCATCTCTCCATTGCCATTCTCCAGCGTGATGGGACTTCAGGCTGCCTGACCTTCTGCCAGATCAACCTGGTTGACCAACAGTTCCCTCCCAGCTGGCCGTCACCTGCACAGCACAGCCCTACAGTCATGGCTACAGGTCCCCAGCCCTGGAAAGGAAAACAGGGACAAGACTGCTCTGTCTCCCTGCTTTCTGGTCTCCATCATGGGGAGAAAAGTCAGGCAACCCTTTTAAAAAGCAGCCTGGCCCATGGCAGTGTCTTGCACAAAATCATACGTGGAAATGATAGGAGAGGGGGACAGAACCGCACAATTCCTGGGTGGGAAGGAGAACCAGACACAAATGAAACACCAAAACATTCACACATCTCTTCATTCTTCTCTGCACATCACTTGTGGTCTCATTAACAAGATGCTGCCCTTGGGATGCCAGCTGGGCAGGTGCCTGCTGAAGATCCTGGGTGTTAGGCATGCCCACATCACAGACCATTTCCAGTTGAGTCTTCTTTTGGAAATTCACAGCACATTGCTACCTTCCCACAGAGCATCTAGGTTTCAGTGGATGAAAAAAATCATCCTTCTCCAACAGGAAGTTGTCTCCTGGCAGCTTTCCTAAGCAGTTTTATTGAGAAACTAGCTAGGGTCACAGTCTCTGCTCCCTGAGGCCAAAGTGATACCATAGCCTTCATAAATGGTGCTGCCATTTATGACCCAGAATCACTGTAGCCAAGGCTACATAACAGCTATTACGACATGGGTCACCTAGTTCTACTAACGTAAGGTTTATTAGTCCTTATATTAAGATTTTATTAGCAAATTTCTTTGCTAAGTTGTGTTCATGTGCCCATGCAAATACACAAAGAAACGTTTACAGGCACATGCTAAAGTACTGACTTTGCAACTTCAATGCTGTTGTAGGAACATTTATAATTTGTCACTCTTGCCTATGGACCAGTCCTGCAACACTCGTTCACGTAGGATGGAAAATCCAAAGGATCCTTAAGAGACTCAGGAGGTTCAGCCTTCCCCTTCCTTTTCATTTTAGTTAGAATTGCTCTTCCAGTTCCACTCAGCTGCTTCCTGAAAGCCCACTCAATGGGCAAGATTTTAGTCTGCTGTACATAACACCACTGAACTCTGGAACAAGCTGCTACTATGAATGGCAAGACTTAAAAAATAAAGTTTTAGAATAAAGTGGATAACTTGAGAGTATTCCCACATAAGACTGCTCTTCTAGAGAGGTAGCTGGAGGCAGCTGGCATGCCCAACACGAAGGCTTCCCTGTCTGAGGGTGTCTTCAGGCAGAAAGCGGAGAAAGGCAGTCTGAATTTAGGCAGTCAGATCTGTACTCTGTGGGATTTCTTGTACATCCTCAGGCACCTGGTACTGGTCTCTACTATAAGACATGATGCCAGATTGGACACACTGCTGCTCTGATGCACAAAGACAACGCTGGATGCCAAAGCCCCTCACTTCTGATTTATAATGCCAGGGGAAGTATGATAACACATTGTGTAATTACTAAATTCTGCTTTTCATTAAATGCTACTTGCCACACTCCCCTCCTCTGAAATAATGAACTAGCTAGGCTCTATACAGTTCTGAACATTATCTAAATGCCCACTGGGCTGAGGGGTCAGCTAGTTCACCAATCATATCAATTAAATTCAGGTTATTACCCTCTCGTTATTATACATAAGCCAATCTGAAAGTAATGCCTCCTATTTATTTCCATGGAAACTACTACAGATACAAAGAGCATAATAACACTGTTTGATAGAGCAAATTCTCAGCTACAAAACACTCTTTTTCAACATAGGCACCACCATTAGCTGTGTATTTTCACCAGCAATGAACAAGAGCCTGAATGCTGCACTCATAAACATTTGCATCAGCGGAGGTGCCCCACTGTCACTGTTGCCACTGCTAAAATGCGTCACTCACCGCCTCACTGTGCTCACATCCACTGTTTGGTCTCCAGAAACATTCAGCAAGTGTCAATGAATGTCAATGGATGCCATTTATTCCTCATGGGGGAATTCAATCCCACCCCTTTGCTTCCTATACACTCCCATGTCAGTCGCCATTGTGTCAGAGTGCCCCTCTGCTGCCATCTGTCGCACGGCAACAGATTGTGACGGAATATTGGTGGGAAGGTTCCACCTCCGCTGCCGTACCGCCAACATCTGATGTCATGGGCCAACGTAGTAAAATAGGAGTCATTACTTTTGGAGCAGCCTTTGTACAACCAAATGCTGTACATCTAGCAAGCTCGTGTTTGGATGACTGCACGCTCATTAAAACTCTTACTGTTAAGAAGAGTGCCGTCAACTCTCCTCTGATTTGCAGCCCTCTTCTCCCCACCACCTGTCCAGGACTGTGCGCCAGTATCCACATGGCTCCCAGCACTCTCAGCTCCTGCCTTGCAGCCCTCCCTCCTACCCCAGAGCTGGGGTCCCCATGCACAGCTCTGCCTGTTTGCTTTGCTTTTCCCCTGCTATTCCAGCCCTGGGCAACCCTCACGCTTTTCTGCCTCTTCTCCTGAATTTGAAGCCTCTCTCTACTTTTCCCAGACCATTGCCTATTAAACCAGCTCTTGCTCAAACAGAATCAGCTAATCATATTGAATTATGCCAGATTTTAATGTGACTTCCTTACACAGACACATGCCCATGGGGATCCAGGCTGAGAACTCCAAGCCCACATTATCTTTGATCTAAGACAGTACGAGATATAAACCCTTGATCATACTCATCAATCGAATTAATCATCACCTTCCCCTTCATAAGATATCTGTGTCCAAGCACATTGTTGCTGATTTGGTCACGGGCAGATTAATCTCTGTATATTCAGTACGTAGTGGCATTTCTATACAAATGTTTAATACTAGTGAAGTGGTTGCACTGAATCAAAAATTATAAACTTTTCCAGCTCTCTTATAATTGCTATTCAGGGAGTCATTCTAATAGCAAGCCTCCAAAAGGAAATGAGCAGCAGCATTTTTGTAATGAAAGAAAATGTCTTCCATGAAAAGCACAGCCCCCCTGTTCGCAGAAGAACTCTGCATTATACCCTGAGATGCAGACTCCCTTCCAGAACTCAAGGCTCCAGCCCTAAAACACCTTGTTATTTCTGTAATTTCTGCAGAGCAACTACTACTCTGTAAACCAACAATTACAAAAACAGTAACCAAGCAGGTTTCCCTGCACCCATTATTTTCACTGAACAACATATCCCGCAGCCACTGTCAGGAGCCACACTACAGTTCAAGCTCTTGTGCCACTGCAGTATGATCTCACATAATGAACTGCATACGGTGTAATTGATGGAAACATTATGTAACTCATGCAAACAAATGGGTGTCTAATAAACATCTGAAATGAACTTGCACTATCTGTGCGCTCAGCTGAGATATGAACTGCGTCTGCTGCAGGTGACAGAAAGCGGCAGAAACTGGCAAAAGAAAATGAAGCCCTAAGCGTTTCCTAATTTAACCAGTTCTTGTTCTTTATGCCTAATGGAAGGTAGCAGCTAGAAGTCTTATCTCCAGTCCTAAGGTTTTGTGGGATCCACTGTACAGGCATCACAACTGCTCCACAGCTAAGGTTACATGTGGAGATTTCCGCTGCCTGACATATAATTATTGAATTCAATTTTCAATTTTGGCACCAGGGACAAATGGATTTATTAAATAATTGCTTCAGTTGAAGATTTAGAAACTCTTCCAAAGCAGACATTTAAAGATGGCCATTGAAATTCAGGCCTGTTTTTCACATATTTCTTTCGGTTTCACCATCTTAAATCATATATGCTGTGCACACATCACAATTCACCCAGTATCTCATCTTTACAATCTTTCAGACATAGGGCAGGTATTGGGACTTGAAACGAAGACCTTTAAAAGTTATTTCTATCATTTTTTGCAACTGGATTTAGCCCGGCGGAGAAAACCAATAGATGTGAGAGCTGTCATCAACACCATGCTCTGCTATGCATCAAGGTGCAAAAGAGACCTTTGTGCACAACGTTGTTTATGGACATTGCATTTCACTTAATGAAAGGGAGTAAAATACAGATGCTGTGTCCAAATGGCAGGGTTTCCCCTCACATCCCTTTCAAGTATGTTGTCAGAGTAAATGGAAACAACCAAAAGCCAACCCCAAGTGGGCCATGTCTTTGTTATGAGAAAACAAAAACAAAACATTCAGTTCTTAGGTCCTTGTAACTGTATAGGTACAAAAGTCTTGTAAAGATGGAGCAGAACTTGTCTGTAGCTGCTGTGATGCGCAGCAGCAGCCTGAGCCCACCTCTACCAGCAGCTTCTGTTGGCATCTTGGACTTCCAGCTGCAGTGGGTAGAGAGCAGATATGTCCTCTCTCTGCTTCTTTGGATCCAGAGGGAGACACATCCAGCAGAAGCATAAGCAGGCACCAGGGGTAATTGTGGGGATTGTAATATCTGCCAAACACTGAGCAGCAGAGCTGGCAGGAACACCAACTGTTAGCCACATTGAAACAAGAACTCAAAATGCCATCTGAGGTCTTGCCTGCAAGTGCAAGCTCCAGCAGTGATGTAAATGGGGATACAGATGTACAATTTAGCAGAATAAAGCCCAGCAGGAACATCATTACCCCGATATGAGAAAAGGGGGCTGGGGGATAGAGCACTTAGGAGTCCTGGAAACACCTTCCCAGGTGACATCAGCTAGCCTCAAACAGGGTCCCATTATACCAAAGAAAATCACACCCTGCACAAGGATTACACCCATAAACCCTATCAGTTAATTCACCAGTCACATCAAAAAAATGTTTCCATACAGACAGGGTCTAAAGAAGGGATGAAACGTGGGCCAGGAGGAGCTGGGGGCACCGCGGCCGGTTATGCAGGGGCAAGGGTAGAAGTGCTGAAGATCTGACAGTGCTGGTTAGAAATGTAATGCCCTTCAGGAGGAGGTTCTTGGGGATTATAGCTCTACACCCTTGAGCACACTGCTGTACAGCAGTCATGCTAATAATTAATAACAAGGAAATGATTCTCGCCCTGTTCTGGTCACCTTATTAAAGTGAGGATATTGTGGAAATGGAAAAATCCCAGCAGGACAGCACCTGGGATGATAGATGGATGGGATGCATTTTTAACAGAGCTCACTACATTTCAGGAAACATATTTCTGAGGGGAGAGTGCCTGCAAAGCTCTTGCATTCCCTTCCCACTCTGCTGCTACCAGATGAGGCGAGGTGGACCCTTGCTCTGCCCAACTGGTGGCCAATTATGTCGTGCTCTATGGCCCTGAAATGCTTGGCTAAGCCCTAAAATGCTTGGCTAAGCCAAGTAACCTTGTCTTTATGTTTTTGTTGCCATTCTCCTTTGCACTGTGGGTTCTTACTGAGATAAGGAACAGAAGCTGATAAAATAACGTGAGCCAAGCTGTTCTTCCTGCATGTCTGGAGTGGCCCGCAAAATCTGGAAAGAGTTGCTGTTTGCCCTAAAGGACTCCTAAAATCCATTTTTCAACTCTTAGGCCAAAGTCTAGTTTCTATTTCATGCTCTCAGGTGGTCTCAATGCACAAGAAGTCCAAATAGGCTTTGGATGTGTGGCCAGATGTGGTAAAATAGAGTTGCACATAAACGCGGGACTCTGCGTTACACAAATACACAGGAGAACACAGTTTTGGCAGAGCTGCGCTGGCCTTTTTGGTCATAAACAGCCCTCCCCCAGGGGCTCTTTAAAGCCCAGAGGTTGCTCCCAGCGAGGTGCCCTCACAGCTGTGTGGAAGAAAACCCAGACCCCAGCAAAGAAAGCCTGCCACGCGAGCTGCGCCTGCAAACGCAGCTACAGGCTGCAGCTGCTCCTGCCAAGGCTTTTAGGTGGCACGGTGGGCTAGCAGAGAATGAGCCATTCACCCCGCTCCCGCTGAGCCGCAAAGGACAGACCTTTTGCCAGGATCAGTGTTACAATTTAAAGGGGAGGGGAGAAAAAGAAACAAAAGGAAACCTTAGCCCTCCAAAACAAGTGAGCAAATATCCCCCCAGTTAATAAATAACAGGCTTGGCTGGGGGATTGTAATTGTGTGTATAATGCATCTCAGATCTGAGGTATAATTACACTCAGGAAACCATTGACTAATAAAAGGCACCAGCCAGGGGAAAGGATGCCTTCTTGCCATGGGTTGACAGGCAAGCAACAAACAAGACGCACTTTTTCACCTTCTATTCAATAAAATTGTTGTATTAAATATGCAGGCAGAGCACCTCCATTAAGCAATTCACTTCCNAAAAAAAAAAAAAAAGCTATATATGAAAGCCCTGGCTATACGTGAGCTGTGTTTTAACGAGGCTGCATCTCGGTCCCTCTGCTATACTAAGTAAATATGTTTCTCCCCCTGCAAAGAACAGCTTTGCTTGCCTGGGCTGAAGGGAAAAGTGCTTGGGGAATACTAGGAGTCTTTTCCTCTGCCCCCACGCCTTCCTCCATTTCCACTAATATAAAACTCGCCCCTATGTTACAGAAGGAGTGCTTGTTCACAGAGCAAAGGCAATACAAGCCATTTCCATACCAGTCACAATGCATTTGGACCTTTAGAGAAAATCAGAGACCAGGGACCTCACCTTGAGATCACG
This sequence comes from Penelope pileata, assembly GCA_013396635.1. Lineage (NCBI taxonomy): Eukaryota > Metazoa > Chordata > Aves > Galliformes > Cracidae > Penelope > Penelope pileata. The sequence continues at coordinate 399,907 of WBMW01005741.1, read as the reverse complement.
TTCCCGTTTCTAAAACTGATGGGAATCACATCTGGCTTTAAACAAAACAGCCAGCTCCTTTCCTCCTCGAACATGAATCCTTGCCTTCCTTGTCCCTGAGCTGCTCATCACAAGCCCCCAGCGCTGGAGACCCCTGAGGTGCGAGATGGTGAGTGCAGTGGAGCAGCCCAGGCTGCTTCAGCTCCTCCCAGCCTTGTGAGAGGGTCTGTAGGCATCTGCTTCACCTCCAGCTCTGAGGACAGAAGCAGAAGAGACATGCTTCCCACAGAAAAGCCAGGTGCTAAACTGGAAACCTGCGTGCAGATGCGGCGAGCAGGTGAGCTGCTAATTTGGAAACCCCAGGGTTGATTAGCAAACACTTCCACTTTCAGATGCTTCCGACCGATGCACCTCATTTCCCACCCATGCCTCCAAGGGCGCCAGTCCACTAACGACCCCGCTGAGCTCACCAGGATGCAGAGCCCAGCCTTGAAGTGAGTGAAGAGAGCCATTGAGCTGCGCTCGCTGTTGCTGCCTCCCTCTCAGGGCTGGGGAGGGAGCAAACAGGAGCAGAATTGGGGAAGTTTCCTGACTCAGCAGTCGTGCGCTCATTCGCGGAGGCACTGCTGCTGCTAATAGGTTGTGGTAATGGAGAGGCGTCTCGCAGGCAGGACGGTGGGAGGCTGATCAGCTCCAGCAGAAGAAGTGAGGTCAGTGGTAATGAGCGACAGCGAAGAGGAATGCAAATTGCAGGAGGATTTATGGAGCAGTTTCTGCTCAGTGAGCAGATTCCAGATAAGTGGGCTGTTAATAAGGCAGGCAAAGCTCCTCGGCGTGCCAGCTGTTAGATGGAGATGGGCACACGTCTCTGACTGGCATTCACCCGAGACCAGAAGCAAGGTGCCCATGGCGCGGACAGCAGCACGGCACGTGACAACACACACTGCAGTGCTCTGTACCTCCATGGGCAAAATACATGTGTGCCTGGACCAGGCAAAGCTGACACAAAGCAGAGCAGCATGGCTTACCAGAACGTAAAAAAGCATGGTTTTGCATGGCCAAGTCCTAACATAAGCCATTTTTATCCTTCTTTCAGTCCCCCCCTCCTTCCCTGATCTCAGAATATACCATGGTGTTAGATGAGTATCTCTCACCAGCCCCTCAGAGATAAAGCAGCCCAAAGTCACGCACAGCAAATCCCAGCAGAGCTGGGAAGGGCAAGTTTACCTTGCCCATCTCTCGTCTGCCCAGGCCTGAGTCTCTCGGGAGCACTGCTGCTGCGAATGACTAATGGTAGATGTCATGGACTCTGCTGAGGAATGCCAGTCTGTGGTGTGCTGGTGACACAGTAGGATATCTTCCAGCAGGAAATCTTTCTTCTTTTATAATTTTTCCTCCAAAAAGCTGTGGGGTGCAGTCACAATAAGCCTCTCAGCATCAGCAGAGTCGCCAGTTTCTCAGCCACAGCACTGCCACCCTCAGCTGCTTGGTGTGGCAACACTCCAGAGCCTGCAAAACTCCCCTTCCCACCACTGTCTTTGTCTCTTCCCTCCAAGCACTCTGCCTGTCTGCAGCTTGTTAGATCCCAGTCTCCAGGTTAGCGAGGCCTCACAGACAAGCTGCCATTGAGCCCTCATTGCTTGTAGGAGCGAGTCCATCGCAGCAAAGGGAGGTGGGCTGTGAAACCCCACCAAAGGTGCTTCTTGTAAACCTGAGCTGGGGCTGCCCTGCTGAGCTGTCATGGGGAGGTCCTGCCTCAAGGAGAGGGAGAGGTGATGGGGACAGACATCTGTGAAAGCACCATTCGCAGCCACAGGAAAGAGGAACAGCCAGGGGTCCTCCCTAATACTGGGCAAAGCAGACCAAGGTCCCAGGCTAAAGGGCCTCCTCTCCCATTCCTGTTTTGGGCAATCACATGGGGCTCCCACAGACAAACATGCACTGTGTGACAGAATAAGGGAGAACGAGTGACATAGACAGAGGGCATTCTGCAGTGGTCATTGCATGGACTGTGCTGCTTGCAGGACCAGATTGCCTGGCTACATTTGGGCAGGTCCTTCTGGAGCAGCAGTGAGTTGTGGCACTCCACATCTGCATCTTAGCAGCACCACAACAGGGGAGTGAGAGACAGGAACCAAATGAGCTAATTTCATTCTGAATACATGAGACTTGACAAGTCTATTAAAGGTCTGGAGCCTAATGTGTCTCATTATGAAAAATTAGTGCTGTCCTGTAAAAATACTGGAGACAGTGCATCACTTAAGGGAAGGATGTCTTGAGGATGCGGTCTTTTTCTAATAGGCCCTACATCATCAGGGACATGCATACCTCAGGAATGAGCCAAGGGGATTTGGACCCAGGAGCTAGTACTTCTCAAGTCTGACACTTCAATGATACTTTAGTTTGCCCTTCCCTTTCTCTTTGAACATCGAGAAGCTGGAGTAGCCAAGGGTCAAGTGGACTAAATAAAGATTTGGCTTCCTTGTTGCAACATCTCACTGAAAAACCTAGTAAGAAAAACAATAGACTTGACTCAAACAGAAACAAAACTTTGTAAAGGTTTTCATAAAAATAAATCACAGACATTTCATCTGGGGCCAATCCCACAAGGGATATACAGTGTTTTATTCCTTCCCTAGGTTATTCAAGCTGCTGCCTAATCTTTTCCTTTTAATTTAGATCAGTGTTAATGCCATTTGAAAAAAAACCAAGCTATTTCTGTGAAAAGAACATCAAAATTAAGCTTTTGAGTGTTTCAGAAACTAAATGCTACAGTCATAACCAAGACAATTTGACATTTACAATAATTCTTCTTTCCTTACTTTTTTTTTTTTTTTTCCTGAAACTCCTTGACAGATTTGGCCCAAGAACACCCAGTTTTGCCTCTCCTCTCTTTTCCTCATCCCATCCCATACCCCACCCCACCTACTACTTGTTAAAGAGTTTTGCCTGGTTCTACTCACAATGTTGAACATTCTCATGGCTCAGTGTAAAGATAAGAAAAAAGATGTTTCACTGAGTCTCTATCCCAGCATCTGGGACAGAACCCAGAAAACTCAGACATCTCTGTGCCATCTAGTATCTTGCCAGGTTTGCTATGATTGTGGGCAAACAAGCACTCCAACTATGTGGAGGTGGGTGATCACTGGAAAGCCCTAAGTTGGGCATCTTTACTGAAAGAGTGCATGGACAAAAGAAAATTAGCTGACCCTGCTGAAGTGTGGCAAAGCCCTACCAAGAGAGCTCTGGATATAGCAGGCAGAAAGGCCACAACATCTCATGTAGCAACAGACAACATGCCGAACTGGTCAGCACCCTCTGACATCAGATCTTCACATCTCAGATATGTTCAAACACAGCTCATCTTCATATATTTTTCTAAACTTTTATTATTGTTGAAGTAAAAAGACTTTACCTGGTAGCTACCTCTCTAGGAATGTTGTCTTCCGGACAGGCCAAAGAAAGAACACATATGACAGCAGGAAGAGCGCAGAGAAATCAAAGTGCTTTGTCTCACAGAAGAAACACAAATGAGCAATCTGAGCACTATCAAACCTGCTGTATGTGCGAGAGAGAGAGGTAGGGTGAAATCCCTTGTTACACCTTGAGATCTCTGGAATTAGATCGCTTTAAGAAGAAAAGCGACCAGAACTTAAAAGATTCAGAGAAATTCCTATTTCTTGAGAAAACTCGTTGACCTTTGCAAAGAAAACCACAAAGAACCCAGAGAATAAAGGAATGAGACTTCTGTGTCTTTCCTTTTCTTTCCTTTTATTTCCTTCTTTCTCTCAGCTTTCTCTGTAAAAACAGATAATTGCACTGCCCTTTCTTGGAAAGATGCAGTCCTCTCAGCTAGAACTTCATAATACAAGTGCCAGTACTGCTGCCCCTCGCCTGACAGGAAATCTGAATGGAGAATACAGGTGTGTGTATCATTATAAAAAACCTGATTCTACAATATGTTCAGGAGCAGAGGCAGAAAAGATCCAGGGGCTGGGCTCAACACCAAGCTAAATCGATTAAAGTCTCAAGCCTAAATCCACTGAAGTCTAAAACAATTGCCCTAACACAGATGGACGCTGGCTAGCATGGGTTCCTACCTCTGTTCAAATACTTCAACAGCTATGAAGGCATGAAAAGGTCAGTGGTGTATGTTTGAGTTCAACCGAAAACTGGAACCTTATGTTCACTGATGGTCTACTCAGCTTTGAACCCAGATGAGACAAATCCATCTGTTGAGATGTGCTTTTCTGTCAGTCTACCATAAAGACTTGCATGCTTGGAAGAAAATTCAGAAATCACAGGTACAGAGAGGTAGCTAGAAGTCTCTAGTATCTGAGCTATAGGAAAAGGGCAGAAGATAAGAAGGGGAGGGGAATTAAAAATCATGTTTGCTATGGAAGGAATGAATATAACTCTTCACACACAGAGAGCACTGTGTGGCTGCAGGAGCACAAATCACAATGCATGCACCACGTTTACAGAAACAAAGGTATTCCTTGTGGTACATCTGCATGACGGATCTCGTGTACCATCAGGTGCTCTCAGCAACATACACCCTCCTCCCAGTGCACTCACATACAGTGACAGATTTATAGCACAACATCAACACAAATCCCCTGCTCCAGAAAGGTTGCCACACAGGCTCAGTAAGAAACATCCACACACACCATGCGATCACTAATCTATGCCTGCAGATCTTCCCAACACTAGACAAAGCACGTGCAGGTGAATGGGACCTTCTTTCCTAGCCAGATGCAGACCAGTCACAGGCATAGGAATACCTCGCTACCAGCCTAGTACAGTGAACGACATTTACAGCCACAGACCACAGCCTCACTGGTGAACGTTGAAGGTCTCCTTGGCTCCCAGGATCTGACCCCTTATTTTTAAATTTCAGCTTCTTAGAATCAGAGAATCCCAGAATATCCAAAGTTGGAAGGGACTCACAAGGACCATCAAGTCCAACTCCTGGCTCCACACAGCACCACCCAAAATCAAAACCCTTCTTTGAGAGCGGTGTCCAAATGCTCCCTGAACTCCAGCAGTGTGGGGCTGCGACCACTGCCCTGGGCAGCCTGTGCCAGGGCCCGGCCACCCTCTGGGGAAGAGCCTTTTCCTAATCCCCCCCCTAACCCTCCCCTGACACAGCTCCATGCCGTTCCCTCGGGCCCTGTCGCTGTCACCAGAGAGCAGAGCTCAGCGCTGCCCCTCTGCTTCCCTCATGAGGAAGCTGTAGGCCGCCATGAGGCCTCCCCTCAGCCTCCTCTGCTCTGGGCTGAACCAACCAAGGGACCTCAGCTGCTCCTCAGACCTTTTGTCCTCCAGCCCTTCCCCATCAGCCTGGTGTTGTTCTGTGCCTCAAAAAACTCTCTCCCTCCCTCCATCCTTCCTTTCAGCGGAAGCTGTCTTTACAGAAGGATAACACAGCTGTACTAATAGCCTAGCAATAAAGCTGACTGATGGCCTTCCCTTCACGCCTGCCACTTGCCCGCGTGGTGACATCCACATCTAGCTGCCAGTTGCAGCACAATCCAAAGAAAACATTAAAAGGGAAATTAAAGGGACAAAAATTTCAGGGGCAAAACTCTCATTGGGCACCAGGCAGCTGAAATCAACAGCCTAACACCAGGGCTGAACTTGGCCCAGCGTGTTGTTTTGACAAACTAAACAATTAATTAACAACTATCTCCCCAGCAGATCGCTTCTTCCGGCAGAGTATGTGAGGAACACACAGATCCATGTAAGAGCTCTATCGCCACCATTACACGCTGAAGAATAGCATCTAATTAATTATAATGATGGCAAAGATTAGATCCAAATTCCTCTACACAGTGTGTACACAGCCCAAACAGGCAAAATAAATCAGAGAGCTGTACCCTAATCCACCAGCTTCAGAGGATTAAATAGGTGCATTCTAATCACAGGCTCAGAGCAGTCCCACTCAGTATGCACAGGGCTGCTCCCATATGTGACTGTATCTCTAAGGGATCCTGGGAAAGGTACCTCACTTCAGATGGAAAAACGTAATTTAGGCCTTTTCCACCTTCTGTCATTTACGATCTCCTGGCTTTCTTTCTCTCTTCATGTTTCAGTGTACACATACATCCTGGCCGGATACCAGAGGTAATAATTTATCACTCCTTAAGCCCCTCTTGTGATTTCAGATGGGTAAGACATTAGTTTTCGTTGCTCTGCTAGCATGCTGCTGTGCTCTTTTGCTTAGTAGTAGGAGCTCCAGTCCAGAGGTGACAGCATTTCAGACAACAGGAGGGAATTTTTTTTCAATTTTCATTTTTTACAGATATGTTGTTGAAGGGAGGATGTTTTCTTTTTCATAACTTCACTAGTATGAACTTCATGAGAAAGCTGGGATTCTACTGCTCATAAAGCAAGAATGTATGTTCTCTATTCATCAAGACCAATTTCCAACTTTCAATGGGAAAAATTGCTTCTCAGAATGCAAAGAAAAAAACTTACATCTTTTCACACAACAAGGGTAAAAATCATTAACTGTGTCACTAATCATTGGGTTCGCTCCAACCCTGAGGTGGCTGAGACTGAATCAATCCTATTATACCTACTGTGAAAGTGAGCTCTAATGCTAGTTAAGAATAGAACTGGGTGGTCCAGCCCATGAAAAACACTACAATTTGAAGAATGAAAAGCTTAATTAATACATATTTTTCCAAAGAAATATTTTTGTAAAAAAAGAAACACAACTGGAAATACAGTCATTTTTCCACTTCTCCAATCCAAACAATGTCTATTGACATTCCTTGAAACCATACATTTCATTTTGGAATGTTATACTGAATGCTTCAATAGCCCTGCTTTCGCCTGTACTGGAATTGATCTTCCATAATGTCTGGCTGCTCTCTGACTCTCACCCTGCACTGTTCAGCTCATTCAGAGCAGATCTGCTGTATGCTATTGGAAATGTGTTTCAGACAAGCAGACTAGTCCATGAAAGAGCTGTATGCGCAATGCATTCAAACTACACCTCCCATGAGGCACCACAGCTCCATGGGCAGGTACCACTTGATGTCAAAAAAGCGTACAGCAAAATGCTTTGATTCCTTTCAGCAAGTGCAAATGTTTGAACCATTTCAAGTCAAAACATTCTGTTCAGATTCTAACATTTTAAAGCTGTCAAACATTGCTGTGTGTTGTGATTGTAAAGAAAATGGTGTTTTCCCTTGGAGAATCAATTCCATGGGAAATGTCACGCCTAGGAAGTTGTGGCAGATAGAAGGCTTGATAGAGGCTCCTCTTCTCTATCACATAGGGTGCATCTTCATTGTAGTTGAAAGGAGTAAATTGCAGGAAGCACAGACATACACAAACTAGCTTGATCTCACATGCTGTTGATATGAGTAGCAGTAAAGTTACAAAAAGCCTATATACATCCATCTGAGATGTACATAAACTGCTAGCCCGCATTGGCATTCATGAAGTTCACCACTGCTGACTTTAATTTAGCTAGTGGTTACTTTTATTCATCCTGAAATCATGCCTCTGGCTGCAGCACAGACATGTCATTCACAGGCAGACTCTGTATCCAATAATAAAAAAAAAAAAAAAAAGACACAGCATCTAGGAACATCTCAAATGTGTGAACCAAGATCTTCCAGAGGAAATTTCCTGAGAATAGTTACCCTGTGCTTGGTCTAAAAGAATATTTGGCAGGATACTAAAGTAGGACGAAAAGAGAGCATGAATTCTTATGGCTCCATAACAAACCTGAAAAAGCTCCATCCACCTCAGGAAAAAAAAAAAGAAAAAAAGACAGCAAAACTGAATCCACATGTTCTTGCATTTCTTCCCTCTTTTTGTCTTTCTAAGATAAAAGGTGTAATACAACCTTCCATCATTTCATCGCAGCCCCCTGCTGTGAACCAGTCAATACTTTTTATTATCACTTATTACCATAAACGCCACAGCACTCTCTGACCCATCAAGTATGGAGCAAGGTCCCATTCCTCCTGGTGCTGTACACACATGGAACAGCAAGACGGTCCTTGTCTGAAGGAAAAGCTAAATATAAGGCTAGAGACAGATGGGGAAGAGGAAAGCAATGAGACCACACAGGTCACCGTAACAGGCAGACCTCTGTACGCTGGATGCCAAACAGTTATCTTGCTTTGGTCTGGGGTAGGTTATTTTAGACTTTTTTGAGGCTTAGAGAGGAGTGGGGAATATTTGCTGCAATAAAGATGGGTCTGAGGGGAGAACACAGTGGTGCCTTTGCAGATACCAGAAGGGAGCTGGGAAGAAGGCAAGAAGATGCTTTTCTGCAACCTTGGCAAGCGTGTGACTTGTAGCAGAGCTGGCTGGGCAGGGAAGCCATGACAGGCCTTGAACTGAAAGCAAGGTCAGTGTGTTAGAGAGAGGCTGAGGACAGCTGGACTGAACAGAGTAAAGCAGCAGAAGGCAGTTTTTGCATCAGGGTCCTCCAAAGCCTTTGTCAAGGTCTGAGCAAAATGTGCCATGACATCCAGGGGAAGGGAGGGTTTAGCTGGACCTGACTATCCCCAAATACTGATTGGAAATTAGGAGAGAGAAGTCTAACACCCTGAGGAGAATATACATTTATTTCTGAGGGGTTGTTTGTTTGTTTTTCACAAGGCGTTCCTGCCATTTCATCTGAATCAACTCCCGAACCCCAGCCCAGCTGCAGGTTTCAGGCTATGTGTTTCAGGAGCTGGCTATGGAGTTGAGAACTGGATGTTAGGGGCACAGTCTCAGGAGGCAGAAGCCAGCCTGCAGTCACAGTCAGGGCTTGTGTGCAGACAGCAAGAAACAGCTTCTTTGGTGAGTGTGCTTAGTGGGCAAAAAGAGGTGAGGAAGATTGGGAGCTGACTCAATGGATGTTAGCTGTCAGTGAGCACTACTCAGGTCTAACACCAGTAATAGGGTTGGGAAGGGAGAGATGCTGCACCATGGTAAGAGCTGAAAGGTCAACAAATCTCCAGCAAGCACTCTCTCCTCAGCTGAGCTTCATGCAGGGTGGTAATGTCACCTTACCACCACCGTGGTGCAGACTGCAGAACTGCCTGGAGTGACAACTAAAATGAGCCAGGGTGGCAACGCAGCCACATGAAGAAGTTGCAGCTAAGTCCCACACAACTCATCTTCTCTCTGTTTCAGTCTGAAGCTGAAGAGTGGGGAGATTCAGGAAGAAAAATAAGTGATGGGCAGAGAAAGTGAGGTGGTGGAAGTAGGGCAGGTCTGAGATTTCATGCCAGGGCCTGGTGCAGATGGAGAAATATGGAGCTGGAGCAGCAAGCAGATATACCGGCAGCATGGGAACTGTGTGAACACAGGCACTGTGGGCCAAGAACTGAAGGAAATGAAGTCAGACTGGAAGGGACTTTGAGATCAGTACCACAACACAGGCTGAGAGGCATGGGAGGGTAAGAGAGTGAAGGAATGGAGGCTGTGCCTGAGGTACGCTGCAAGAAGAGAAAAAAATGCCCAATGGAAAAAGAAAATTGGATATGGGGTAATGATGGGGAGGGGGTCTCTCTCTGCAAAGGCAGCTCTGATCGGGAAGTTCATCCCATGCTCTGATCTTTTCACCTCTGAATAACAGGCACCAAACAAAACCAGACCAAAAACTGTGGCATGGAGGACTGTATTCAGAAATCTGAAATGCATTTTAAACAGCAGCTTTCTCTAAGCTTTTTCCTGAAGAGAGCAGAAAAGCATTTGACCTGCCTCCTTTTCATTCTTCCTGTTTCCCTATGCTTTTTTTAAATTATTATTATTATTTGGTCTTTGAGAGGAAACACTGAAACCAGAAGGATCTCTGAGACACCAGGCCTGACCAAGCGTGGGGCAGAATCTGCTCATTCCAATTATCTGCCAGCCTAATCATAAAAACATCACGGTGCATGCTCCATATGTCATTTTTATTGAATTCATTCAGGAGTTTCTCGATTAATCTTTTATTATTCCTTTTCAAATCCCAAGGTTCCCATAACAGGAGCTGATCAGCTAAAGCAATTCTTGCGCAGACTGGAAACGTTGAGAATTATCTTGGCTCTCGCATCCTTCTGTCACGTCACCAGAATTCCCTATGGCCTCTTCTTTGAGTGCCTCCTACCTGAAAAATTCCCTGGTCCCCTAGCGTCTCTTAGCCCCTTGGCTCTCATCCATCCAGGCAGAAGAACCTGACCCATCCCAGGGCCAGTGCCTATTTACAGTCTTAACAGGATCCCATCTGAAGGAGGGGAAATGAACACTTTCACAACAAAATGGTGCCCAGTAATAGAACAAGGGGCAATAGGCACAAACTGGAAGACAGGAAGTTCCACATGAACATGAGGAAAAACTTCTTTATTGGGAGGGTGACACAGCACTGGAACAGGCTGCCCAGAGAGGCTGTGGAGTCCTTCTCTGGAGAAATTCAAAACTCACCTGGACTCTTTCCTGTGTGACGTGCTGTAGGGAACCTCCTCTAGCAGAGGGGGTAAACTAGCTAACTTCCAGAGGCCCTTTCCAACCCTACAATTCTATGATTTTGTGAATAGCCCTGAAAATGAGAGGTTCAGTCTTGAGACCTCTTGTGAGATGCCAGGCCCAGACCTGTATCATATTTTCACTTGTGCCAAACTTAGCGCATATGGCACCAGCTGGATCCAAAGCAAGGACAAAAAACATGGGCACTAATTTAGCCTAACACCTCTGCACTGCCACACTTTATCTCTAAAGCCTAGATCTTCCACAGATTTAGCAATGGCATCTCTACTAGTATAATTTTTTACCACATCTCTACTTGTCTTCATGTTAGCAATTCCTTCACTGTCACCTGCTATAGACCTCTTGTCCTTCGCAAAAGCTGCATCATCTATTCCAGCTCAATAGAAGAGGCATCAAAGGAGCTTTACATCCCACTTCTAGACGCCTGTGCCATTCCCCTCAACTAAGCAGAATGCAACCTAAAGAGCTTCCCTGAGCAGTAGTGTTGCTGGGGAAAAAAATACTACTGGGAGAATAGTAACTAACCATTTATTAGCTCTGGGGTGCGGTATTCCTGTCCCAGTAACTTCTTTGGCATCTTCATCATCACCTCATTAAAGCTTCAGCTCATTAATTAAATATTTAATACATTAAATGAGGTTCCTTCTGTACTAAGGAGCTGAAATCTTGTTGCTGGTGTGCGTGATGCTGTGTATCCTCCTGGGAGGCTCCAATTTGCCATACTAATTGCACAGAGACTCTTCAAAAAGCTCTGCACTGAGTATTTGGCTGCTGAGTGAACTGTACACTCCATCTCAGCAGGAGAGGAGCCTGAGCTGGCAAAAGGCACAGAACAGCAACTTGCTCTTCTCCTTGGCCCCTAGCAGTCTGAGGATCTCACCCATCTGACAGGACACAGTGCAAAGCAGGAACACCGAGACTGAAAATAACCTCCAGTCCTCATCTACACTGCTGTGCAGGGTGAGATGCAGCAGCCTCCAGCTTTGCTGAATCAAGGACGAGCCTTGCTAATTAGGGCTGTTAGGTGGGAACCAGTTAAGCTTTCTATTTGCATTTTAAAAGGTCCCACTACAACCCCAAGCATTTCTGCTCCCTTGGTTATATTGCAGCTGTACTGGCAACTGATTGAACAAAGCAAAGACGGGCAGAAGTTTCTGCTAAGAGAAGACGTCCACGAAGGGGAGGGCAAAAATAAGAAAGTGTGCAGGAATCTCCAAAAGCAGATGGGCTACTGGTGGAAAAGAAACTTAGACCAGCTGTAAAAACCAAATTACTGTTCTACTCTACCCTCATATACACTTTCTTGCCCCCAGCCTGCTGTTTATTTCCACCTCTGTGGTTAGGTGAGAGATCAGCTGTTTGTGTGGCCGAGATGTGATAGAGTGAGTTGACATCTCTGGCAAGGGGGCAGAAAAGCTAATTATTTTTGTAAACCTTTGTCCAGCCCCTCCCCTTGTGTCTCCCACACTCACCCATTCTTGATCACATCAATAAGGAAAAATTAACAGCCTTCCTTCTACTGATTTCCACATAAAGCTGAAGATCCAAGCTCCCCATGGAAACTGCAATGCCCTAACCATGGTTCATCTTGTAGACCCTTTTCCTAGATTGAATGAGGGACATATCATGCTTATACCATTTGAACCACAACGTGTTGTTGTCCTGTTAGAAATCTAAGTAGCTAAACCAAAACATCTATAAAAAACAGAGATCAGTACCCCAGGCTTCCAGAACCAGAAATGTTGATTTTTTAAGATAAATAATCTATGAGCAGGTAGCAGATAGCAGAAGGAACTGGAAGGATCTTGGCTCTCCATGAGAAAAGATAGCATCTACACGTATGAGATTTTTAAGGGCAACATCTATCTAGGAAGAATAGGTAAGGAATGCATTAAAAATGAGATTAAAATAATTATTTGGCTTGAGTTTGGAGGTGGGAGGGCTTCCTGGCAAGATGAAAATGTGTGTTAAGACTTTTCTCTAGAAAGGTGAAGAGGATGGAGGAGGAACAGCAGAGAGGATGTCCATGTTTGGACAGGCAACTCTTGCTGGCTTCCATCCACCCTGACACGCTTTTCATTTATTTTTTATTCTTCTTTTTAACATTGTAGTAAGAAAAGGAAAGGAAGTTCTATAAAAATAAAAATTAAAAAAAAAAAGCTGAGAAATGTGTAGAACATTAAAAACTACAGGAGCGTTTGTGGAAAGACAGATGTGATTGTCCTTTGAGAATGGGAAGCTGCTGGGCGGAACACCCATTTGAGGGACTCTGCAAGAGCAGAGGGCTGTTCTCCCTAGGGTAGGACATAAGAGGAGTGCTGGCTTCTTTCTGGATCTTGGGCACTGGGTAGGAACCACAGCAACAGGTACAATAGGTGAAGAAATTCTTCTACAGCTAATAAAATGCTTCCACAGGGTTAGGCACCCTGTAGTACTTAATAAATAATTTTAGTACACCGGTAGTATAAAACATTTCAAGGGTTATTTGGTCATGGGTAAGGACCATTAGTTACAAATGTAGAAATTAAATCACTAATTGACAAAGCCCTCAGCCAACATCATGTTGCTGATCAGTGATGAAATCAGGAATACAGCTCAAGTATGCTGAAATCTGATCTCTTTCTCTGTGTCTGGAAACATGGAATGGAAGAGACAGAGCCTCAAGAAGTGCATCACCTCTCACTAAATGCCAGCTATGAGCAGCCCTACTGAAGCCGAGGCTGTCACACCGTTAAATATTTCGTAGAACCGAGAAGAAATTGAGAGGACAAAAGTTCTTCCTTAGTCCAAAAATGAAGATAGGGAGAAAAAAGTCCTGGTAGGGCTAGGTCTGGATAAAGGAGTGTTTAATCATATTAGACTTTGTAGGTGTTAATAAGAGTCCATCAATCTTCACAGACCTCAACACGACCCCTCCCACAAAACTAAATTCACCTGAAATCATGCACACTTGAAAAATCTCAGTGATGTCCAGTCAAGCATCTATCTTTCTCCAGCTTCCTTCAGAAAACATAATCTCCCCATGACAGTCTGAGATCAATTTTTTTCACAGAGAACATTTTTGCGTTAATTATTCTGGAAGGAAGAGTTGTGATGCTGTAGATCTTTCTCAAGTAAAAACCCTGGTGTAGTAGAGTACAAATACATAATCACATATAGGCCTGATCTGTATGTCATAGACATGAAAAGCAAGGTCATCTATAGAGGACTTTGGAGCAAGGTCTGAGTGTCTAGATCACAGAAGGAGATGTGTCTGAAAGCAGTGTCAAAATACTCCCATGACACAGAAATGACCATGCACCTAGATTTCTATTTGTCAAAGCCATTGTGACGTGTACTGTACAAAGCCATGGTTTAGTGGGGAAGGGAGCAAGGGTTTGCCAAAAAACATTTATGTTTTTTCCTTGCTAGCTATATAAAAAAAAATAAATAGATAAGGTTTACAGTTGCTGCCACATTGGATTGACACATTCTAAATGCCTGGATCTAATATTTTTCATGCCCTTGCTGCTGATACTGCTCCTATGCACTAAAGCTGTAATAAGTTAGGTAAATCCCAGACTACTCCTAAACAAATGCAAGGGCTGGGTTATGCGAATTTCTTTCTCAGCCTTTTCTGGGTCAGGCAAGAAGGAAGGGAGTTTCCTTTGCTCCAGCTCTTTTTTCCAGTAACGCTGAGTGTCTTGAAAGACACTCGTCACGTGCATTTTATAGTCCAATTCACAATTCCTTCTTTCCCTCCACCTAAGATTCTTCTTTTTAAAGCCATTTTATCATAAAGAACAGAAGGTAAAGTTTTCTCAAGGCATAACCCAATAAAGTGACACTAATGGCGAATTTAGTTGTACAGGACTTTAAGCCCATTAGATATCCAGCTCAAAGTTTTGGCTGGGGTGAAAAGCAATGCAGTCAATGCATGAGATGAAATGACAGCCATGATACTTTCCCATCAACAGTCCATGCTCTAGCAATTTATTGTGTTTGAATGCAATTGCTGGCAATGACTTAACTGCTAGCGTGGACACGACAAATCACTTTCAGCAACATGTCAGCTGTATGTGATTAAATTGTGAATCTTAGATGGCTCAGCCTCATGGGACTGGCATGTAAGGACAGACAAAGCCCTGAGGAGAAGGACTTGGGGGTTCTGGTGGATGAAAAATTGATGTGAGCCAACAGTGGGTGCTTGCAGCCTGGAAGGCCAAAAGTACCCTGGGCTACAACAACAAAGGGGTAAGCCAGCAGGGAGCGGGAGCTGATTGTCCTCCTTTGCTCTGCCCTTGTGAGGCCCCATATGGAGAACTGCATCCAGGCCTGAGGCCCCCAGCACAGGAAGGATGCGGAGCTGTTGGAGTGGGTCCAGAGAAGGCCATGAGGAAGCTCAGAAGGCTGTAGCACCTCTCCTATGAAGAAAGGTTGAGGGAGCTGGGCTTAGTCAGCTTGGAAAAGAGAAGGCTCTGGAGAGTCCTTATTGTGGCCTTCAGTACTTAAAAGGAGTTTATAAACAGGAGGGAGACTGACTTTTTACGTGGGTAGNGAGAACTGCATCCAGGCCTGAGGCCCCCAGCACAGGAAGGATGCGGAGCTGTTGGAGTGGGTCCAGAGAAGGCCATGAGGAAGCTCAGAAGGCTGTAGCACCTCTCCTATGAAGAAAGGTTGAGGGAGCTGGGCTTAGTCAGTTTGGAAAAGACAAGGCTCTGGAGAGTCCTTATTGTGGCCTTCAGTACTTAAAAAGAGTTTATAAACAGGAGGGAGACTGACTTTTTACGTGGGTAGAGTGACAAGACAAGGGGGAATGGTTTTAAACTGAAAGAGAGGAGATTTAGATTAGATTTTAGGAGGAAATTCTTTACCCAGAGGGTGGTGAGGCAGTGGCACAGCCGCCCAGAGAAGCTGTTGATGTCCCCATCCCTGGAGGCATCCAAGGGCAGGTTGGATGGGCCCTGGGCAGCCTGGTCCAGTGGATGGCAACCCTGCGCATGGCAGGGGGTTGGAACTGAATGGGCTTTAAGGTCCCTTCAAATCCAAACCATTCTATATGTGTTGCCAGGACCACATCCAGCTGTGACATGGATGGGGCACAGCTATGCACAGTCACCACCATTCCCGTGCCCCACAACTTGGAGCATGATGTTGGGCAGAGCTAATGAGAGGGAACAGACCTGTCTGAATCCTCTGCTTCAGACTGTGTGGGAAATCCATTCCTGAATGTTACGCAGCGAGCTGCCACCTGTTTAGTCCAGATCAAGAATGTACTGCCCTATGATTAGGGCAGTTCTAAGAAAGGAAACTGAGGGAAGTGGAGGCTAAAGCCAGAAGCAGACAGATACATACAGAAGGGAGTGAATTTTTATGCCTGTGGGTTTAGTCCTCTGGGATCAGATGGGAGGACAAGGAAGAACTGCCAGCTGAACTGAGCATGGAGACAGGGGCTCCCAGGGTCATGCCTTTCTTGCCCAGAGAAAGCGAATGAGAAAGGCTATGCCACAAGAGGAAAGATTATCTTACAGCTCAGGAACTGACTGTAATGGCAACAGCCCGCTCAATTAAGGCACTTCTAACACACAGTAACATTATTTATCAGGTTCTTACAGGCTATTCAGAATCATAGTATCTTAATGCTTTCTACAGATGGTGGCAGATCATCATGGTTAGTCCCACGGTTTTTTGCCCATCTACAGCACATTAACTTAGATATCCCACTGTACAGATGCCTAAAGCAAAGGCAAAGCTGTATGAAACTCCTAGAAAACACATCCTGCAACAGAAGACTGCATCAAACAAGTCTGGACTTCCCCTTCATGTCTATAAACACCTGCTGTGACGGGCCATCCACTGAACATCTTGCAAATCCAGAGGAGGACAGGCTTTGCAAATGGACAGAACCCGTAAATTAATGAAAGACGAAGCAAAAATGGTACAAGAAGGTGAGATCTCCAAGAGCATTCTCCCCTTCTTCCTTGCATGGACAGGATGTAGCTAAAGAAAGACAGAGGCTAATTCTCATCTCAGTTACACAGGCATCACCCTGAAGGATGTCCACAGCCCTTGAGAAAGAAATTGGTATCCTTGCAATCAAAACCTGTCCAAAGGCTATTAGAAGGGAATCTAACTTATATTAAGTACTCCAAATCTCAAAGAATTCTGCAGCAACAGCAGAAGCATGGTCTCAGGGTGTGGAATTGCCTAGATTCCTATAGCAAATCTGTCCTTAGCAGTAGCTCTAACACTGTTAAACTAAGCAGATCTGTTGCAAGCATTTCCCAGAATTTGCCCACCACTTTTTTGCTCCTTTAGCTAAAAATTATAAATCCCACCCATTTCATTTTCATTGCATATAATGAGTATTTATCCCAAGGTCTACAATACATCTGTGACCAGCTGAACTATCATCTGGTGACTGAAGATGTGAGAGAGAAAACCTCTACAAATAGGGGGGTTACTCAAAGATGCTACTGCCTGTAGGACTTGCAGAGCTGACTGTTACCAAAACCACAGGAGAAGCTGCCACGTTCTCAGACCTGCCAGCAAAACGTCTTGAGTGATCATTCCCCAATGAACAACAATTGAAACAAAGCAGATTAAAGCTGAGTGGGATCGTTTTGACAGGCACTGTTTTGGCAAACTGCTCACAGTAACATCTGTGTGGCATAGCTGGCTGAAAGGGTAAGCAACCTCTTCCACAACTCCAGATGGATCCAGAAAAGGACATGCACTCTGAATCAGACTAGGACTAATCTTCTTATTTCTAAAAAGAATCAGAAGCATCCTTTCAGCTTAATCCTTTCATCTTTCTAGCTACTTTTCTGTCTCCCGGTACACACTGCTGCCAGTTTTCCAAGGAATGATGATACACTCCTGCAACACAAGGGCAGGCTTACAGGAAAAGCCTCCAGATAGGCTGAAAGCTACAGAACCTACGTGGGGAAATCCCACACTATCTTATCCTAGAAAGTGCAAGGCAGCTCCATTCAGTTGTTTAAATATAGTCCTTGAGAACCGTGGAAGAATATCAAGCTACCACTCTAGAAGGGCGCAGATGTCCTAAGAGTCACAAAGCTGTCTCAGATACCCTAGAACATCTTTAGTGGGAACAGACAGATGAATTTATACAACTAAGCTGACCCATTCCGAGATTTCTGTGATAGTGGTTAGGGCAAGTGACAGACAGAGCCAAAAGGTGCTGAACTCAACAAATGCATTTGAAAATGTTTGTAAGGGAAACAATGCACATGCCTTAGGAATCTAGGCCTGCATCAAAATGCCAAAGGATGCAGCTAGATGCACGTAGAGTGTTTCAAAAGCAGTCAGCAGCCAGAGTGTGGGGCTCTCGCTTCTACTGAAACCAGCGCCAAGGCACTTGCAAACACCTTGTCAGATACCGAGGGTGTTCTTCACAACCCAAGCTCCTCACACCAAACAGCAACACAGTTCCAGGCAGAGGAACAGTTTACACCTCCCCAAGCCTAGCACAAATACAGTCAGACAGAAGAGATAAGGGCACAAAGCTACATCCTCTGCTAGGCAAACTGGGCAAGGACAGAGCTGTTGCATTGCCACTGATATTTTGCAAATATCTTTTTCAAGCTTTTTTCTAGCTGTGGGACTACAAGTTAAAATCCAGTTCTCAAGCTTAATTTCACTCCTACTCACTCCCAAATCACAATGACTTACCTGTACTTTCTTCACGAGGCTGGTTACACCTATCAGTCAGAGATTGCGAATGAGGAGACCAGTGCTATTTTCAATGGACCTGACCAATCTTCCTTCTCCACGGCAATACCAAATGATAAATACACTTAGGAAGCCCAATTAGAGGGGGAGCCACAGGTTGCAATTTGTTCATAAATACCTCTCACTGAATGTTAGCAAATGTACATGTAAAATTAAAGTTTATTCAAGAGCAGATAAACAGGCTGCATTGATTAGCCTGTCATCTGTTAAAAGTTTGTTTGCCTCTCCCAGATTAGTCAAACAAGAAGATAGATAGACAAGCAGATAGGCTGACAGACAAACAGATAAAATTGTTCCTGCAAACTTGGAGGTTGCGTTTTCAGGGAGGCAGTTGGGGTGAAATCAATAAGCCAATTTCTGGAAGCTGGAGTGCTGCTAGTAATTAGAAAAAGGCCTCCGCAGCCACCCCATGCTCAGCTGTGAGATCTCCCTTCATGGGTTTCAATGAGAGTGAAATTGAGTGACTTCAATAATTTCATGCCGGGTTATGGGAGGGAGGTGAGGAAGGGTGAGTTCCCAGCCATCTAATAGGTCTCTAACAGCTCGATAATTGGCCCATCCCGTGGGTGATTAAGGATGAAAATAACTAATTTCCGCTCATCTTACAGACTAATCAGATCACCTCACCCCTATCATTTTCTCCTCTATTTAAAGAGACAGTCTCTTTCTTTTCGGCATCAAAGGCTAGCAGGATGCAATCATTTAAGTTAGTAAAGAAGCTAGTTCAGACCAGGCTGGAGTTAGTGCATTTAAGACACCAGCTCTTCAATTGGTTGCTCTGTAATAAGCCTTTTTACTTCTGATTTCTGCTGCAGTGCTCCAGCCTCCTCACACGCAGCATACGAATTCTGCTCCACATACTGAGTACTGAATGCTGGAAAGGAGGAGGCACTGCACTCAGATCTGAACCCAAATCTGGCTGTCATAGTGCTTGGGAATCCTCCCCGCCCTTGACTCTTCCTAGCTCATCAGCAGGTTGCCCTGGAACAGTCCAGACGCAGGAGGTTTCATCATGGGTTAATCCATGCCACTAAGGAAGAGGAAAGCAAGATTTTGTCCTGAGGAAAAGAGAAAGCTTGTCAGAGAGAAGGAAAAGCTAGCTGACAGAGCCCCCTTCCAGCACGCCTGCCATTCTGAGTACCAAGCATGGTCTTCTAAAAGCCTGAACAGAATATGGTTCATAAAGAAAACTTGAGCACAGCTGTCTCATTCCCATGAGTTTCTGTCACGAGATCAAGACAGTGGAGTAGAACCTGAGACCTCAGCAGTGGCCTCCGTGCTGCTGTTCCTTTGCATTGAGTAACTGGGCGTTGTTCACAGACGGAGAACTCCAGCCCTGGAGCTGGATCAGGTCAACTGACTGGTATAACCCTGATTATCTACAAAGAATGCCAGCATCAAGCCCTATTTCCCTGAATGTAACAGCAACTGTAACGAACAACATTTTCTCCCTTTTTTCAGTTCCGCTTCTCCAGTTACTGCATCCAACACATCTTGTCTACTTGCTTGCTTTCAGTGCAATGTTCACAACTGATTTTCTGCCCTCCTTTTATCCCTTCTTTTGCTGCTGTTACCCCAGAAACCTATTGGCCCTCTTATCTTGTGCCTCATGTCCTAAGCTAACCAGAAAGGACAGCTGTGCCTTGCCTGGAAGGAAAGATGTAAGATGCAGCCAACGACTTTGATCAAACCTCTTGAAAAGAAGGATGTGGCAGTTTTGTTTTCTCTGTGGAACTTTTTTTTCAGACATACCCCTCACTGCTTCTGCTATGAAACTAGAATTTCATCCTCTCCACAGAAACAAGCCATTGATGCACACAGAGCTCTACATACATGTTCACAAAGGGTGAACAAGGCTGTAGGTATGACAAGTCAAAACTTCCTACACTTTGTCTCGCCCTTATCAAAAGCACAGCTGTGCTCAGGACATAACATAATCCCACAGCAGAAGTAGCTGCTATTATTCCCTCTCACCACAGTTTCCTTATTTCTCACCAGACCCACCTTGTTCTTAGCCACCATGTGCAGCCCAGGCCAGCTGTCAGCTCCTTTTGTGCGTGCTGCTGTACAACGTTGGAATTTTCAATCAGGAGCAGGTCTGGAAGATAATGGGAAACATGCCCATGCAGGGACATCTCCCAGTGTCTTAAACTTCAGTCTGGGCTCCCGTGTGTTTACTAACACCCTCAGACAGACCGTCAACACAGATGATGGAACATGAGTCACTCACAAGCCTGTGACTGAAAGCTGGATTCAGCTTTGCCAAGGCTGCGATGCCCATGACAGCGTGCAAAAACATTTGTGAGTGCCCTCTGAGCAATTGCTTCAGGGATGCAGGAAGCCAAAACTGCAGGGCTGTGGAGCTGTCACCACCAGAGTGAGGGAGAGACACGTGAATGAGATTTTAAGCTTCTCATGTGAAACGTGTGGCAAAAGAATGCCTCAAAACCACTGCACAGAGAGAAAAGCTCTCCCACTTCTTCCAAGGGCTTCCGTGTCTCCGAGGCAGCAGAAAGGCCACTGCTGTTAACTGTTTTACTGTTGGTTGATAATAGGGGAAAGCAAAAGCACCATGTCAAGAACTACAGTTTGGATTTAATCTTGGCATCTTGCCGTGGCATTGGACGTGGGTTGAAAAAACATTTCCATTTTAATTTCCTTTTGGTTCTGTCCTGCCTGCAACATTCACATGGGCTTGAAAGAAAACCACTGGAGGGCTGGGGTCCCCTGAATTAACCAAAGGGTTAACTCACCCTTTGAAAAACTAAGGCAAATTGAGCAAATTATTAATAGCAAATATTCTACTCAATGAAATTTGAATATTTTTTTTTTCCCTGTACCAGCCTACGGAATACCCCTGTGCGAATAGCAATTTCCTTGCATCCATATGTTATCGCAACTTATATGGAAAATTTCCATATTTGATTTATATATTTTGGTGGTGGAGTGACTCCAGATATTCAGTTTGGGAGCAGCAGTGCTTAGCCCCAGCTGGCACCAGATTTGTCACTTGGTAGCTTCCTATTTATCCACTGGATGGAAGAGCTGATCAACATTTCAAATGTGAAAACCTGCTTCTGGGGTTTTCAACTAAACGTGCTTGGTTGCAAGTTCTTTCTACGAGTCCTCAAGTTAAGTGAGCTGGCAGTTCACCGTTGATCACTTCTTTCTATGAGCCGTACCTATCCCACCCCTTGGGTTCAGAGAGAGCACAGAGGGAGGAGAAGAATGTAGGGAAAGGGAAGGAAAAGACTTGCTAAATGAGCCCCGGAGGAGAAAATTGTACATTTTGTAATTGTATTTTTTTTTTACTGGTTTGCCAGACTCTAGGGTGGAGTCAGCAGCAAGAAAAGAAATGCAGGGAGTCTCACAGACTTTCAGGTTTCCTTGCAAGTACCTCACACAGCTCCACTCCTTCATTCAGTAAACACTTGAGTATGTGCTTAGAATTATTCCTAATGCCCAGAAAGCTATTTCCAGCTTTTCTAGAAAGTCTTGTTGTAGCAAAGAGTCTTCAGTTTATGCATAAATTGGCGTGTGGATGCGTAGGGTAGAATAAAAGCAGATGATGAATTAAGGCCTTCATTACTAATGTATGCATGTGTGCACAGACACACATGCAGAATGCATGGTTCTGTCTTGCCTGCGCTGCTACGTTTTCCCATGGGAGTCATCACTGCAGCTGGGCTTGCATCCCTTCTCCAGCACAACGTACCACATTCACTTACAGAATTGATTTGCCCTGAAAACCACTTCTCTCACATTTCTAAATCTCTTGGCATAAAACCCGTTATTCTCTTGACGTTAGGCTATTCAATACCTGTCACTTCCCCCCTTCGGAAAAAAATTGACTTCCGAGTGACATTATATGATAAGCAGTTATATACTGAGACTTCTAACCAGATGGAGCCCTTCCATCACTGGAGACAACACAGAGCACGTGGGATAAATGTTCTCTCTCACATGGTCTCTCTGCTCACTGCCTCACAGAATTTGCTGCTCCTTGCCTTGTAAAGCTCCGGCATTTGAGCCTGCTCCACAGCTTTAGGAACAGGCTTTCCACATGGATATCTGCAGTCCCATTCCTGGAAAGACTGGTGCTCTCTAGGGCACTCTCACAGTCAGACTCAAACCACTTGCTTCCTATAATAACCCAGGGCATATGCTGTTGTGGTTTCTCTCACTTCTCCTGTTTTTCTTGTCATTGCTACTCTCAGACAGTCAGACCTTCACTCATCCTTTCATTCTTCCCGAGAAGAGAGCCCCTCTGAGAGAGTGCACAGCTGGATTCACCACTTCTATCCTTTTGCAGTAAGATATACATCTGGATTTTTTCCCCCTCTCTCTCCAACATTCACATACAGGGGTGCAAAACTGGACAAACTCCACCCTAACCACTCCTGGGTAAAGGCTCCGCTTTCACTCCCACATTTTCTCTCTCACTTGTGCTTTCCACACTAGATGGCAGATAACTGCCTCTATAAGTGGGTAGCTGCAATGGACAGGAGAGAAAAAATAAAAAGCTTTATTCACAGAAATAAACAGAAAAATCTTACAAAACCTTTCCATGGCAGGATACATTTCAGAATCCACTGCAGAATACCCACGTTCATTCTCCTTTTTTTTTTTTCCTTCTCTTTTTTAAACCTTCAGCCCAATGTTATCAATTCATACCTTACATCTCAACCAGTATCGTTGAACATAAATCTGGTCCAGCAGCCTTTGGGACAGAAGTGAGATCCCACAGACTGTTCCAAACCTGGAAATGCACCCATGGTGTATCTCATACCAAGCAAACCCTCAATTCTTTCCAAACAAAGGAGGTGCAATACAAAAAAAAATGCTTTCAGACTGCAAAGAATACAGAGCCATGGTACGCATGCATTTGGACTGCAGTAAAGCAGAATTAATGTTTCTGTAAGAGTGAACCATAACCTGTAGAGAGACATTGGGGATGGCCAAGACTGTAGGATCTAAACCTGAGTTTTCTGATCTGTAGGTACAAAAGGCCCAGCTATCTGCTTGTAGGCACTTCTGTCAGCATAGTGCCCTGTCCTGTTGGGCCAGGCTGGAGCACTTCTGTTGAGACTGACCTTGGTGACCCCAAAGATCCCATGTTATCCTGTGTTATCACAGGAGCTGCAAGATCCTCAGATTCTTGCTGATCAATAATAAATATTATCATTATTATTGTACCCAAAATAAGGAAAAGGAACTAATACTTTCAGCATCTTAAAGTAGAGTTTTCTGGGTAGTAAAAACAGCCCACCCAGCCAGTCGTTTGTCATGGAGCTTAGTTCTGCCATAAAATGCTAATCAGCCTGAACAGTCACGTCCCCCCTGCGCCATATCTTTTTATGAGCACATTAACACGGTCGTTAGGGAGAGGGGACTCATATGGACACAAACACGTACCGCCATCATTTATTTCCCCCTCCAACTCCATCCCCAGTGACTCTAATTCATTTGCAGGAAGGACTTTTTCTTCCCCTTCACTGAGGTGGGTTCTGGTCCCCAGTGACACAGACATGCCCATGCCATCCCACCATGCTGTTGGGTCACCACATTGCATCACTTATCCCCACGCACACAGGTGTCACAGGAATAGGCAGAGCCACCTCCTCCGTAAGTGTAACACATGCTCTCTGCAGTCCTCACAAGGAGCCATGACACTCAAGGTAAACATGGGAAGGTAGGCCACTAGACATGCCTATCTTATGTAAGGGTCTGGCAATGATTTGATAAAAGTCACCTTTTTCTTCAGACACCAAAAGCAATGCTTCTGTATGTGATGAAAAGACAGAGCTGGGCAGAAAGTTTGGTAATTCAGATACAGCGATACAGGTCACTGCCACTTAAGCTATGGGAGAACCAAAGTCAATTTTAGGAGTAGATAGCCAATCTCTAGAGGGCACCTTCATACACACAGGCAGCAGGATGCAGAGCAAGGGAAAGGAAATAGATCAAATAAAACAAGGATATTTGTCTCGTGGGTGTAACACACTGACTGTCAAGTGAGACAGTGACCCCCACATCTGCATTCACAGCGTCCAGAACAAAAGCACTGCAAACAGACCCTGGTGTTACTGCATCCTTCTTGCTTAGTCCCCTTCTTACTGGAGCCAGCAGCATCCACTTGGGCGTAACAAGAATAAGGCAGTAGTGTGTTAGTACAAATGGTTTCCTTTTTCCTAATTCTTTCTTTCTTCCCCATCAGTGAATTGTCCCCTCCTTCCATCTCCTATTCACTCTCTATCTCACTGTATGCAAACCACAATCCCCCTTTTCTTCTTTCTGCTTTATTTTCCTGAACACTCATTAACTACTCACAAAGGACCGTGCCTGGCGGATCGGAGCTGCAATTATCTCCTGGTTCTGACCCGTGTTCAGCGGTCAGAGATTAGCATCAGCAATAATAATGGACTGTGAGATGCAGGCAGCTGCATGCTGGGGATTTGACAAGTATCCAGGCTGCTGGAGCCAACGTGAGGCGAAGGGAATCCATGCAGGGGACTGTGTCCTCAGGAAGGTGGACGTTTTCATTTTGTTAGGGCATGCGTGTCCAACCTTTTGGCTTTCTTGGGTCATATTGAGTGAGGAGGAATTGTCTTGGACCGCATATGAAATATGCAATACAGTTAATGTATACAACTAACAAAACTTATTTTTTATATTTTTATTAAAACATAAAAAAGGCAACAAAAACACAAAACTAGCAGAATATTTGACCTTGTTTTTGTGAAACTAATGCATCAGTCTGGTTCAATGGAAGTGGTTGCAATTCTTAGTGAGTTCTCAAGGTATTCATCAGAGATTTTTGATGAAATTTCACTCTTCTTGTGCTTCATCCTTGAAAATAGTTACTCACAAATGTACGTAACGCCAAAAAGCGATGGTGTGAATAAGGTATGATTGTGAAGAGAGTGATACTTTTCTCTAGTAAGAGAGGTCTTATAAAAGTCTAATAAAGGGACATGATCAAATTTTTGAGTTGAATATCTAATTGCAACTCTATACATTCCATTTGAAAATTTGCAGGTAAAATATTGACTGAAAATGGAGTCACAAATATACCAAAAAATGATGATTTATTTGGCAATCTTGAAAACTGTTCTCAAATTCCATTATCAAAATGGAAAGCAAGACTGCATGGTTTTCACTGTTCACAGGCCTGTGTTTAGCCAGTGTGTCAAAATGCATAAAATGATTTACCATAGCTTGAGTTAGCACTGCTCTGTGCCCTCCCTGTGTCCTGGGTTCAGCTCAGACACTGTTAAGTAACGTGCTGGTGTTTGGTTGTTGCTGAGCAGTGGACATGAGCCCAGGGTCACACTGGGCCAGGCCATTCAAATCTGCCTGGCAGCAGTGGGCAGGCAGCAGTACGGGCTGTGCTGGGCTGCATGTGGGCCACGGGTTGGACATGTCTGTGTTAGGGGAAATTCCAACACATTCTAAATTTCAGTCGTAAATTCTGCCTCTGCTCCCTCTCATTCTGGTGTGCCGTGAGCCTAAGACAAGCTGAATACTTTTCCTGCTGCAATTACCCTCTGACTTCAAACTTCACACATTTGTTTCACTTGCAACATGCAAAAAACACCTAGAAAACAGATCACTAAATCATGCACATTAGCCAGGAAATATCTTCTGGACTGCTAAAATAAACTGTCCCGCCTTTCCCATCATCAGAAAAAGAATGGGGAAAATATTAAACTGCCTGTACTGACTTCTGTTGTGCCTTTCCTCTGGGGTCTCAGCACATCTTCCACCTTTTCTGTCTACCCACTCATCTACTTAAGGCATCCATTCATTTTCACCATCTCAGTGCACCATTCTGCAATTACGATTCCATAGCAGGCTCCACTGTGGCTCTCCTTCTCATTTCTCTTAGCTTTACAGCAGTTTTGTTTACTAAACTGTGTGGTTTTGTTTGTCTATGAGTTTATGATTTCTTGTACTCAGTTACTGCATTCACTCTGGCAAACAGGCGAGTCCCTGTAATATGCTGGGGAAAACAGCCGATCTTCGGCTCGGTTCTTTATCCATCAACACCGTTAAGGCTGTCTCTATGTCACATCCTTGGCTGAGCCTTCATCACAAGAAGTCCAGTGTGTAAAAACTTTCCAGGCAATGTTGGAATCCACTTGTCACTTAATGCTTTCTGCATACTACGAATGTTTTTCTTCAACAGGGATTTTATGGACAAGATTCCCAAGTTCAGTGACATACAAATTCAAGACAGAGCTTCATCTGTTTATCTAAGAAAGACGTTGCAAGTCTAGCTTGTAGGCAGAAAAAAATAATA
The DNA here is from genome assembly GCA_013396635.1 of Penelope pileata. Taxonomy (NCBI): domain Eukaryota; kingdom Metazoa; phylum Chordata; class Aves; order Galliformes; family Cracidae; genus Penelope; species Penelope pileata. The sequence continues at coordinate 373,407 of WBMW01005741.1, read as the reverse complement.
GATGGGAGCACAGCTACTAAGAGACTGTCTCTGGAGTTTCTTCATACCCATTTCCAGTTAAGCTACTTGATCCATTCCTGATTTCATTTGAAATACCCTGTCTTCCAGAAAACTGGGACAGAATTCTCATCAGAGCAAACTTTTTCAAGAGAAGACTTCAAATTTGTCCTGCTTCTGGGTGGTTTAGAAATAAGACAAGAATAGACCCTAACACAGTGTACCTGTGCTCTCTGAATCTATCTGCTGACACCTGGACATTTGGAAGTGAAGTGATAATGGAAAGAAAAAAAGATGAAAAAATTAATTGAAACTTCCTGAACCTCAAAACCTATTCAGCTTGAAACTTGGAGAGAGTTCACATATAATTTGTATTCTGGCTGATTGAGCCTGTTCATCCTAAGAATATCCCTAACGATATTTTACAGCTATAAGACATTCAAAAAATAACGCAACAAAAATGCTCAGAAAAAATTGCTTGGATTAGTTAAATGTTTGCTATTCAAGTGGCCTCACACACTCTTTTGCTCATCATCAAATGACTTCTTTTATTTTACCAGCACAAAAACTTTGCAATTAAATTTCTGTAGGCAAATCTTTACATCAGGAGCTCCTACCTGCTTGCTGCCCTTAAGAAAGAAGCAATATTGTGAGTTAGCTGACCAGTCCCAACTACAATCTTCACTCAGCCAAGTGAAGATACAGAGTGCTATAGGGCAGAAGGGAAACAAACAAAAAGAGGCAAAGTAACAGTATTCAATGTTTCTAAACACACAGAATATGAGTTGAACAATGTCAAGTTCATAATCAATTCCAACCTGCCAATTTCAAAAGCAAGACAGGCTCAAGGAGATTTGTAGCAACATCTACTGAGTTCTGCCTAGAGGACGCACGTTACAGACCACACACAGAAGCAGTAAGATGCATTTCATCATGTAAAAACTCTTTTTAGTTACTGAAGCAGAATTATTTATTGATCACCTATTGCCCCGTTAGAAATCAATGGATAAATGACCACCTCTGCTCTTGTCCTTGCCCTTCAGAAAAGCACAGGATTTTGTCACCGAATGGACCTAGTCCCTCACATACACGCATCCTCCTAGCTCCATTAAGTCCAAGACACAGTAGCTAGCTGAGTGGAAGCCTGCACTCCCACGCATTAGCTATTCCCATTTGGTATGCGAACAGAGGATGCTGCTTCGCAGCGCTGTCGATCCAGCGTGAAGCTCACTTTGGAAAATTGTTTTTAAAGAACAGAATGTCTGCATGGGGGAGGGGAGAAGGTGGGGGAAATAAGTCTCCTGGTACTTTCGTTCATTATTTAAAGCAACTGTTATTTTTCTCCCCCACTTTTGCTTTTGAGTTAGATATCCAAGAGACAAGATTTCTTCTACTAGGCACCACTGGGGGAAACAGAATGTGCGATCAGAGTTTCAGAGAACTTCATTCCGGCATTTCAGGCAGGAAGCGGATCCAGAGGAGATGGAACAAGCTGCAACAGGGAATCTGAAAAGACTTTGAAATGCTGCTCTGATCTCTGCTGGTTCAAACCTCACATGAGCCACTGCTTCAGGTGTCTGTATATCTCATCTAATACTACCAAATACAGAATACAGGTGAAAACTACAGGGAGAGATCTGTTAATGGGACAAAATTTACCAGGACACATCCTGTCAAAAACCAAGAACCATCTCAGGGAAGTCACTGTATTGGGCATCCTACCAGCACACTCAGCTCCCCATATCTCTGAAATTCTTTCTATTTGCTCATCACTGCCCAGGGCAGGACTCAGGCTGTGAAGAAGAAACACTGCAGAAACTGACAGTTTCTGGAAGAAGCTGATGGGTACAAACAGCCCTGCTCCTCAGAGCTCTTTAGGTGATGCTGTGTAGGTAACCATCATCACCAACAAACACAACCTGGGCTCAGACCCGAACTCAGGGCCTCCGAGTCAGCCCAGATGTCACTTGAGTGCACTGTTGTTAAGTGACCTTTGCCGATAGTTCTGTCCCTGTAATGAAATAAACTGTTACCCAAATCCAAACTAATTCAAAGCTGAGGACATCCAGATACAGATGGAGTTTCTTTGCTAGATTGTGCACTTACTCTTTTGAGACCAGCAATTACACAGAGATAACTCACGCGTCATAGAGAAGACCATCACATAAATGCAGGCTGCATTACCTGGTATGCCTTAGAGAGACAGGGGGGAAAAAAAAGAGTATATCATGGGATTTCAGGTAGGGAGTACTGCATCAGCAAGCTGGAGGGAAGAACATTATTAATGAAGCACTTTTACTGAGATGCTTTGTAACTTTGGACGAGATAAGCAAAGTCCGGAGGATATGTTAACTTGGAGCACATGCAGAATGGGCAAGCCTGGTGGCTGTTAATGGCTTTGTTAAATCATTTCTCTTAGTGAGCTTGTCTGTAACACGGGATTGCTGTAACTTCCCTCATTTTTTAAGCTACTTTGAATCTCACACATGAAAATTATTAAGTGCTGGTATTATGTCTTTAAAATTAAGTCACTAAAATGGTCAAAGTTATAACCTTACTTTTTGTAATGAGGATTGAGCAACACTGCGATCTGAGGGTGTCTGATTAATAGGACATTTCAGCTTTCTTTTGCTGTCTGTTCTACATTTCTTTGACTCTGTTTTCGCTCCTAAAGGTTTGTGAATACTTTAATTTTTTTGCAGCATAAGGTACCAGACTGCCAATCTGCAAGAGTAAAGGGATTCTGCATATTTAGGTCTATGAGCACTATCAGCACCAGTTCCTCTATTCACTGACTCATACCTCTTTCCCTTGCTCCTCTTCTACCCTATAAAAAAACAGCAATTGACATTGAGAACGAATTCACAGAAGGAAGAAAAACTACAGTATTTGTATCCCATTCTATCCCACCCTTTCTGGCTAACCTCCCAACAGGAAGGCTATTTATACTAGCAGAATTTTTTCAGGAGGTAGATGAAGAGCTCTGCTGTATTCCATCTGCCCATCTGAAAGGCAACTAATCAACCATCAGACCATAATGATTTTCAGATGTAGAGCAGGGTCACGAGCCAAAGGTGAAAATCATTAGGTATCTTGCCAATCTAAATACATGTAGCCACATGAGTGCTTGAGCTCTGGATAGTGAAAGGTAATATCCACCCAAGTGAGCACGAACAATAAAAAACAAGAACAGAGCAGTCTCTGCGTTGACCATCAGCTCTTTCTCTAAAGAGTGGTTGAAGGAAGCTAAGATTTTCAGATTGACAGGCAAAGCAGACAACATCAGCGCTATGACTATTTCAGCCTCAGAGAACGTAAATAGTTAGCCATGACCTTCTAGTGTACTACATAAGTCAATTAAAACACCAATAATTTTTCGGAGAACACTAAAACTAATCTTCTTCAAGAAATCTACGGACTCTGTCACCTGAGACATCCAGCTTCATTTGATCAGCGTGGGGAGCCTTGTGTTATTTATCACAAGGAAAAACATGGCTCTGCAGGACCATCAATCCTGCCTGAAATTTGTTGTGTTGAAAGGAAAGGAAATCTGCATGGTGAAAAAAACAACAGCAAACCAAAACTTCCTTAAGAAAGTGTACACTGGGGGAAGGAAAGATAAGCTTGCCCTGTCTCCAGGCAGGGAAGAGGGTTTTCTATTTTGAGCTTTCTATGTCAGAACCAAAATTTATCTCAAGTTTGTCTTCAACAGGCAGCGGACTGTATAACCAGTCCAGCCACTGTCATACTCCTTTTACACACAGAGACCTTCTCCTCTGGGGCCCACTGATGCTCCTTCTTCAGATCCTGCCTCAGAACCCACTCTTTCTTGTGTCTCTCAAGAACTAAGTATAAAAGTCTCTCCTCTTAAGCAGTAAAATGTGGCTAAAATATCCTGATATGAAAAACAACATGCAAACACCTAAGAACTGTTCCAGTGAGTATCGCATTTGTCCCTTCGCCTATCATACTGCTGGCTCCACTAGTCTCTGCAGAAGGCTTTTCTATCCATAGCCATAGGAGCTTACACCTCTCTTTTCCTCAAAGAGAAAGACACGTGTGCAGAAGGCTTCCAAGCTCCGTTCATCAAGGAGTCTGGCTGAAGAGAACTGCCCTTTAGTAATGAGAATGACAGCAGCTCTCCAAGCAGGGGCTAGGGAGATGAGTCCAGATCTGGGCATCTAAACTGTAGACGGTTAAACTGTAGGTAGGTGAAGCTCAGCCTCTGCATCCCATGAAATATAATGCCAGCTTGAAATAAAAATAATAATAATACTAAAGGTACTCTCAGGGACAGAGTTCATTTTAGGTATCCAACTTCAGTGACGCCCAACACACAACTTCCTTGATACTACAGCAGCACCATAGCATCAAACTATCCTAAGTTTTAGATGATCAAATGTTTGATTTTCCTCCTTCAGAAAACAGTGCTACCACCAGCAATCAGCTCCTGGACAAAATACAATCTGACAGAAGTCAGTAGGCATAAGAGTTACTTTTGTACATCTTAATTCAGCATACAAAGTACTGTATACACAAACACACACCACAGAGAAGACAACTAAAAATCAAGGATAATTAAAGGAACAAGATGGATCTTGCAGAAAGTTTAAGACTGTTAAAAATTTCTAGTATATTCAGAGAGCTTCTTTCAGAAGAAAAGGGAATCAATGACCCATAGCTCATCTATGCTTGTCTCTTCTCTTGCTTTGACTTATACCTTGATAATACAGTGGAATTCTATTTTACTAAACTTCCCTTCAAGGGATCATTTGACTCAAGAGATCAAACCTGGCTTTCCCCACAAAAATAATCTCTGCGCATGGGCAGATGTCTTTGCTCTGTTGATTAGTGATCAGATTGGAAGTGACTTCTTTCAATGCTTTCAAAATACAGGAAAGAATTTGACATCTTGTATGTGAACTTCACTTGGACATAGTTGAAGAGTGACACAGCTTGTGGGAGTGCTAATGAAAGCCAATTAAAACCTGATTCATACCATGCCGGTATTAAAATACCTACAGCAGAACAAAACAGTCCTTGCAAGGATGGGGAACTGTATACATACTCCAAGACACACGTCAAAACATGCTTAAGGTGAGTCTCTGAATTGAAGGCACAGGATGTCTTTTCTTTTTTAAGGTTATACACAAGTTTACTGGAGAAGCAAGACATGAACTGGGCTCTGGTAAGCCTTAGGCTGGTGTAGCAGCCATGGGGCTACTCTCTGCCGACTGAGTTGCTACATGCGTTGTTGCTGCTGTTGTTATAGCTGAGGAAAATACTACAAAATACTTGAAAACCTCCCCCTGAATAAGATCAACTCAGACTACTTCTTAAGATTCATGTGCCCATATTCTTCATTTATCTTCATTTCACACTGTTGTCTCTGCCAGAAAGCTTTTGGAAAGAGAAAGTGTCATGAGAACCACAGCAATTATAGATCCAAACCCACACCAGCTGGGTCAGTGCAGCCATTTTGAAAAGTTTTTACAGCTAGGACCACGTATTCATATACCTCTATTTCATGCACGTCTGTTTCTTCTAGTTTTCTTTATAAAGTAAAGGCTACCACTGTCTGCAAATCCACGGCAGTTTGCTGGCAAAGTCCAGATGTTTGCAGCAGATTAAAAACAAATTTGCCAGGCAAATTCTTAGTTCTGGTCCATTTTGGAGCAGTGCTCCCTGAAGTCAGCACAAGGAGATCATGGAAAGCATTCCTCAGTAGGCCCATGAAATTGCACTGAACAGTAACACATACAAACGCAGCAGCTAAGGTACAGAAATGAAGAGGAATCTTAGTAAGCTTCAGCAAGAGCCAAGTTTTGCCCGAGTGTTGTTGTAGAGCTGGCTGCAAGCAGCCATTTAAACAAAGAGTTCCAACTGTCACTTTCCAGGAGACCCAGCTTAAATATAAACCTGTCCTCAAAATGTGTTGTTTTGTCTCAACTGGCTACACAGGGCAAACAGTGCAATCTGCCGCTCAACCTACTCTGTTCTTCCCCATGTGATCCCACTAACAGCCCTGCCAGCATGGCAGAAAGAGTAGCACGAGGGGCAAGAATTACTTCAAATCCTTGTACTTTGTCCACATACAAGGACAGCCACACATGCCCTCCTGTTCTCATTTGCCTACACCTGCACATGCCTCATCATGAGGACAGGGAATGCAAGAGGAAATGTGAGAGATGCCGTCCACAGCCTGAGCAGGGGAAAAATGGAGCCAGTGAGGCAGAAGCACAGGGTGGAGGAAGCAGCCTGTAGCTTCACCAGGGTGAGTCTGTTCCCCAAGCCACTCCATGTCATATTTGCAGCAAACAAGCCTTGAGCCTGTTCTGGTCTGCTGACTTAGAACATTTCAGAGGCATTCTTCTGGAGCGTGCTCCTGAGCATACCCTGCCTTTTCGCGGCATAATGCAGGCTCGCCTCCTGGATTCTATCACAAAATGGAAATTCAGGGATGAAAAAAACACAATCCTTTCAAAAGGAGTCAGAGCCTGATTTATGGCTTTCTGTCCAACCCATGCTAGCTTGCTTCAGAGAGTCAGATTTTCTCCAAGGAGAAGGTTATTTCAAAACCTCCTGAACTTTTCTCAGCCAAAATATCTGAAAGAAAGTTCCTGGTGCCCTCTGCAACAATCCCCCAAGAAGACATTTGGTAGCCAGCAGAAAGAAAACTTCAGTCTCTCTGCATCAGCACAGGACACACTCACAGCAGTGAGTTACAGATCAGGCAAGTATGTCAGAGAGGGCTGCGTGGACTTGTCATGGCAAAAGCGATTTGCAAGGCATGAAATGGCTTAAAGGTGCACCTTTGCAACGACTGCAAAGGTACTGCAGCAGGATGTACCTTGCAAACGTTACATGCTGAGACAGTCCTGGCTGCCTGTGCAGTATGCTTTCCTTACCTGCCCACCTCCCAGCCCTGTACTACATCCACTTTGGCATTCCCGTCATCCCCATATTTCTTCTCGAGACTTTGACTTATGGGACGACAGGCAAGATGCACCTGTGATGGTCCCCTAATTCCTGCAGCCCTCCCTCCCTCTGTCCCTTCCAGGCACAGATGATGAGCAGTGGTTTCAGAGCAGTACTTTAAAACCTCATGAGTCAAACTCTAGTATCCCTCAATATTTGATCCCAGCATGTAAGTGGTGCCTCACGCTGTTTCCCTCCGTGACCTCAATATCCAATTCTCGTTCCCCTCAGTTGCTTCACTTGCAGGAATAATGCCATCTGTGGTGAAGATAATACCCTGCAGCAACTCCTCAGCACACGTGGTCGCTCCGATTTCTTCCATGAAACCCCCTACAAGGCAGAGCGAGGTGCCACGTGCAGCCCACATGTTGAGCTAACACAAAAAGCCGTAACAGCAGCTTTTTTAAAACCTCGGACTAATCCTATTAACTCCTAGCAGCAGGTGCAAAGGGGTGGATACACCCAGCCCTATGCCTCCGGTGGGTACAGAGATGCTCACAGAGCTCTCCTGCCCTCAGAGATGCGGGCACAAACATTTTCCCACTCACAGACCTGTTCACAAGCAGTTCTGCTCAACAGTGTTTTGGTGGGAGAGATAAGCTGCACATACGTTGTTGTAGGTACAGAAAGCAGAGCTCCAGGTCTCCATCAGAGGTAGGCACAGGCTTCTCAGAGCAAAGCTTCAGAGCACGGCTGTGATTTTATCTCCCATGTCCATTTGTCATTAGCATCAATTCCTGATTTGGTGGCACACGGATAGCCTGATGCAATCTCTGTTGTCTCTCTTTTTTCCCCCAGGGTTAGGCACTGCTTTTTCTCATTACCTTTCTGTTGAAAAGCGTTTATCACGGCAGATAATCTGTGAAAAATCTCCTTCTTGAAGCCATTTGTCTTTTAGCCATGGGAGTAGGAAGTGTCTCATGATTTCAGTCCCTCTTCTCATTTCAGAGGGTCATTCTCTTTCTCAACTCCAGTTCTGGGCTTCCAGTTCCACTTGTGGCCTGTATTTTTGCAGGCACAGCCAAAATTAGGCTTGACATAAATATTTTGGGTGTAGACGTGGAAGAGAGGACCCGTTCCTTAGTTCAGGCTCCCTGACCACCGGTGGAACTAATCCTGTTTGCCTTCACGTGGCAAATTTGATGCTCTTCCTCATCCCCCTCAGCAGGCATCCCTCTCCACTGTTTTAAGGTGAGGTAGCACGGCTAGGTTAGATAGGGCAAAGCTCTACAGAAAAAGACATTGTGCTTTCACTCAGATTTGAGTTTTTAACCTCTGGTGCTTTAGAGAGCAGAGCTGGCTGCTTTAAATCAAATGGCACAAAGTGCAGTTGCCTTTTCTGCATTTTGATTAGAAAGAAAGGATGAAAATGGGTCTGTTCTGTAGTTAATTTTATGGGAGTCACTGTGTAATGCAGACAAAACTAAGTGAGGTCCAGATTTTTCATCTCTTGAGAAACCTGAAGAATTTTTCATAAGCTGGTGATGAAAAATTGAAATTTCTTCTCTTTCCCAAGGAATGGAAATGTTGCTACAGAATGTTGACATTTTTGAGCAAAACAAAGCTTTCTGATGATCCCAAAATCAAAGCATTTACTTTTACTGGAGCAATATGAAATGTTCTAATTTAAAGCATTCCAACAAACTGCATGTTCCTCTAACACAGCTGCTTACAGGAATTGGCTGTGTGGCTGCCTCCTGGCCAGATTACGGCTCCAATAACACACTCTGAGGCGTGGGGCTCACACAGGGCACTGCCTCAACTGGCCAGCCAAAAATCACTGCATTGCATTCCTTTATGGGTTTAGAGGTCTTTGGTTGAACCCAGCATACAGTGAAGAAGGGGTTGTTGGAATGGTAGACTGAGAAAGCAATGAACCCCAGGGAAATACAGCTTGGAATCAATCCAGATCTAAAGTGCTTTTTTCTTTTTTCTTTTTTCCCTGGGGAGGAGAAATAAAAATTTTAAAAAATTGACGAGAAACATTTTTTGTTAAGGTGTGGTACAGATGGCACAGGGGAGGGAAGGGGAACGGGAGATGCATCTTGTGCAAATGCATCATTATCAAATCCTACTGCTGTTGTAATAACAAATTTTGCTTATTATTATTTAGAATGAGCCCCACTGTGGGCCCACATACCCCTTCCTGTGCCAAGATCCACAAGCGATGCAGACCTGAGCTCACATTGGGGTAACTCAAACCCACACCACAGAAACCTGCAGAATTCACAGACACCTTTACGAAATTGAGGAGAGGGAGTAATCTATTCTGATGTCCTATATCATGTGTAGTTTTACACATGCACACAAAAAGGTGCATGCTGGACTTGCAGCACGTTTTCCTTTATTTTCTCAGACTTGTCCTTGGCCCAGACACACTTACTCCTAGGTGTGCTCCCAGACACACACAACCCTCACTCCTGCCGCTCACAGATCACCCTGGCTCCCCCGGGAGAGCAGATCTGGCAGCCCTGTCTCTGCTGAGATGCAAGCTGTGGATGGTGCCAGCAAGGAGAGACAGCCTGCCAAAACCTTTACAGCAGCCCTGGGCTCATTCACATTTTCTTCTGTGCCTGAGGGGAAAGGAAAGGGGGAAAAAAAAACCCAACAGCTGTGAATTTATTGACTCTCCCTTAAGAATCTCTGGAGCAGTAAATTCCACCTTCATGGCGCTGGCTAATTAGGCATTTATTTAACTCTGTTGCTGTTTTTTTTAATGACTCACTGCTGTTGTTTGAAGTTGGCTGTCTATTATTTGTAATAAAAACCTCTGTCACATCTTTGCCTCATTATTCCTAACAAATAGTGCATTTCCTGTCCCGTCCCCTCTGTCCCCCTCCTCGCTGCTCCCTGCCACTGTCACCTCACCGCCTGGCTCTCCCAGAGTTCCAAAGCCCAGCTGTTAGCGTTTTGTCTCAGAGTGCTTCTGAGAAACTTCTGTCACGGGCTCTGGCACAGCGGGGGCTGCTGAATAAAATATCAGCCCTTCGGAAGGGAATTAAGGCAGAGAACAAAAGCAGCAGGGAGAACGAGAGAGGAGAGGCCAGCTCTGCAGCCCCCTCCCAGCCAGCAGGTTGGAAGAGGGAGCCCTTTGGTGTCACTTGGCAGCAGTGACCTGCGGGTGCATGGGACAGCTGGGCTGGCCACCTATCGATGATAAGTGTCCTTGACAGGAAGGAAAAAGGTGTGAAATACTCTTATTTCAGTGGCATCTCGAGCATAAGTTTCATCTGCTCCTAACTACAACTTGCAGGATCTGTCCCCACTCTCTGCCTTCCTTACGCTTGCCCAAGCTTCACTATGGAAGTGGTTCTTCCAGTCTAAGAAATGGCTTTAAAATGTCATTTCTTTTTTCCCCAGGAAAAAGACAAATTTTCCCCATGCAAAGAAGTTAAAAA